>JAEIGM010000293.1:0-43051 GCA_018903735.1 Drosophila cardini
ATTTATATCGACTCTGCATCAAAATAATCTTGATTTCGTCAATTTAAAATTTTTTCATTTATTTTTTGTTTTTGCATTTTCTGGCGTTTCTAGAGGTCTTAGAGGATTTTAGACGTTATTTTCGAATCCTCACATTTCGGGCCTTGATCTTAGCTATCTCTGTCAAAACTCAACCGATTTTGAATCGGAATACCATTTAATTCAATAATTTTCATTTATATCGACTCTGCATCAAAATAATCTTGATTTCGTCAATTTAAAATTTTTTCATTTATTTTTTGTTTTTGCATTTTCTGGCGTTTCTAGAGGTCTTAGAGGATTTTAGACGTTATTTTCGAATCCTCACATTTCGGGCCTTGATCTTAGCTATCTCTGTCAAAACTCAACCGATTTTGAATCGGAATACCATTTAATTCAATAATTTTCATTTATATCGACTCTGCATCAAAATAATCTTGATTTCGTCAATTTAAAATTTTTTCATTTATTTTTTGTTTTTGCATTTTCTGGCGTTTCTAGAGGTCTTAGAGGATTTTAGACGTTATTTTCGAATCCTCACATTTCGGGCCTTGATCTTAGCTATCTCTGTCAAAACTCAACCGATTTTGAATCGGAATACCATTTAATTCAATAATTTTCATTTATATCGACTCTGCATCAAAATAATCTTGATTTCGTCAATTTAAAATTTTTTCATTTATTTTTTGTTTTTGCATTTTCTGGCGTTTCTAGAGGTCTTAGAGGATTTTAGACGTTATTTTCGAATCCTCACATTTCGGGCCTTGATCTTAGCTATCTCTGTCAAAACTCAACCGATTTTGAATCGGAATACCATTTAATTCAATAATTTTCATTTATATCGACTCTGCATCAAAATAATCTTGATTTCGTCAATTTAAAATTTTTTCATTTATTTTTTGTTTTTGCATTTTCTGGCGTTTCTAGAGGTCTTAGAGGATTTTAGACGTTATTTTCGAATCCTCACATTTCGGGCCTTGATCTTAGCTATCTCTGTCAAAACTCAACCGATTTTGAATCGGAATACCATTTAATTCAATAATTTTCATTTATATCGACTCTGCATCAAAATAATCTTGATTTCGTCAATTTAAAATTTTTTCATTTATTTTTTGTTTTTGCATTTTCTGGCGTTTCTAGAGGTCTTAGAGGATTTTAGACGTTATTTTCGAATCCTCACATTTCGGGCCTTGATCTTAGCTATCTCTGTCAAAACTCAACCGATTTTGAATCGGAATACCATTTAATTCAATAATTTTCATTTATATCGACTCTGCATCAAAATAATCTTGATTTCGTCAATTTAAAATTTTTTCATTTATTTTTTGTTTTTGCATTTTCTGGCGTTTCTAGAGGTCTTAGAGGATTTTAGACGTTATTTTCGAATCCTCACATTTCGGGCCTTGATCTTAGCTATCTCTGTCAAAACTCAACCGATTTTGAATCGGAATACCATTTAATTCAATAATTTTCATTTATATCGACTCTGCATCAAAATAATCTTGATTTCGTCAATTTAAAATTTTTTCATTTATTTTTTGTTTTTGCATTTTCTGGCGTTTCTAGAGGTCTTAGAGGATTTTAGACGTTATTTTCGAATCCTCACATTTCGGGCCTTGATCTTAGCTATCTCTGTCAAAACTCAACCGATTTTGAATCGGAATACCATTTAATTCAATAATTTTCATTTATATCGACTCTGCATCAAAATAATCTTGATTTCGTCAATTTAAAATTTTTTCATTTATTTTTTGTTTTTGCATTTTCTGGCGTTTCTAGAGGTCTTAGAGGATTTTAGACGTTATTTTCGAATCCTCACATTTCGGGCCTTGATCTTAGCTATCTCTGTCAAAACTCAACCGATTTTGAATCGGAATACCATTTAATTCAATAATTTTCATTTATATCGACTCTGCATCAAAATAATCTTGATTTCGTCAATTTAAAATTTTTTCATTTATTTTTTGTTTTTGCATTTTCTGGCGTTTCTAGAGGTCTTAGAGGATTTTAGACGTTATTTTCGAATCCTCACATTTCGGGCCTTGATCTTAGCTATCTCTGTCAAAACTCAACCGATTTTGAATCGGAATACCATTTAATTCAATAATTTTCATTTATATCGACTCTGCATCAAAATAATCTTGATTTCGTCAATTTAAAATTTTTTCATTTATTTTTTGTTTTTGCATTTTCTGGCGTTTCTAGAGGTCTTAGAGGATTTTAGACGTTATTTTCGAATCCTCACATTTCGGGCCTTGATCTTAGCTATCTCTGTCAAAACTCAACCGATTTTGAATGGTTTTAATTTTTTTTTATTATTTTATTCTTTCGGGCCTTGCTTAGCTATCTCTGTCAAAACTCAACCGATTTTGAATCGGAATACCATTTAATTCAATAATTTTCATTTATATCGACTCTGCATCAAAATAATCTTGATTTCGTCAATTTAAAATTTTTTTCATTTATTTTTTGTTTTTGCATTTTCTGGCGTTTCTAGAGGTCTTAGAGGATTTTAGACGTTATTTTCGAATCCTCACATTTCGGGCCTTGATCTTAGCTATCTCTGTCAAAACTCAACCGATTTTGAATCGGAATACCATTTAATTCAATAATTTTCATTTATATCGACTCTGCATCAAAATAATCTTGATTTCGTCAATTTAAAATTTTTTCATTTATTTTTTGTTTTTGCATTTTCTGGCGTTTCTAGAGGTCTTAGAGGATTTTAGACGTTATTTTCGAATCCTCACATTTCGGGCCTTGATCTTAGCTATCTCTGTCAAAACTCAACCGATTTTGAATCGGAATACCATTTAATTCAATAATTTTCATTTATATCGACTCTGCATCAAAATAATCTTGATTTCGTCAATTTAAAATTTTTTCATTTATTTTTTGTTTTTGCATTTTCTGGCGTTTCTAGAGGTCTTAGAGGATTTTAGACGTTATTTTCGAATCCTCACATTTCGGGCCTTGATCTTAGCTATCTCTGTCAAAACTCAACCGATTTTGAATCGGAATACCATTTAATTCAATAATTTTCATTTATATCGACTCTGCATCAAAATAATCTTGATTTCGTCAATTTAAAATTTTTTCATTTATTTTTTGTTTTTGCATTTTCTGGCGTTTCTAGAGGTCTTAGAGGATTTTAGACGTTATTTTCGAATCCTCACATTTCGGGCCTTGATCTTAGCTATCTCTGTCAAAACTCAACCGATTTTGAATCGGAATACCATTTAATTCAATAATTTTCATTTATATCGACTCTGCATCAAAATAATCTTGATTTCGTCAATTTAAAATTTTTTCATTTATTTTTTGTTTTTGCATTTTCTGGCGTTTCTAGAGGTCTTAGAGGATTTTAGACGTTATTTTCGAATCCTCACATTTCGGGCCTTGATCTTAGCTATCTCTGTCAAAACTCAACCGATTTTGAATCGGAATACCATTTAATTCAATAATTTTCATTTATATCGACTCTGCATCAAAATAATCTTGATTTCGTCAATTTAAAATTTTTTCATTTATTTTTTGTTTTTGCATTTTCTGGCGTTTCTAGAGGTCTTAGAGGATTTTAGACGTTATTTTCGAATCCTCACATTTCGGGCCTTGATCTTAGCTATCTCTGTCAAAACTCAACCGATTTTGAATCGGAATACCATTTAATTCAATAATTTTCATTTATATCGACTCTGCATCAAAATAATCTTGATTTCGTCAATTTAAAATTTTTTCATTTATTTTTTGTTTTTGCATTTTCTGGCGTTTCTAGAGGTCTTAGAGGATTTTAGACGTTATTTTCGAATCCTCACATTTCGGGCCTTGATCTTAGCTATCTCTGTCAAAACTCAACCGATTTTGAATCGGAATACCATTTAATTCAATAATTTTCATTTATATCGACTCTGCATCAAAATAATCTTGATTTCGTCAATTTAAAATTTTTTCATTTATTTTTTGTTTTTGCATTTTCTGGCGTTTCTAGAGGTCTTAGAGGATTTTAGACGTTATTTTCGAATCCTCACATTTCGGGCCTTGATCTTAGCTATCTCTGTCAAAACTCAACCGATTTTGAATCGGAATACCATTTAATTCAATAATTTTCATTTATATCGACTCTGCATCAAAATAATCTTGATTTCGTCAATTTAAAATTTTTTCATTTATTTTTTGTTTTTGCATTTTCTGGCGTTTCTAGAGGTCTTAGAGGATTTTAGACGTTATTTTCGAATCCTCACATTTCGGGCCTTGATCTTAGCTATCTCTGTCAAAACTCAACCGATTTTGAATCGGAATACCATTTAATTCAATAATTTTCATTTATATCGACTCTGCATCAAAATAATCTTGATTTCGTCAATTTAAAATTTTTTCATTTATTTTTTGTTTTTGCATTTTCTGGCGTTTCTAGAGGTCTTAGAGGATTTTAGACGTTATTTTCGAATCCTCACATTTCGGGCCTTGATCTTAGCTATCTCTGTCAAAACTCAACCGATTTTGAATCGGAATACCATTTAATTCAATAATTTTCATTTATATCGACTCTGCATCAAAATAATCTTGATTTCGTCAATTTAAAATTTTTTCATTTATTTTTTGTTTTTGCATTTTCTGGCGTTTCTAGAGGTCTTAGAGGATTTTAGACGTTATTTTCGAATCCTCACATTTCGGGCCTTGATCTTAGCTATCTCTGTCAAAACTCAACCGATTTTGAATCGGAATACCATTTAATTCAATAATTTTCATTTATATCGACTCTGCATCAAAATAATCTTGATTTCGTCAATTTAAAATTTTTTCATTTATTTTTTGTTTTTGCATTTTCTGGCGTTTCTAGAGGTCTTAGAGGATTTTAGACGTTATTTTCGAATCCTCACATTTCGGGCCTTGATCTTAGCTATCTCTGTCAAAACTCAACCGATTTTGAATCGGAATACCATTTAATTCAATAATTTTCATTTTTATCGACTCTGCATCAAAATAATCTTGATTTCGTCAATTTAAAATTTTTTCATTTAATTTTTTGTTTTTGCATTTTCTGGCGTTTCTAGAGGTCTTAGAGGATTTTAGACGTTATTTTCGAATCCTCACATTTCGGGCCTTGATCTTAGCTATCTCTGTCAAAACTCAACCGATTTTGAATCGGAATACCATTTAATTCAATAATTTTCATTTATATCGACTCTGCATCAAAATAATCTTGATTTCGTCAATTTAAAATTTTTTCATTTATTTTTTGTTTTTGCATTTTCTGGCGTTTCTAGAGGTCTTAGAGGATTTTAGACGTTATTTTCGAATCCTCACATTTCGGGCCTTGATCTTAGCTATCTCTGTCAAAACTCAACCGATTTTGAATCGGAATACCATTTAATTCAATAATTTTCATTTATATCGACTCTGCATCAAAATAATCTTGATTTCGTCAATTTAAAATTTTTTCATTTATTTTTTGTTTTTGCATTTTCTGGCGTTTCTAGAGGTCTTAGAGGATTTTAGACGTTATTTTCGAATCCTCACATTTCGGGCCTTGATCTTAGCTATCTCTGTCAAAACTCAACCGATTTTGAATCGGAATACCATTTAATTCAATAATTTTCATTTATATCGACTCTGCATCAAAATAATCTTGATTTCGTCAATTTAAAATTTTTTCATTTATTTTTTGTTTTTGCATTTTCTGGCGTTTCTAGAGGTCTTAGAGGATTTTAGACGTTATTTTCGAATCCTCACATTTCGGGCCTTGATCTTAGCTATCTCTGTCAAAACTCAACCGATTTTGAATCGGAATACCATTTAATTCAATAATTTTCATTTTTATCGACTCTGCATCAAAATAATCTTGATTTCGTCAATTTACAATTTTTTCATTTAATTTTTTGTTTTTGCATTTTCTGGCGTTTCTAGAGGTCTTAGAGGATTTTAGACGTTATTTTCGAATCCTCACATTTCGGGCCTTGATCTTAGCTATCTCTGTCAAAACTCAACCGATTTTGAATCGGAATACCATTTAATTCAATAATTTTCATTTATATCGACTCTGCATCAAAATAATCTTGATTTCGTCAATTTAAAATTTTTTCATTTATTTTTTGTTTTTGCATTTTCTGGCGTTTCTAGAGGTCTTAGAGGATTTTAGACGTTATTTTCGAATCCTCACATTTCGGGCCTTGATCTTAGCTATCTCTGTCAAAACTCAACCGATTTTGAATCGGAATACCATTTAATTCAATAATTTTCATTTATATCGACTCTGCATCAAAATAATCTTGATTTCGTCAATTTAAAAATTTTTTCATTTATTTTTTGTTTTTGCATTTTCTGGCGTTTCTAGAGGTCTTAGAGGATTTTAGACGTTATTTTCGAATCCTCACATTTCGGGCCTTGATCTTAGCTATCTCTGTCAAAACTCAACCGATTTTGAATCTGAATACCATTTAATTCAATAATTTTCATTTATATCGACTCTGCATCAAAATAATCTTGATTTCGTCAATTTAAAATTTTTTCATTTATTTTTTGTTTTTGCATTTTCTGGCGTTTCTAGAGGTCTTAGAGGATTTTAGACGTTATTTTCGAATCCTCACATTTCGGGCCTTGATCTTAGCTATCTCTGTCAAAACTCAACCGATTTTGAATCGGAATACCATTTAATTCAATAATTTTCATTTATATCGACTCTGCATCAAAATAATCTTGATTTCGTCAATTTAAAATTTTTTCATTTATTTTTTGTTTTTGCATTTTCTGGCGTTTCTAGAGGTCTTAGAGGATTTTAGACGTTATTTTCGAATCCTCACATTTCGGGCCTTGATCTTAGCTATCTCTGTCAAAACTCAACCGATTTTGAATCGGAATACCATTTAATTCAATAATTTTCATTTATATCGACTCTGCATCAAAATAATCTTGATTTCGTCAATTTAAAATTTTTTTCATTTATTTTTTGTTTTTGCATTTTCTGGCGTTTCTAGAGGTCTTAGAGGATTTTAGACGTTATTTTCGAATCCTCACATTTCGGGCCTTGATCTTAGCTATCTCTGTCAAAACTCAACCGATTTTGAATCGGAATACCATTTAATTCAATAATTTTCATTTATATCGACTCTGCATCAAAATAATCTTGATTTCGTCAATTTAAAATTTTTTCATTTATTTTTTGTTTTTGCATTTTCTGGCGTTTCTAGAGGTCTTAGAGGATTTTAGACGTTATTTTCGAATCCTCACATTTCGGGCCTTGATCTTAGCTATCTCTGTCAAAACTCAACCGATTTTGAATCGGAATACCATTTAATTCAATAATTTTCATTTATATCGACTCTGCATCAAAATAATCTTGATTTCGTCAATTTAAAATTTTTTCATTTATTTTTTGTTTTTGCATTTTCTGGCGTTTCTAGAGGTCTTAGAGGATTTTAGACGTTATTTTCGAATCCTCACATTTCGGGCCTTGATCTTAGCTATCTCTGTCAAAACTCAACCGATTTTGAATCGGAATACCATTTAATTCAATAATTTTCATTTATATCGACTCTGCATCAAAATAATCTTGATTTCGTCAATTTAAAATTTTTTCATTTATTTTTTGTTTTTGCATTTTCTGGCGTTTCTAGAGGTCTTAGAGGATTTTAGACGTTATTTTCGAATCCTCACATTTCGGGCCTTGATCTTAGCTATCTCTGTCAAAACTCAACCGATTTTGAATCGGAATACCATTTAATTCAATAATTTTCATTTATATCGACTCTGCATCAAAATAATCTTGATTTCGTCAATTTAAAATTTTTTCATTTATTTTTTGTTTTTGCATTTTCTGGCGTTTCTAGAGGTCTTAGAGGATTTTAGACGTTATTTTCGAATCCTCACATTTCGGGCCTTGATCTTAGCTATCTCTGTCAAAACTCAACCGATTTTGAATCGGAATACCATTTAATTCAATAATTTTCATTTATATCGACTCTGCATCAAAATAATCTTGATTTCGTCAATTTAAAATTTTTTCATTTATTTTTTGTTTTTGCATTTTCTGGCGTTTCTAGAGGTCTTAGAGGATTTTAGACGTTATTT
This sequence comes from Drosophila cardini, assembly GCA_018903735.1. Lineage (NCBI taxonomy): Eukaryota > Metazoa > Arthropoda > Insecta > Diptera > Drosophilidae > Drosophila > Drosophila cardini. The sequence goes on from JAEIGM010000293.1 coordinate 8,086, forward strand.
TCGAATCCTCACATTTCGGGCCTTGATCTTAGCTATCTCTGTCAAAACTCAACCGATTTTGAATCGGAATACCATTTAATTCAATAATTTTCATTTATATCGACTCTGCATCAAAATAATCTTGATTTCGTCAATTTAAAATTTTTTCATTTATTTTTTGTTTTTGCATTTTCTGGCGTTTCTAGAGGTCTTAGAGGATTTTAGACGTTATTTTCGAATCCTCACATTTCGGGCCTTGATCTTAGCTATCTCTGTCAAAACTCAACCGATTTTGAATCGGAATACCATTTAATTCAATAATTTTCATTTATATCGACTCTGCATCAAAATAATCTTGATTTCGTCAATTTAAAATTTTTTCATTTATTTTTTGTTTTTGCATTTTCTGGCGTTTCTAGAGGTCTTAGAGGATTTTAGACGTTATTTTCGAATCCTCACATTTCGGGCCTTGATCTTAGCTATCTCTGTCAAAACTCAACCGATTTTGAATCGGAATACCATTTAATTCAATAATTTTCATTTATATCGACTCTGCATCAAAATAATCTTGATTTCGTCAATTTAAAATTTTTTCATTTATTTTTTGTTTTTGCATTTTCTGGCGTTTCTAGAGGTCTTAGAGGATTTTAGACGTTATTTTCGAATCCTCACATTTCGGGCCTTGATCTTAGCTATCTCTGTCAAAACTCAACCGATTTTGAATCGGAATACCATTTAATTCAATAATTTTCATTTATATCGACTCTGCATCAAAATAATCTTGATTTCGTCAATTTAAAATTTTTTCATTTATTTTTTGTTTTTGCATTTTCTGGCGTTTCTAGAGGTCTTAGAGGATTTTAGACGTTATTTTCGAATCCTCACATTTCGGGCCTTGATCTTAGCTATCTCTGTCAAAACTCAACCGATTTTGAATCGGAATACCATTTAATTCAATAATTTTCATTTATATCGACTCTGCATCAAAATAATCTTGATTTCGTCAATTTAAAATTTTTTCATTTATTTTTTGTTTTTGCATTTTCTGGCGTTTCTAGAGGTCTTAGAGGATTTTAGACGTTATTTTCGAATCCTCACATTTCGGGCCTTGATCTTAGCTATCTCTGTCAAAACTCAACCGATTTTGAATCGGAATACCATTTAATTCAATAATTTTCATTTATATCGACTCTGCATCAAAATAATCTTGATTTCGTCAATTTAAAATTTTTTCATTTATTTTTTGTTTTTGCATTTTCTGGCGTTTCTAGAGGTCTTAGAGGATTTTAGACGTTATTTTCGAATCCTCACATTTCGGGCCTTGATCTTAGCTATCTCTGTCAAAACTCAACCGATTTTGAATCGGAATACCATTTAATTCAATAATTTTCATTTATATCGACTCTGCATCAAAATAATCTTGATTTCGTCAATTTAAAATTTTTTCATTTATTTTTTGTTTTTGCATTTTCTGGCGTTTCTAGAGGTCTTAGAGGATTTTAGACGTTATTTTCGAATCCTCACATTTCGGGCCTTGATCTTAGCTATCTCTGTCAAAACTCAACCGATTTTGAATCGGAATACCATTTAATTCAATAATTTTCATTTATATCGACTCTGCATCAAAATAATCTTGATTTCGTCAATTTAAAATTTTTTCATTTATTTTTTGTTTTTGCATTTTCTGGCGTTTCTAGAGGTCTTAGAGGATTTTAGACGTTATTTTCGAATCCTCACATTTCGGGCCTTGATCTTAGCTATCTCTGTCAAAACTCAACCGATTTTGAATCGGAATACCATTTAATTCAATAATTTTCATTTATATCGACTCTGCATCAAAATAATCTTGATTTCGTCAATTTAAAATTTTTTCATTTATTTTTTGTTTTTGCATTTTCTGGCGTTTCTAGAGGTCTTAGAGGATTTTAGACGTTATTTTCGAATCCTCACATTTCGGGCCTTGATCTTGGCTATCTCTGTCAAAACTCAACCGATTTTGAATCGGAATACCATTTAATTCAATAATTTTCATTTATATCGACTCTGCATCAAAATAATCTTGATTTCGTCAATTTAAAATTTTTTTCATTTATTTTTGTTTTTGCATTTTCTGGCGTTTCTAGAGGTCTTAGAGGATTTTAGACGTTATTTTCGAATCCTCACATTTCGGGCCTTGATCTTAGCTATCTCTGTCAAAACTCAACCGATTTTGAATCGGAATACCATTTAATTCAATAATTTTCATTTATATCGACTCTGCATCAAAATAATCTTGATTTCGTCAATTTAAAATTTTTTCATTTATTTTTTGTTTTTGCATTTTCTGGCGTTTCTAGAGGTCTTAGAGGATTTTAGACGTTATTTTCGAATCCTCACATTTCGGGCCTTGATCTTAGCTATCTCTGTCAAAACTCAACCGATTTTGAATCGGAATACCATTTAATTCAATAATTTTCATTTATATCGACTCTGCATCAAAATAATCTTGATTTCGTCAATTTAAAATTTTTTCATTTATTTTTTGTTTTTGCATTTTCTGGCGTTTCTAGAGGTCTTAGAGGATTTTAGACCTTATTTTCGAATCCTCACATTTCGGGCCTTGATCTTAGCTATCTCTGTCAAAACTCAACCGATTTTGAATCGGAATACCATTTAATTCAATAATTTTCATTTATATCGACTCTGCATCAAAATAATCTTGATTTCGTCAATTTAAAATTTTTTCATTTATTTTTTGTTTTTGCATTTTCTGGCGTTTCTAGAGGTCTTAGAGGATTTTAGACGTTATTTTCGAATCCTCACATTTCGGGCCTTGATCTTAGCTATCTCTGTCAAAACTCAACCGATTTTGAATCGGAATACCATTTAATTCAATAATTTTCATTTATATCGACTCTGCATCAAAATAATCTTGATTTCGTCAATTTAAAATTTTTTCATTTATTTTTTGTTTTTGCATTTTCTGGCGTTTCTAGAGGTCTTAGAGGATTTTAGACCTTATTTTCGAATCCTCACATTTCGGGCCTTGATCTTAGCTATCTCTGTCAAAACTCAACCGATTTTGAATCGGAATACCATTTAATTCAATAATTTTCATTTATATCGACTCTGCATCAAAATAATCTTGATTTCGTCAATTTAAAATTTTTTCATTTATTTTTTGTTTTTGCATTTTCTGGCGTTTCTAGAGGTCTTAGAGGATTTTAGACGTTATTTTCGAATCCTCACATTTCGGGCCTTGATCTTAGCTATCTCTGTCAAAACTCAACCGATTTTGAATCGGAATACCATTTAATTCAATAATTTTCATTTATATCGACTCTGCATCAAAATAATCTTGATTTCGTCAATTTAAAATTTTATTCATTTATTTTTTGTTTTTGCATTTTCTGGCGTTTCTAGAGGTCTTAGAGGATTTTAGACGTTATTTTCGAATCCTCACATTTCGGGCCTTGATCTTAGCTATCTCTGTCAAAACTCAACCGATTTTGAATCGGAATACCATTTAATTCAATAATTTTCATTTATATCGACTCTGCATCAAAATAATCTTGATTTCGTCAATTTAAAATTTTTTCATTTATTTTTTGTTTTTGCATTTTCTGGCGTTTCTAGAGGTCTTAGAGGATTTTAGACGTTATTTTCGAATCCTCACATTTCGGGCCTTGATCTTAGCTATCTCTGTCAAAACTCAACCGATTTTGAATCGGAATACCATTTAATTCAATAATTTTCATTTATATCGACTCTGCATCAAAATAATCTTGATTTCGTCAATTTAAAATTTTTTCATTTATTTTTTGTTTTTGCATTTTCTGGCGTTTCTAGAGGTCTTAGAGGATTTTAGACGTTATTTTCGAATCCTCACATTTCGGGCCTTGATCTTAGCTATCTCTGTCAAAACTCAACCGATTTTGAATCGGAATACCATTTAATTCAATAATTTTCATTTATATCGACTCTGCATCAAAATAATCTTGATTTCGTCAATTTAAAATTTTTTCATTTATTTTTTGTTTTTGCATTTTCTGGCGTTTCTAGAGGTCTTAGAGGATTTTAGACGTTATTTTCGAATCCTCACATTTCGGGCCTTGATCTTAGCTATCTCTGTCAAAACTCAACCGATTTTGAATCGGAATACCATTTAATTCAATAATTTTCATTTATATCGACTCTGCATCAAAATAATCTTGATTTCGTCAATTTAAAATTTTTTCATTTATTTTTTGTTTTTGCATTTTCTGGCGTTTCTAGAGGTCTTAGAGGATTTTAGACGTTATTTTCGAATCCTCACATTTCGGGCCTTGATCTTAGCTATCTCTGTCAAAACTCAACCGATTTTGAATCGGAATACCATTTAATTCAATAATTTTCATTTATATCGACTCTGCATCAAAATAATCTTGATTTCGTCAATTTAAAATTTTTTCATTTATTTTTTGTTTTTGCATTTTCTGGCGTTTCTAGAGGTCTTAGAGGATTTTAGACGTTATTTTCGAATCCTCACATTTCGGGCCTTGATCTTAGCTATCTCTGTCAAAACTCAACCGATTTTGAATCGGAATACCATTTAATTCAATAATTTTCATTTATATCGACTCTGCATCAAAATAATCTTGATTTCGTCAATTTAAAATTTTTTCATTTATTTTTTGTTTTTGCATTTTCTGGCGTTTCTAGAGGTCTTAGAGGATTTTAGACGTTATTTTCGAATCCTCACATTTCGGGCCTTGATCTTAGCTATCTCTGTCAAAACTCAACCGATTTTGAATCGGAATACCATTTAATTCAATAATTTTCATTTATATCGACTCTGCATCAAAATAATCTTGATTTCGTCAATTTAAAAATTTTTCTTTATTTATTTTTTGTTTTTGCATTTTCTGGCGTTTCTAGAGGTCTTAGAGGATTTTAGACGTTATTTTCGAATCCTCACATTTCGGGCCTTGATCTTAGCTATCTCTGTCAAAACTCAACCGATTTTGAATCGGAATACCATTTAATTCAATAATTTTCATTTATATCGACTCTGCATCAAAATAATCTTGATTTCGTCAATTTAAAATTTTTTCATTTATTTTTTGTTTTTGCATTTTCTGGCGTTTCTAGAGGTCTTAGAGGATTTTAGACGTTATTTTCGAATCCTCACATTTCGGGCCTTGATCTTAGCTATCTCTGTCAAAACTCAACCGATTTTGAATCGGAATACCATTTAATTCAATAATTTTCATTTATATCGACTCTGCATCAAAATAATCTTGATTTCGTCAATTTAAAATTTTTTCATTTATTTTTTGTTTTTGCATTTTCTGGCGTTTCTAGAGGTCTTAGAGGATTTTAGACGTTATTTTCGAATCCTCACATTTCGGGCCTTGATCTTAGCTATCTCTGTCAAAACTCAACCGATTTTGAATCGGAATACCATTTAATTCAATAATTTTCATTTATATCGACTCTGCATCAAAATAATCTTGATTTCGTCAATTTAAAATTTTTTCATTTATTTTTTTGTTTTTGCATTTTCTGGCGTTTCTAGAGGTCTTAGAGGATTTTAGACGTTATTTTCGAATCCTCACATTTCGGGCCTTGATCTTAGCTATCTCTGTCAAAACTCAACCGATTTTGAATCGGAATACCATTTAATTCAATAATTTTCATTTATATCGACTCTGCATCAAAATAATCTTGATTTCGTCAATTTAAAATTTTTTCATTTATTTTTTGTTTTTGCATTTTCTGGCGTTTCTAGAGGTCTTAGAGGATTTTAGACGTTATTTTCGAATCCTCACATTTCGGGCCTTGATCTTAGCTATCTCTGTCAAAACTCAACCGATTTTGAATCGGAATACCATTTAATTCAATAATTTTCATTTATATCGACTCTGCATCAAAATAATCTTGATTTCGTCAATTTAAAATTTTTTCATTTATTTTTTGTTTTTGCATTTTCTGGCGTTTCTAGAGGTCTTAGAGGATTTTAGACGTTATTTTCGAATCCTCACATTTCGGGCCTTGATCTTAGCTATCTCTGTCAAAACTCAACCGATTTTGAATCGGAATACCATTTAATTCAATAATTTTCATTTATATCGACTCTGCATCAAAATAATCTTGATTTCGTCAATTTAAAATTTTTTTCATTTATTTTTTGTTTTTGCATTTTCTGGCGTTTCTAGAGGTCTTAGAGGATTTTAGACGTTATTTTCGAATCCTCACATTTCGGGCCTTGATCTTAGCTATCTCTGTCAAAACTCAACCGATTTTGAATCGGAATACCATTTAATTCAATAATTTTCATTTATATCGACTCTGCATCAAAATAATCTTGATTTCGTCAATTTAAAATTTTTTCATTTATTTTTTGTTTTTGCATTTTCTGGCGTTTCTAGAGGTCTTAGAGGATTTTAGACGTTATTTTCGAATCCTCACATTTCGGGCCTTGATCTTAGCTATCTCTGTCAAAACTCAACCGATTTTGAATCGGAATACCATTTAATTCAATAATTTTCATTTATATCGACTCTGCATCAAAATAATCTTGATTTCGTCAATTTAAAATTTTTTCATTTATTTTTTGTTTTTGCATTTTCTGGCGTTTCTAGAGGTCTTAGAGGATTTTAGACGTTATTTTCGAATCCTCACATTTCGGGCCTTGATCTTAGCTATCTCTGTCAAAACTCAACCGATTTTGAATCGGAATACCATTTAATTCAATAATTTTCATTTATATCGACTCTGCATCAAAATAATCTTGATTTCGTCAATTTAAAATTTTTTCATTTATTTTTTGTTTTTGCATTTTCTGGCGTTTCTAGAGGTCTTAGAGGATTTTAGACGTTATTTTCGAATCCTCACATTTCGGGCCTTGATCTTAGCTATCTCTGTCAAAACTCAACCGATTTTGAATCGGAATACCATTTAATTCAATAATTTTCATTTATATCGACTCTGCATCAAAATAATCTTGATTTGTCATTTAAATTTTTTCATTTATTTTTTGTTTTTGCATTTTTCGTTTTTCTAGGGTCTTAGAGGATTTTAGACGTTATTTTCGAATCCTCACATTTCGGGCCTTGATCTTAGCTATCTCTGTCAAAACTCAACCGATTTTGAATCGGAATACCATTTAATTCAATAATTTTCATTTATATCGACTCTGCATCAAAATAATCTTGATTTCGTCAATTTAAAATTTTTTCATTTATTTTTTGTTTTTGCATTTTCTGGCGTTTCTAGAGGTCTTAGAGGATTTTAGACGTTATTTTCGAATCCTCACATTTCGGGCCTTGATCTTAGCTATCTCTGTCAAAACTCAACCGATTTTGAATCGGAATACCATTTAATTCAATAATTTTCATTTATATCGACTCTGCATCAAAATAATCTTGATTTCGTCAATTTAAAATTTTTTCATTTATTTTTTGTTTTTGCATTTTCTGGCGTTTCTAGAGGTCTTAGAGGATTTTAGACGTTATTTTCGAATCCTCACATTTCGGGCCTTGATCTTAGCTATCTCTGTCAAAACTCAACCGATTTTGAATCGGAATACCATTTAATTCAATAATTTTCATTTATATCGACTCTGCATCAAAATAATCTTGATTTCGTCAATTTAAAATTTTTTTCATTTATTTTTTGTTTTTGCATTTTCTGGCGTTTCTAGAGGTCTTAGAGGATTTTAGACGTTATTTTCGAATCCTCACATTTCGGGCCTTGATCTTAGCTATCTCTGTCAAAACTCAACCGATTTTGAATCGGAATACCATTTAATTCAATAATTTTCATTTATATCGACTCTGCATCAAAATAATCTTGATTTCGTCAATTTAAAATTTTTTCATTTATTTTTTGTTTTTGCATTTTCTGGCGTTTCTAGAGGTCTTAGAGGATTTTAGACGTTATTTTCGAATCCTCACATTTCGGGCCTTGATCTTAGCTATCTCTGTCAAAACTCAACCGATTTTGAATCGGAATACCATTTAATTCAATAATTTTCATTTATATCGACTCTGCATCAAAATAATCTTGATTTCGTCAATTTAAAATTTTTTCATTTATTTTTTGTTTTTGCATTTTCTGGCGTTTCTAGAGGTCTTAGAGGATTTTAGACGTTATTTTCGAATCCTCACATTTCGGGCCTTGATCTTAGCTATCTCTGTCAAAACTCAACCGATTTTGAATCGGAATACCATTTAATTCAATAATTTTCATTTATATCGACTCTGCATCAAAATAATCTTGATTTCGTCAATTTAAAATTTTTTCATTTATTTTTTGTTTTTGCATTTTCTGGCGTTTCTAGAGGTCTTAGAGGATTTTAGACGTTATTTTCGAATCCTCACATTTCGGGCCTTGATCTTAGCTATCTCTGTCAAAACTCAACCGATTTTGAATCGGAATACCATTTAATTCAATAATTTTCATTTTATATCGACTCTGCATCAAAATAATCTTGATTTCGTCAATTTAAAATTTTTTCATTTATTTTTTGTTTTTGCATTTTCTGGCGTTTCTAGAGGTCTTAGAGGATTTTAGACGTTATTTTCGAATCCTCACATTTCGGGCCTTGATCTTAGCTATCTCTGTCAAAACTCAACCGATTTTGAATCGGAATACCATTTAATTCAATAATTTTCATTTATATCGACTCTGCATCAAAATAATCTTGATTTCGTCAATTTAAAATTTTTTCATTTATTTTTTGTTTTTGCATTTTCTGGCGTTTCTAGAGGTCTTAGAGGATTTTAGACGTTATTTTCGAATCCTCACATTTCGGGCCTTGATCTTAGCTATCTCTGTCAAAACTCAACCGATTTTGAATCGGAATACCATTTAATTCAATAATTTTCATTTATATCGACTCTGCATCAAAATAATCTTGATTTCGTCAATTTAAAATTTTTTCATTTATTTTTTGTTTTTGCATTTTCTGGCGTTTCTAGAGGTCTTAGAGGATTTTAGACGTTATTTTCGAATCCTCACATTTCGGGCCTTGATCTTAGCTATCTCTGTCAAAACTCAACCGATTTTGAATCGGAATACCATTTAATTCAATAATTTTCATTTATATCGACTCTGCATCAAAATAATCTTGATTTCGTCAATTTAAAATTTTTTCATTTATTTTTTGTTTTTGCATTTTCTGGCGTTTCTAGAGGTCTTAGAGGATTTTAGACGTTATTTTCGAATCCTCACATTTCGGGCCTTGATCTTAGCTATCTCTGTCAAAACTCAACCGATTTTGAATCGGAATACCATTTAATTCAATAATTTTCATTTATATCGACTCTGCATCAAAATAATCTTGATTTCGTCAATTTAAAATTTTTTCATTTATTTTTTGTTTTTGCATTTTCTGGCGTTTCTAGAGGTCTTAGAGGATTTTAGACGTTATTTTCGAATCCTCACATTTCGGGCCTTGATCTTAGCTATCTCTGTCAAAACTCAACCGATTTTGAATCGGAATACCATTTAATTCAATAATTTTCATTTATATCGACTCTGCATCAAAATAATCTTGATTTCGTCAATTTAAAATTTTTTCATTTATTTTTTGTTTTTGCATTTTCTGGCGTTTCTAGAGGTCTTAGAGGATTTTAGACGTTATTTTCGAATCCTCACATTTCGGGCCTTGATCTTAGCTATCTCTGTCAAAACTCAACCGATTTTGAATCGGAATACCATTTAATTCAATAATTTTCATTTATATCGACTCTGCATCAAAATAATCTTGATTTCGTCAATTTAAAATTTTTTCATTTAATTTTTGTTTTTGCATTTTCTGGCGTTTCTAGAGGTCTTAGAGGATTTTAGACGTTATTTTCGAATCCTCACATTTCGGGCCTTGATCTTAGCTATCTCTGTCAAAACTCAACCGATTTTGAATCGGAATACCATTTAATTCAATAATTTTCATTTATATCGACTCTGCATCAAAATAATCTTGATTTCGTCAATTTAAAATTTTTTCATTTATTTTTTTGTTTTTGCATTTTCTGGCGTTTCTAGAGGTCTTAGAGGATTTTAGACGTTATTTTCGAATCCTCACATTTCGGGCCTTGATCTTAGCTATCTCTGTCAAAACTCAACCGATTTTGAATCGGAATACCATTTAATTCAATAATTTTCATTTATATCGACTCTGCATCAAAATAATCTTGATTTCGTCAATTTAAAATTTTTTCATTTATTTTTTGTTTTTGCATTTTCTGGCGTTTCTAGAGGTCTTAGAGGATTTTAGACGTTATTTTCGAATCCTCACATTTCGGGCCTTGATCTTAGCTATCTCTGTCAAAACTCAACCGATTTTGAATCGGAATACCATTTAATTCAATAATTTTCATTTATATCGACTCTGCATCAAAATAATCTTGATTTCGTCAATTTAAAATTTTTTCATTTATTTTTTGTTTTTGCATTTTCTGGCGTTTCTAGAGGTCTTAGAGGATTTTAGACGTTATTTTCGAATCCTCACATTTCGGGCCTTGATCTTAGCTATCTCTGTCAAAACTCAACCGATTTTGAATCGGAATACCATTTAATTCAATAATTTTCATTTATATCGACTCTGCATCAAAATAATCTTGATTTCGTCAATTTAAAATTTTTTCATTTATTTTTTGTTTTTGCATTTTCTGGCGTTTCTAGAGGTCTTAGAGGATTTTAGACGTTATTTTCGAATCCTCACATTTCGGGCCTTGATCTTAGCTATCTCTGTCAAAACTCAACCGATTTTGAATCGGAATACCATTTAATTCAATAATTTTCATTTATATCGACTCTGCATCAAAATAATCTTGATTTCGTCAATTTAAAATTTTTTCATTTATTTTTTGTTTTTGCATTTTCTGGCGTTTCTAGAGGTCTTAGAGGATTTTAGACGTTATTTTCGAATCCTCACATTTCGGGCCTTGATCTTAGCTATCTCTGTCAAAACTCAACCGATTTTGAATCGGAATACCATTTAATTCAATAATTTTCATTTATATCGACTCTGCATCAAAATAATCTTGATTTCGTCAATTTAAAATTTTTTCATTTATTTTTTGTTTTTGCATTTTCTGGCGTTTCTAGAGGTCTTAGAGGATTTTAGACGTTATTTTCGAATCCTCACATTTCGGGCCTTGATCTTAGCTATCTCTGTCAAAACTCAACCGATTTTGAATCGGAATACCATTTAATTCAATAATTTTCATTTATATCGACTCTGCATCAAAATAATCTTGATTTCGTCAATTTAAAATTTTTTCATTTATTTTTTGTTTTTGCATTTTCTGGCGTTTCTAGAGGTCTTAGAGGATTTTAGACGTTATTTTCGAATCCTCACATTTCGGGCCTTGATCTTAGCTATCTCTGTCAAAACTCAACCGATTTTGAATCGGAATACCATTTAATTCAATAATTTTCATTTATATCGACTCTGCATCAAAATAATCTTGATTTCGTCAATTTAAAATTTTTTCATTTATTTTTTGTTTTTGCATTTTCTGGCGTTTCTAGAGGTCTTAGAGGATTTTAGACGTTATTTTCGAATCCTCACATTTCGGGCCTTGATCTTAGCTATCTCTGTCAAAACTCAACCGATTTTGAATCGGAATACCATTTAATTCAATAATTTTCATTTATATCGACTCTGCATCAAAATAATCTTGATTTCGTCAATTTAAAATTTTTTCATTTATTTTTTGTTTTTGCATTTTCTGGCGTTTCTAGAGGTCTTAGAGGATTTTAGACGTTATTTTCGAATCCTCACATTTCGGGCCTTGATCTTAGCTATCTCTGTCAAAACTCAACCGATTTTGAATCGGAATACCATTTAATTCAATAATTTTCATTTATATCGACTCTGCATCAAAATAATCTTGATTTCGTCAATTTAAAATTTTTTCATTTATTTTTTGTTTTTGCATTTTCTGGCGTTTCTAGAGGTCTTAGAGGATTTTAGACGTTATTTTCGAATCCTCACATTTCGGGCCTTGATCTTAGCTATCTCTGTCAAAACTCAACCGATTTTGAATCGGAATACCATTTAATTCAATAATTTTCATTTATATCGACTCTGCATCAAAATAATCTTGATTTCGTCAATTTAAAATTTTTTCATTTATTTTTTGTTTTTGCATTTTCTGGCGTTTCTAGAGGTCTTAGACGATTTTAGACGTTATTTTCGAATCCTCACATTTCGGGCCTTGATCTTAGCTATCTCTGTCAAAACTCAACCGATTTTGAATCGGAATACCATTTAATTCAATAATTTTCATTTATATCGACTCTGCATCAAAATAATCTTGATTTCGTCAATTTAAAATTTTTTCATTTATTTTTTGTTTTTGCATTTTCTGGCGTTTCTAGAGGTCTTAGAGGATTTTAGACGTTATTTTCGAATCCTCACATTTCGGGCCTTGATCTTAGCTATCTCTGTCAAAACTCAACCGATTTTGAATCGGAATACCATTTAATTCAATAATTTTCATTTATATCGACTCTGCATCAAAATAATCTTGATTTCGTCAATTTAAAATTTTTTCATTTATTTTTTGTTTTTGCATTTTCTGGCGTTTCTAGAGGTCTTAGAGGATTTTAGACGTTATTTTCGAATCCTCACATTTCGGGCCTTGATCTTAGCTATCTCTGTCAAAACTCAACCGATTTTGAATCAGAATACCATTTAATTCAATAATTTTCATTTATATCGACTCTGCATCAAAATAATCTTGATTTCGTCAATTTAAAATTTTTTCATTTAATTTTTTGTTTTTGCATTTTCTGGCGTTTCTAGAGGTCTTAGAGGATTTTAGACGTTATTTTCGAATCCTCACATTTCGGGCCTTGATCTTAGCTATCTCTGTCAAAACTCAACCGATTTTGAATCGGAATACCATTTAATTCAATAATTTTCATTTATATCGACTCTGCATCAAAATAATCTTGATTTCGTCAATTTAAAATTTTTTCATTTATTTTTTGTTTTTGCATTTTCTGGCGTTTCTAGAGGTCTTAGAGGATTTTAGACGTTATTTTCGAATCCTCACATTTCGGGCCTTGATCTTAGCTATCTCTGTCAAAACTCAACCGATTTTGAATCGGAATACCATTTAATTCAATAATTTTCATTTATATCGACTCTGCATCAAAATAATCTTGATTTCGTCAATTTAAAATTTTTTCATTTATTTTTTGTTTTTGCATTTTCTGGCGTTTCTAGAGGTCTTAGAGGATTTTAGACGTTATTTTCGAATCCTCACATTTCGGGCCTTGATCTTAGCTATCTCTGTCAAAACTCAACCGATTTTGAATCGGAATACCATTTAATTCAATAATTTTCATTTATATCGACTCTGCATCAAAATAATCTTGATTTCGTCAATTTAAAATTTTTTCATTTATTTTTTGTTTTTGCATTTTCTGGCGTTTCTAGAGGTCTTAGAGGATTTTAGACGTTATTTTCGAATCCTCACATTTCGGGCCTTGATCTTAGCTATCTCTGTCAAAACTCAACCGATTTTGAATCGGAATACCATTTAATTCAATAATTTTCATTTATATCGACTCTGCATCAAAATAATCTTGATTTCGTCAATTTAAAATTTTTTCATTTATTTTTTGTTTTTGCATTTTCTGGCGTTTCTAGAGGTCTTAGAGGATTTTAGACGTTATTTTCGAATCCTCACATTTCGGGCCTTGATCTTAGCTATCTCTGTCAAAACTCAACCGATTTTGAATCGGAATACCATTTAATTCAATAATTTTCATTTATATCGACTCTGCATCAAAATAATCTTGATTTCGTCAATTTAAAATTTTTTCATTTATTTTTTGTTTTTGCATTTTCTGGCGTTTCTAGAGGTCTTAGACGATTTTAGACGTTATTTTCGAATCCTCACATTTCGGGCCTTGATCTTAGCTATCTCTGTCAAAACTCAACCGATTTTGAATCAGAATACCATTTAATTCAATAATTTTCATTTATATCGACTCTGCATCAAAATAATCTTGATTTCGTCAATTTAAAATTTTTTTATTTAATTTTTTGTTTTTGCATTTTCTGGCGTTTCTAGAGGTCTTAGAGGATTTTAGACGTTATTTTCGAATCCTCACATTTCGGGCCTTGATCTTAGCTATCTCTGTCAAAACTCAACCGATTTTGAATCGGAATACCATTTAATTCAATAATTTTCATTTATATCGACTCTGCATCAAAATAATCTTGATTTCGTCAATTTAAAATTTTTTCATTTATTTTTTGTTTTTGCATTTTCTGGCGTTTCTAGAGGTCTTAGAGGATTTTAGACGTTATTTTCGAATCCTCACATTTCGGGCCTTGATCTTAGCTATCTCTGTCAAAACTCAACCGATTTTGAATCGGAATACCATTTAATTCAATAATTTTCATTTATATCGACTCTGCATCAAAATAATCTTGATTTCGTCAATTTAAAATTTTTTCATTTATTTTTTGTTTTTGCATTTTCTGGCGTTTCTAGAGGTCTTAGACGATTTTAGACGTTATTTTCGAATCCTCACATTTCGGGCCTTGATCTTAGCTATCTCTGTCAAAACTCAACCGATTTTGAATCGGAATACCATTTAATTCAATAATTTTCATTTATATCGACTCTGCATCAAAATAATCTTGATTTCGTCAATTTAAAATTTTTTCATTTATTTTTTGTTTTTGCATTTTCTGGCGTTTCTAGAGGTCTTAGAGGATTTTAGACGTTATTTTCGAATCCTCACATTTCGGGCCTTGATCTTAGCTATCTCTGTCAAAACTCAACCGATTTTGAATCGGAATACCATTTAATTCAATAATTTTCATTTATATCGACTCTGCATCAAAATAATCTTGATTTCGTCAATTTAAAATTTTTTCATTTATTTTTTGTTTTTGCATTTTCTGGCGTTTCTAGAGGTCTTAGAGGATTTTAGACGTTATTTTCGAATCCTCACATTTCGGGCCTTGATCTTAGCTATCTCTGTCAAAACTCAACCGATTTTGAATCGGAATACCATTTAATTCAATAATTTTCATTTATATCGACTCTGCATCAAAATAATCTTGATTTCGTCAATTTAAAATTTTTTCATTTATTTTTTGTTTTTGCATTTTCTGGCGTTTCTAGAGGTCTTAGAGGATTTTAGACGTTATTTTCGAATCCTCACATTTCGGGCCTTGATCTTAGCTATCTCTGTCAAAACTCAACCGATTTTGAATCGGAATACCATTTAATTCAATAATTTTCATTTATATCGACTCTGCATCAAAATAATCTTGATTTCGTCAATTTAAAATTTTTTCATTTATTTTTTGTTTTTGCATTTTCTGGCGTTTCTAGAGGTCTTAGAGGATTTTAGACGTTATTTTCGAATCCTCACATTTCGGGCCTTGATCTTAGCTATCTCTGTCAAAACTCAACCGATTTTGAATCGGAATACCATTTAATTCAATAATTTTCATTTATATCGACTCTGCATCAAAATAATCTTGATTTCGTCAATTTAAAATTTTTTCATTTATTTTTTGTTTTTGCATTTTCTGGCGTTTCTAGAGGTCTTAGAGGATTTTAGACGTTATTTTCGAATCCTCACATTTCGGGCCTTGATCTTAGCTATCTCTGTCAAAACTCAACCGATTTTGAATCGGAATACCATTTAATTCAATAATTTTCATTTATATCGACTCTGCATCAAAATAATCTTGATTTCGTCAATTTAAAATTTTTTCATTTATTTTTTGTTTTTGCATTTTCTGGCGTTTCTAGAGGTCTTAGAGGATTTTAGACGTTATTTTCGAATCCTCACATTTCGGGCCTTGATCTTAGCTATCTCTGTCAAAACTCAACCGATTTTGAATCGGAATACCATTTAATTCAATAATTTTCATTTATATCGACTCTGCATCAAAATAATCTTGATTTCGTCAATTTAAAATTTTTTCATTTATTTTTTGTTTTTGCATTTTCTGGCGTTTCTAGAGGTCTTAGAGGATTTTAGACGTTATTTTCGAATCCTCACATTTCGGGCCTTGATCTTAGCTATCTCTGTCAAAACTCAACCGATTTTGAATCGGAATACCATTTAATTCAATAATTTTCATTTATATCGACTCTGCATCAAAATAATCTTGATTTCGTCAATTTAAAATTTTTTCATTTATTTTTTGTTTTTGCATTTTCTGGCGTTTCTAGAGGTCTTAGAGGATTTTAGACGTTATTTTCGAATCCTCACATTTCGGGCCTTGATCTTAGCTATCTCTGTCAAAACTCAACCGATTTTGAATCGGAATACCATTTAATTCAATAATTTTCATTTATATCGACTCTGCATCAAAATAATCTTGATTTCGTCAATTTAAAATTTTTTCATTTATTTTTTGTTTTTGCATTTTCTGGCGTTTCTAGAGGTCTTAGAGGATTTTAGACGTTATTTTCGAATCCTCACATTTCGGGCCTTGATCTTAGCTATCTCTGTCAAAACTCAACCGATTTTGAATCGGAATACCATTTAATTCAATAATTTTCATTTATATCGACTCTGCATCAAAATAATCTTGATTTCGTCAATTTAAAATTTTTTCATTTATTTTTTGTTTTTGCATTTTCTGGCGTTTCTAGAGGTCTTAGAGGATTTTAGACGTTATTTTCGAATCCTCACATTTCGGGCCTTGATCTTAGCTATCTCTGTCAAAACTCAACCGATTTTGAATCGGAATACCATTTAATTCAATAATTTTCATTTATATCGACTCTGCATCAAAATAATCTTGATTTCGTCAATTTAAAATTTTTTCATTTATTTTTTGTTTTTGCATTTTCTGGCGTTTCTAGAGGTCTTAGAGGATTTTAGACGTTATTTTCGAATCCTCACATTTCGGGCCTTGATCTTAGCTATCTCTGTCAAAACTCAACCGATTTTGAATCGGAATACCATTTAATTCAATAATTTTCATTTATATCGACTCTGCATCAAAATAATCTTGATTTCGTCAATTTAAAATTTTTTCATTTATTTTTTGTTTTTGCATTTTCTGGCGTTTCTAGAGGTCTTAGAGGATTTTAGACGTTATTTTCGAATCCTCACATTTCGGGCCTTGATCTTAGCTATCTCTGTCAAAACTCAACCGATTTTGAATCGGAATACCATTTAATTCAATAATTTTCATTTATATCGACTCTGCATCAAAATAATCTTGATTTCGTCAATTTAAAATTTTTTCATTTATTTTTTGTTTTTGCATTTTCTGGCGTTTCTAGAGGTCTTAGAGGATTTTAGACGTTATTTTCGAATCCTCACATTTCGGGCCTTGATCTTAGCTATCTCTGTCAAAACTCAACCGATTTTGAATCGGAATACCATTTAATTCAATAATTTTCATTTATATCGACTCTGCATCAAAATAATCTTGATTTCGTCAATTTAAAATTTTTTTCATTTATTTTTTGTTTTTGCATTTTCTGGCGTTTCTAGAGGTCTTAGACGATTTTAGACGTTATTTTCGAATCCTCACATTTCGGGCCTTGATCTTAGCTATCTCTGTCAAAACTCAACCGATTTTGAATCAGAATACCATTTAATTCAATAATTTTCATTTATATCGACTCTGCATCAAAATAATCTTGATTTCGTCAATTTAAAATTTTTTTCATTTATTTTTTGTTTTTGCATTTTCTGGCGTTTCTAGAGGTCTTAGACGATTTTAGACGTTATTTTCGAATCCTCACATTTCGGGCCTTGATCTTAGCTATCTCTGTCAAAACTCAACCGATTTTGAATCGGAATACCATTTAATTCAATAATTTTCATTTATATCGACTCTGCATCAAAATAATCTTGATTTCGTCAATTTAAAATTTTTTCATTTATTTTTTGTTTTTGCATTTTCTGGCGTTTCTAGAGGTCTTAGAGGATTTTAGACGTTATTTTCGAATCCTCACATTTCGGGCCTTGATCTTAGCTATCTCTGTCAAAACTCAACCGATTTTGAATCGGAATACCATTTAATTCAATAATTTTCATTTATATCGACTCTGCATCAAAATAATCTTGATTTCGTCAATTTAAAATTTTTTCATTTATTTTTTGTTTTTGCATTTTCTGGCGTTTCTAGAGGTCTTAGAGGATTTTAGACGTTATTTTCGAATCCTCACATTTCGGGCCTTGATCTTAGCTATCTCTGTCAAAACTCAACCGATTTTGAATCGGAATACCATTTAATTCAATAATTTTCATTTATATCGACTCTGCATCAAAATAATCTTGATTTCGTCAATTTAAAATTTTTTCATTTATTTTTTGTTTTTGCATTTTCTGGCGTTTCTAGAGGTCTTAGAGGATTTTAGACGTTATTTTCGAATCCTCACATTTCGGGCCTTGATCTTAGCTATCTCTGTCAAAACTCAACCGATTTTGAATCGGAATACCATTTAATTCAATAATTTTCATTTATATCGACTCTGCATCAAAATAATCTTGATTTCGTCAATTTAAAATTTTTTCATTTATTTTTTGTTTTTGCATTTTCTGGCGTTTCTAGAGGTCTTAGAGGATTTTAGACGTTATTTTCGAATCCTCACATTTCGGGCCTTGATCTTAGCTATCTCTGTCAAAACTCAACCGATTTTGAATCGGAATACCATTTAATTCAATAATTTTCATTTATATCGACTCTGCATCAAAATAATCTTGATTTCGTCAATTTAAAATTTTTTCATTTATTTTTTGTTTTTGCATTTTCTGGCGTTTCTAGAGGTCTTAGAGGATTTTAGACGTTATTTTCGAATCCTCACATTTCGGGCCTTGATCTTAGCTATCTCTGTCAAAACTCAACCGATTTTGAATCGGAATACCATTTAATTCAATAATTTTCATTTATATCGACTCTGCATCAAAATAATCTTGATTTCGTCAATTTAAAATTTTTTCATTTATTTTTTGTTTTTGCATTTTCTGGCGTTTCTAGAGGTCTTAGAGGATTTTAGACGTTATTTTCGAATCCTCACATTTCGGGCCTTGATCTTAGCTATCTCTGTCAAAACTCAACCGATTTTGAATCGGAATACCATTTAATTCAATAATTTTCATTTATATCGACTCTGCATCAAAATAATCTTGATTTCGTCAATTTAAAATTTTTTTCATTTATTTTTTGTTTTTGCATTTTCTGGCGTTTCTAGAGGTCTTAGAGGATTTTAGACGTTATTTTCGAATCCTCACATTTCGGGCCTTGATCTTAGCTATCTCTGTCAAAACTCAACCGATTTTGAATCGGAATACCATTTAATTCAATAATTTTCATTTATATCGACTCTGCATCAAAATAATCTTGATTTCGTCAATTTAAAATTTTTTCATTTATTTTTTGTTTTTGCATTTTCTGGCGTTTCTAGAGGTCTTAGAGGATTTTAGACGTTATTTTCGAATCCTCACATTTCGGGCCTTGATCTTAGCTATCTCTGTCAAAACTCAACCGATTTTGAATCGGAATACCATTTAATTCAATAATTTTCATTTATATCGACTCTGCATCAAAATAATCTTGATTTCGTCAATTTAAAATTTTTTCATTTATTTTTTGTTTTTGCATTTTCTGGCGTTTCTAGAGGTCTTAGAGGATTTTAGACGTTATTTTCGAATCCTCACATTTCGGGCCTTGATCTTAGCTATCTCTGTCAAAACTCAACCGATTTTGAATCGGAATACCATTTAATTCAATAATTTTCATTTATATCGACTCTGCATCAAAATAATCTTGATTTCGTCAATTTAAAATTTTTTCATTTATTTTTTGTTTTTGCATTTTCTGGCGTTTCTAAAGGTCTTAGAGGATTTTAGACGTTATTTTTGAATCCTCACATTTCGGGCCTTGATCTTAGCTATCTCTGTCAAAACTCAACCGATTTTGAATCGGAATACCGTTTAATTCAATAATTTTCATTTATATCGACTCTTCATCAAAATAATCTTGATTTCGTCAATTTAAAATTTTTTCATTTATTTTTTGTTTTTGCATTTTCTGGCGTTTCTAGAGGTCTTAGACGATTTTAGACGTTATTTTCGAATCCTCACATTTCGGGCCTTGATCTTAGCTATCTCTGTCAAAACTCAACCGATTTTGAATCGGAATACCATTTAATTCAATAATTTTCATTTATATCGACTCTGCATCAAAATAATCTTGATTTCGTCAATTTAAAATTTTTTCATTTATTTTTTGTTTTTGCATTTTCTGGCGTTTCTAGAGGTCTTAGACGATTTTAGACGTTATTTTCGAATCCTCACATTTCAGGCCTTGATCTTAGCTATCTCTGTCAAAACTCAACCGATTTTGAATCGGAATACCATTTAATTCAATAATTTTCATTTATATCGACTCTGCATCAAAATAATCTTGATTTCGTCAATTTAAAATTTTTTCATTTATTTTTTGTTTTTGCATTTTCTGGCGTTTCTAGAGGTCTTAGAGGATTTTAGACGTTATTTTCGAATCCTCACATTTCGGGCCTTGATCTTAGCTAACTCTGTCAAAACTCAACCGATTTTGAATCGGAATACCATTTAATTCAATAATTTTCATTTATATCGACTCTGCATCAAAATAATCTTGATTTCGTCAATTTAAAATTTTTTCATTTATTTTTTGTTTTTGCATTTTCTGGCGTTTCTAGAGGTCTTAGAGGATTTTAGACCTTATTTTCGAATCCTCACATTTCGGGCCTTGATCTTAGCTATCTCTGTCAAAACTCAACCGATTTTGAATCGGAATACCATTTAATTCAATAATTTTCATTTATATCGACTCTGCATCAAAATAATCTTGATTTCGTCAATTTAAAATTTTTTCATTTATTTTTTGTTTTTGCATTTTCTGGCGTTTCTAGAGGTCTTAGAGGATTTTAGACGTTATTTTCGAATCCTCACACTTCGGGCCTTGATCTTAGCTATCTCTGTCAAAACTCAACCGATTTTGAATCGGAATACCATTTAATTCAATAATTTTCATTTATATCGACTCTGCATCAAAATAATCTTGATTTCGTCAATTTAAAATTTTTTCATTTATTTTTTGTTTTTGCATTTTCTGGCGTTTCTAAAGGTCTTAGAGGATTTTAGACGTTATTTTTGAATCCTCACATTTCGGGCCTTGATCTTAGCTATCTCTGTCAAAACTCAACCGATTTTGAATCGGAATACCGTTTAATTCAATAATTTTCATTTATATCGACTCTTCATCAAAATAATCTTGATTTCGTCAATTTAAAATTTTTTCATTTATTTTTTGTTTTTGCATTTTCTGGCGTTTCTAGAGGTCTTAGACGATTTTAGACGTTATTTTCGAATCCTCACATTTCGGGCCTTGATCTTAGCTATCTCTGTCGAAACTCAACCGATTTTGAATCGGAATACCATTTAATTCAATAATTTTCATTTATATCGACTCTGCATCAAAATAATCTTGATTTCGTCAATTTAAAATTTTTTCATTTATTTTTTGTTTTTGCATTTTCTGGCGTTTCTAGAGGTCTTAGACGATTTTAGACGTTATTTTCGAATCCTCACATTTCGGGCCTTGATCTTAGCTATCTCTGTCAAAACTCAACCGATTTTGAATCGGAATACCATTTAATTCAATAATTTTCATTTATATCGACTCTGCATCAAAATAATCTTGATTTCGTCAATTTAAAATTTTTTCATTTATTTTTTGTTTTTGCATTTTCTGGCGTTTCTAGAGGTCTTAGAGGATTTTAGACGTTATTTTTGAATCCTCACATTTCGGGCCTTGATCTTAGCTATCTCTGTCAAAACTCAACCGATTTTGAATCGGAATACCATTTAATTCAATAATTTTCATTTATATCGACTCTGCATCAAAATAATCTTGATTTCGTCAATTTAAAATTTTTTCATTTATTTTTTGTTTTTGCATTTTCTGGCGTTTCTAGAGGTCTTAGACGATTTTAGACGTTATTTTCGAATCCTCACATTTCGGGCCTTGATCTTAGCTATCTCTGTCAAAACTCAACCGATTTTGAATCGGAATACCATTTAATTCAATAATTTTCATTTATATCGACTCTGCATCAAAATAATCTTGATTTCGTCAATTTAAAATTTTTTCATTTATTTTTTGTTTTTGCATTTTCTGGCGTTTCTAGAGGTCTTAGAGGATTTTAGACGTTATTTTCGAATCCTCACATTTCGGGCCTTGATCTTAGCTATCTCTGTCAAAACTCAACCGATTTTGAATCGGAATACCATTTAATTCAATAATTTTCATTTATATCGACTCTGCATCAAAATAATCTTGATTTCGTCAATTTAAAATTTTTTCATTTATTTTTTGTTTTTGCATTTTCTGGCGTTTCTAGAGGTCTTAGAGGATTTTAGACGTTATTTTCGAATCCTCACATTTCGGGCCTTGATCTTAGCTATCTCTGTCAAAACTCAACCGATTTTGAATCGGAATACCATTTAATTCAATAATTTTCATTTATATCGACTCTGCATCAAAATAATCTTGATTTCGTCAATTTAATTTAAATTTTTTCATTTATTTTTTGTTTTTGCATTTTCTGGCGTTTCTAGAGGTCTTAGAGGATTTTAGACGTTATTTTCGAATCCTCACATTTCGGGCCTTGATCTTAGCTATCTCTGTCAAAACTCAACCGATTTTGAATCGGAATACCATTTAATTCAATAATTTTCATTTATATCGACTCTGCATCAAAATAATCTTGATTTCGTCAATTTAAAATTTTTTCATTTATTTTTTGTTTTTGCATTTTCTGGCGTTTCTAGAGGTCTTAGACGATTTTAGACGTTATTTTCGAATCCTCACATTTCGGGCCTTGATCTTAGCTATCTCTGTCAAAACTCAACCGATTTTGAATCGGAATACCATTTAATTCAATAATTTTCATTTATATCGACTCTGCATCAAAATAATCTTGATTTCGTCAATTTAAAATTTTTTCATTTATTTTTTTGTTTTTGCATTTTCTGGCGTTTCTAGAGGTCTTAGAGGATTTTAGACGTTATTTTCGAATCCTCACATTTCGGGCCTTGATCTTAGCTATCTCTGTCAAAACTCAACCGATTTTGAATCGGAATACCATTTAATTCAATAATTTTCATTTATATCGACTCTGCATCAAAATAATCTTGATTTCGTCAATTTAAAATTTTTTCATTTATTTTTTGTTTTTGCATTTTCTGGCGTTTCTAGAGGTCTTAGAGGATTTTAGACGTTATTTTCGAATCCTCACATTTCGGGCCTTGATCTTAGCTATCTCTGTCAAAACTCAACCGATTTTGAATCGGAATACCATTTAATTCAATAATTTTCATTTATATCGACTCTGCATCAAAATAATCTTGATTTCGTCAATTTACAATTTTTTCATTTAATTTTTTGTTTTTGCATTTTCTGGCGTTTCTAGAGGTCTTAGAGGATTTTAGACGTTACTTTCGAATCCTCACATTTCGGGCCTTGATCTTAGCTATCTCTGTCAAAACTCAACCGATTTTGAATCAGAATACCATTTAATTCAATAATTTTCATTTTTATCGACTCTGCATCAAAATAATCTTGATTTCGTCAATTTAAAATTTTTTCATTTATTTTTTGTTTTTGCATTTTCTGGCGTTTCTAGAGGTCTTAGACGATTTTAGACGTTATTTTCGAATCCTCACATTTCGGGCCTTGATCTTAGCTATCTCTGTCAAAACTCAACCGATTTTGAATCGGAATACCATTTAATTCAATAATTTTCATTTATATCGACTCTGCATCAAAATAATCTTGATTTCGTCAATTTACAATTTTTTCATTTAATTTTTTGTTTTTGCATTTTCTGGCGTTTCTAGAGGTCTTAGAGGATTTTAGACGTTATTTTCGAATCCTCACATTTCGGGCCTTGATCTTAGCTATCTCTGTCAAAACTCAACCGATTTTGAATCGGAATACCATTTAATTCAATAATTTTCATTTATATCGACTCTGCATCAAAATAATCTTGATTTCGTCAATTTAAAATTTTTTCATTTATTTTTTGTTTTTGCATTTTCTGGCGTTTCTAGAGGTCTTAGACGATTTTAGACGTTATTTTCGAATCCTCACATTTCGGGCCTTGATCTTAGCTATCTCTGTCAAAACTCAACCGATTTTGAATCGGAATACCATTTAATTCAATAATTTTCATTTATATCGACTCTGCATCAAAATAATCTTGATTTCGTCAATTTAAAATTTTTTCATTTATTTTTTGTTTTTGCATTTTCTGGCGTTTCTAGAGGTCTTAGACGATTTTAGACGTTATTTTCGAATCCTCACATTTCGGGCCTTGATCTTAGCTATCTCTGTCAAAACTCAACCGATTTTGAATCGGAATACCATTTAATTCAATAATTTTCATTTATATCGACTCTGCATCAAAATAATCTTGATTTCGTCAATTTAAAATTTTTTCATTTAATTTTTTGTTTTTGCATTTTCTGGCGTTTCTAGAGGTCTTAGAGGATTTTAGACGTTATTTTCGAATCCTCACATTTCGGGCCTTGATCTTAGCTATCTCTGTCAAAACTCAACCGATTTTGAATCGGAATACCATTTAATTCAATAATTTTCATTTATATCGACTCTGCATCAAAATAATCTTGATTTCGTCAATTTAAAATTTTTTCATTTATTTTTTGTTTTTGCATTTTCTGGCGTTTCTAGAGGTCTTAGACGATTTTAGACGTTATTTTCGAATCCTCACATTTCGGGCCTTGATCTTAGCTATCTCTGTCAAAACTCAACCGATTTTGAATCGGAATACCATTTAATTCAATAATTTTCATTTATATCGACTCTGCATCAAAATAATCTTGATTTCGTCAATTTAAAATTTTTTCATTTATTTTTTTTTTTTGCATTTTCTGGCGTTTCTAGAGGTCTTAGAGGATTTTAGACGTTATTTTCGAATCCTCACATTTCGGGCCTTGATCTTAGCTATCTCTGTCAAAACTCAACCGATTTTGAATCGGAATACCATTTAATTCAATAATTTTCATTTATATCGACTCTGCATCAAAATAATCTTGATTTCGTCAATTTAAAATTTTTTCATTTATTTTTTGTTTTTGCATTTTCTGGCGTTTCTAGAGGTCTTAGAGGATTTTAGACGTTATTTTCGAATCCTCACATTTCGGGCCTTGATCTTAGCTATCTCTGTCAAAACTCAACCGATTTTGAATCGGAATACCATTTAATTCAATAATTTTCATTTATATCGACTCTGCATCAAAATAATCTTGATTTCGTCAATTTAAAATTTTTTCATTTATTTTTTGTTTTTGCATTTTCTGGCGTTTCTAGAGGTCTTAGACGATTTTAGACGTTATTTTCGAATCCTCACATTTCGGGCCTTGATCTTAGCTATCTCTGTCAAAACTCAACCGATTTTGAATCGGAATACCATTTAATTCAATAATTTTCATTTATATCGACTCTGCATCAAAATAATCTTGATTTCGTCAATTTAAAATTTTTTCATTTATTTTTTGTTTTTGCATTTTCTGGCGTTTCTAGAGGTCTTAGAGGATTTTAGACGTTATTTTCGAATCCTCACATTTCGGGCCTTGATCTTAGCTATCTCTGTCAAAACTCAACCGATTTTGAATCGGAATACCATTTAATTCAATAATTTTCATTTATATCGACTCTGCATCAAAATAATCTTGATTTCGTCAATTTAAAATTTTTTCATTTATTTTTTGTTTTTGCATTTTCTGGCGTTTCTAGAGGTCTTAGAGGATTTTAGACGTTATTTTCGAATCCTCACATTTCAGGCCTTGATCTTAGCTATCTCTGTCAAAACTCAACCGATTTTGAATCGGAATACCATTTAATTCAATAATTTTCATTTATATCGACTCTGCATCAAAATAATCTTGATTTCGTCAATTTAAAATTTTTTCATTTATTTTTTGTTTTTGCATTTTCTGGCGTTTCTAGAGGTCTTAGAGGATTTTAGAGGTTTAGACGTTATTTTCGAATCCTCACATTTCGGGCCTTGATCTTAGCTATCTCTGTCAAAACTCAACCGATTTTGAATCGGAATACCATTTAATTCAATAATTTTCATTTATATCGACTCTGCATCAAAATAATCTTGATTTCGTCAATTTAAAATTTTTTCATTTATTTTTTGTTTTTGCATTTTCTGGCGTTTCTAGAGGTCTTAGAGGATTTTAGACGTTATTTTCGAATCCTCACATTTCGGGCCTTGATCTTAGCTATCTCTGTCAAAACTCAACCGATTTTGAATCGGAATACCATTTAATTCAATAATTTTCATTTATATCGACTCTGCATCAAAATAATCTTGATTTCGTCAATTTAAAATTTTTTCATTTATTTTTTGTTTTTGCATTTTCTGGCGTTTCTAGAGGTCTTAGAGGATTTTAGACGTTATTTTCGAATCCTCACATTTCGGGCCTTGATCTTAGCTATCTCTGTCAAAACTCAACCGATTTTGAATCGGAATACCATTTAATTCAATAATTTTCATTTATATCGACTCTGCATCAAAATAATCTTGATTTCGTCAATTTAAAATTTTTTCATTTATTTTTTGTTTTTGCATTTTCTGGCGTTTCTAGAGGTCTTAGAGGATTTTAGACGTTATTTTCGAATCCTCACATTTCGGGCCTTGATCTTAGCTATCTCTGTCAAAACTCAACCGATTTTGAATCGGAATACCATTTAATTCAATAATTTTCATTTATATCGACTCTGCATCAAAATAATCTTGATTTCGTCAATTTAAAATTTTTTCATTTATTTTTTGTTTTTGCATTTTCTGGCGTTTCTAGAGGTCTTAGAGGATTTTAGACGTTATTTTCGAATCCTCACATTTCGGGCCTTGATCTTAGCTATCTCTGTCAAAACTCAACCGATTTTGAATCGGAATACCATTTAATTCAATAATTTTCATTTATATCGACTCTGCATCAAAATAATCTTGATTTCGTCAATTTAAAATTTTTTCATTTATTTTTTGTTTTTGCATTTTCTGGCGTTTCTAGAGGTCTTAGACGATTTTAGACGTTATTTTCGAATCCTCACATTTCGGGCCTTGATTTTAGCTATCTCTGTCAAAACTCAACCGATTTTGAATCGGAATACCATTTAATTCAATAATTTTCATTTATATCGACTCTGCATCAAAATAATCTTGATTTCGTCAATTTAAAATTTTTTCATTTATTTTTTTTGGTTTTTGCATTTTCTGGCGTTTCTAGAGGTCTTAGACGATTTTAGACGTTATTTTCGAATCCTCACATTTCGGGCCTTGATCTTAGCTATCTCTGTCAAAACTCAACCGATTTTGAATCAGAATACCATTTAATTCAATAATTTTCATTTATATCGACTCTGCATCAAAATAATCTTGATTTCGTCAATTTAAAATTTTTTCATTTATTTTTTGTTTTTGCATTTTCTGGCGTTTTTAGAGGTCTTAGAGGATTTTAGACGTTATTTTCGAATCCTCACATTTCGGGCCTTGATCTTAGCTATCTCTGTCAAAACTCAACCGATTTTGAATCGGAATACCATTTAATTCAATAATTTTCATTTATATCGACTCTGCATCAAAATAATCTTGATTTCGTCAATTTAAAATTTTTTCATTTATTTTTTGTTTTTGCATTTTCTGGCGTTTCTAGAGGTCTTAGAGGATTTTAGACGTTATTTTCGAATCCTCACATTTCGGGCCTTGATCTTAGCTATCCCTGTCAAAACTCAACCGATTTTGAATCAGAATACCGTTTAATTCAATAATTTTCATTTATATCGACTCTGCATCAAAATAATCTTGATTTCGTCAATTTAAAATTTTTTCATTTATTTTTTGTTTTTGCATTTTCTGGCGTTTCTAGAGGTCTTAGAGGATTTTAGACGTTATTTTCGAATCCTCACATTTCAGGCCTTGATCTTAGCTATCTCTGTCAAAACTCAACCGATTTTGAATCGGAATACCATTTAATTCAATAATTTTCATTTATATCGACTCTGCATCAAAATAATCTTGATTTCGTCAATTTAAAATTTTTTCATTTATTTTTTGTTTTTGCATTTTCTGGCGTTTCTAGAGGTCTTAGAGGATTTTAGACGTTATTTTCGAATCCTCACATTTCGGGCCTTGATCTTAGCTAACTCTGTCAAAACTCAACCGATTTTGAATCGGAATACCATTTAATTCAATAATTTTCATTGATATCGACTCTGCATCAAAATAATCTTGATTTCGTCAATTTAAAATTTTTTCATTTATTTTTTGTTTTTGCATTTTCTGGCGTTTCTAGAGGTCTTAGAGGATTTTAGACCTTATTTTCGAATCCTCACATTTCGGGCCTTGATCTTAGCTATCTCTGTCAAAACTCAACCGATTTTGAATCGGAATACCATTTAATTCAATAATTTTCATTTATATCGACTCTGCATCAAAATAATCTTGATTTCGTCAATTTAAAATTTTTTCATTTATTTTTTGTT
This sequence comes from Drosophila cardini, assembly GCA_018903735.1. Taxonomy (NCBI): domain Eukaryota; kingdom Metazoa; phylum Arthropoda; class Insecta; order Diptera; family Drosophilidae; genus Drosophila; species Drosophila cardini. The sequence goes on from JAEIGM010000293.1 coordinate 36,605, forward strand.
TTTGCATTTTCTGGCGTTTCTAGAGGTCTTAGAGGATTTTAGACGTTATTTTCGAATCCTCACACTTCGGGCCTTGATCTTAGCTATCTCTGTCAAAACTCAACCGATTTTGAATCGGAATACCATTTAATTCAATAATTTTGATTTATATCGACTCTGCATCAAAATAATCTTGATTTCGTCAATTTAAAATTTTTTCATTTATTTTTTGTTTTTGCATTTTCTGGCGTTTCTAGAGGTCTTAGACGATTTTAGACGTTATTTTCGAATCCTCACATTTCGGGCCTTGATCTTAGCTATCTCTGTCGAAACTCAACCGATTTTGAATCGGAATACCATTTAATTCAATAATTTTCATTTATATCGACTCTGCATCAAAATAATCTTGATTTCGTCAATTTAAAATTTTTTCATTTATTTTTTGTTTTTGCATTTTCTGGCGTTTCTAGAGGTCTTAGAGGATTTTAGACGTTATTTTCGAATCCTCACATTTCGGGCCTTGATCTTAGCTATCTCTGTCAAAACTCAACCGATTTTGAATCGGAATACCATTTAATTCAATAATTTTCATTTATATCGACTCTGCATCAAAATAATCTTGATTTCGTCAATTTAAAATTTTTTCATTTATTCTTTGTTTTTGCATTTTCTGGCGTTTCTAAAGGTCTTCGAGGATTTTAGACGTTATTTTCGAATCCTCACATTTCGGGCCTTGATCTTAGCTATCTCTGTCAAAACTCAACCGATTTTGAATCGGAATACCGTTTAATTCAATAATTTTCATTTATATCGACTCTGCATCAAAATAATCTTGATTTCGTCATGCATTTTCTGGCGTTTCTAGAGGTCTTAGACGATTTTAGACGTTATTTTTTTTGCATTTTCTGGCGTTTCTAGAGGTCTTAGAGGATTTTAGACGTTATTTTCGAATCCTCACATTTCGGGCCTTGATCTTAGCTATCTCTGTCGAAACTCAACCGATTTTGAATCGGAATACCATTTAATTCAATAATTTTCATTTATATCGACTCTGCATCAAAATAATCTTGATTTCGTCAATTTAAAATTTTTTCATTTATTTTTTGTTTTTGCATTTTCTGGCGTTTCTAGAGGTCTTAGAGGATTTTAGACGTTATTTTCGAATCCTCACATTTCGGGCCTTGATCTTAGCTATCTCTGTCAAAACTCAACCGATTTTGAATCGGAATACCATTTAATTCAATAATTTTCATTTATATCGACTCTGCATCAAAATAATCTTGATTTCGTCAATTTAAAATTTTTTCATTTATTTTTTGTTTTTGCATTTTCTGGCGTTTCTAGAGGTCTTAGACGATTTTAGACGTTATTTTCGAATCCTCACATTTCGGGCCTTGATTTTATCTATCTCTGTCAAAACTCTACCGATTTTGAATCGGAATACCATTTAATTCAATAATTTTCATTTATATCGACTCTGCATCAAAATAATCTTGATTTCGTCAATTTAAAATTTTTTCATTTATTTTTTTGGTTTTTGCATTTTCTGGCGTTTCTAGAGGTCTTAGACGATTTTAGACGTTATTTTCGAATCCTCACATTTCAGGCCTTGATCTTAGCTATCTCTGTCAAAACTCAACCGATTTTGAATCAAAATACCATTTAATTCAATAATTTTCATTTATATCGACTCTGCATTAAAATAATCTTGATTTCGTCAATTTAAAATTTTTTCATTTATTTTTTGTTTTTGCATTTTCTGGCGTTTTTAGAGGTCTTAGAGGATTTTAGACGTTATTTTCGAATCCTCACATTTCGGGCCTTGATTTTATCTATCTCTGTCAAAACTCTACCGATTTTGAATCGGAATACCATTTAATTCAATAATTTTCATTTATATCGACTCTGCATCAAAATAATCTTGATTTCGTCAATTTAAAATTTTTTCATTTATTTTTTTGGTTTTTGCATTTTCTGGCGTTTCTAGAGGTCTTAGACGATTTTAGACGTTATTTTCGAATCCTCACATTTCAGGCCTTGATCTTAGCTATCTCTGTCAAAACTCAACCGATTTTGAATCAAAATACCATTTAATTCAATAATTTTCATTTATATCGACTCTGCATTAAAATAATCTTGATTTCGTCAATTTAAAATTTTTTCATTTATTTTTTGTTTTTGCATTTTCTGGCGTTTCTAGAGGTCTTAGACGATTTTAGACGTTATTTTCGAATCCTCACATTTCGGGCCTTGATCTTAGCTATCTCTGTCAAAACTCAACCGATTTTGAATCGGAATACCATTTAATTCAATAATTTTCATTTATATCGACTCTGCATCAAAATAATCTTGATTTCGTCAATTTAAAATTTTTTCATTTATTTTTTGTTTTTGCATTTTCTGGCGTTTCTAGAGGTCTTAGAGGATTTTAGACGTTATTTTCGAATCCTCACATTTCGGGCCTTGATCTTAGCTATCTCTGTCAAAACTCAACCGATTTTGAATCGGAATACCATTTAATTCAATAATTTTCATTTATATCGACTCTGCATCAAAATAATCTTGATTTCGTCAATTTAAAATTTTTTCATTTATTATTTGTTTTTGCATTTTCTGGCGTTTCTAGAGGTCTTAGAGGATTTTAGACGTTATTTTCGAATCCTCACATTTCGGGCCTTGATCTTAGCTATCTCTGTCAAAACTCAACCGATTTTGAATCGGAATACCGTTTAATTCAATAATTTTCATTTATATCGACTCTGCATCAAAATAATCTTGATTTCGTCAGCATTTTTGTTTCTAGAGGTCTTAGACGATTTTAGACGTTATTTGTTTTTGCATTTTCTGGCGTTTCTAGAGGTCTTAGAGGATTTTAGACGTTATTTTCGAATCCTCACATTTCGGGCCTTGATCTTAGCTATCTCTGTCAAAACTCAACCGATTTTGAATCGGAATACCATTTAATTCAATAATTTTCATTTATATCGACTCTGCATCAAAATAATCTTGATTTCGTCAATTTAAAATTTTTTCATTTATTTTTTGTTTTTGCATTTTCTGGCGTTTCTAGAGGTCTTAGAGGATTTTAGACGTTATTTTCGAATCCTCACATTTCGGGCCTTGATCTTAGCTATCTCTGTCAAAACTCAACCGATTTTGAATCGGAATACCATTTAATTCAATAATTTTCATTTATATCGACTCTGCATCAAAATAATCTTGATTTCGTCAATTTAAAATTTTTTCATTTATTTTTTGTTTTTGCATTTTCTGGCGTTTCTAGAGGTCTTAGACGATTTTAGACGTTATTTTCGAATCCTCACATTTCGGGCCTTGATTTTATCTATCTCTGTCAAAACTCTACCGATTTTGAATCGGAATACCATTTAATTCAATAATTTTCATTAATATCGACTCTGCATCAAAATAATCTTGATTTCGTCAATTTAAAATTTTTTCATTTATTTTTTTTGGTTTTTGCATTTTCTGGCGTTTCTAGAGGTCTTAGACGATTTTGACGTTATTTTCGAATCCTCACATTTCAGGCCTTGATCTTAGCTATCTCTGTCAAAACTCAACCGATTTTGAATCAAAATACCATTTAATTCAATAATTTTCATTTATATCGACTCTGCATTAAAATAATCTTGATTTCGTCAATTTAAAATTTTTTCATTTATTTTTTGTTTTTGCATTTTCTGGCGTTTTTAGAGGTCTTAGAGGATTTTAGACGTTATTTTCGAATCCTCACATTTCGGGCCTTGATTTTATCTATCTCTGTCAAAACTCTACCGATTTTGAATCGGAATACCATTTAATTCAATAATTTTCATTAATATCGACTCTGCATCAAAATAATCTTGATTTCGTCAATTTAAAATTTTTTCATTTATTTTTTTTGGTTTTTGCATTTTCTGGCGTTTCTAGAGGTCTTAGACGATTTTAGACGTTATTTTCGAATCCTCACATTTCAGGCCTTGATCTTAGCTATCTCTGTCAAAACTCAACCGATTTTGAATCAAAATACCATTTAATTCAATAATTTTCATTTATATCGACTCTGCATTAAAATAATCTTGATTTCGTCAATTTAAAATTTTTTCATTTATTTTTTGTTTTTGCATTTTCTGGCGTTTCTAGAGGTCTTAGACGATTTTAGACGTTATTTTCGAATCCTCACATTTCGGGCCTTGATCTTAGCTATCTCTGTCAAAACTCAACCGATTTTGAATCGGAATACCATTTAATTCAATAATTTTCATTTATATCGACTCTGCATCAAAATAATCTTGATTTCGTCAATTTAAAATTTTTTCATTTATTTTTTGTTTTTGCATTTTCTGGCGTTTCTAGAGGTCTTAGACGATTTTAGACGTTATTTTCGAATCCTCACATTTCAGGCCTTGATCTTAGCTATCTCTGTCAAAACTCAACCGATTTTGAATCAGAATACCGTTTAATTCAATAATTTTCATTTATATCGACTCTGCATCAAAATAATCTTGATTTCGTCAATTTAAAATTTTTTTCATTTATTTTTTTTTTTGCATTTTCTGGCGTTTCTAGAGGTCTTAGAGGATTTTAGACGTTATTTTCGAATCCTCACATTTCGGGCCTTGATCTTAGCTATCTCTGTCAAAACTCAACCGATTTTGAATCAGAATACCGTTTAATTCAATAATTTTCATTTATATCGACTCTGCATCAAAATAATCTTGATTTCGTCAATTTAAAATTTTTTCATTTATTTTTTTTTTTGCATTTTCTGGCGTTTCTAGAGGTCTTAGAGGATTTTAGACGTTATTTTCGAATCCTCACATTTCGGGCCTTGATCTTAGCTATCTCTGTCAAAACTCAACCGATTTTGAATCGGAATACCATTTAATTCAATAATTTTCATTTATATCGACTCTGCATCAAAATAATCTTGATTTCGTCAATTTAAAATTTTTTTCATTTATTTTTTGTTTTTGCATTTTCTGGCGTTTCTAGAGGTCTTAGACGATTTTAGACGTTATTTTCGAATCCTCACATTTCAGGCCTTGATCTTAGCTATTTTCTCTGTCAAAACTCAACCGATTTTGAATCGGAATACCATTTAATTCAATAATTTTCATTTATATCGACTCTGCATCAAAATAATCTTGATTTCGTCAATTTAAAATTTTTTCATTTATTTTTTGTTTTTGCATTTTCTGGCGTTTCTAGAGGTCTTAGATGATTTTAGACGTTATTTTCGAATCCTCACATTTCGGGCCTTGATCTTAGCTATCTCTGTCAAAACTCAACCGATTTTGAATCGGAATACCATTTAATTCAATAATTTTCATTTATATCGACTCTGCATCAAAATAATCTTGATTTCGTCAATTTAAAATTTTTTCATTTATTATTTTTGTTTTTGCATTTTCTGGCGTTTCTAGAGGTCTTAGACGATTTTAGACGTTATTTTCGAATCCTCACATTTCGGGCCTTGATCTTAGCTATCTCTGTCAAAACTCAACCGATTTTGAATCGGAATACCATTTAATTCAATAATTTTCATTTATATCGACTCTGCATCAAAATAATCTTGATTTCGTCAATTTAAAATTTTTTCATTTATTTTTTGTTTTTGCATTTTCTGGCGTTTCTAGAGGTCTTAGACGATTTTAGACGTTATTTTCGAATCCTCACATTTCGGGCCTTGATCTTAGCTATCTCTGTCAAAACTCAACCGATTTTGAATCGGAATACCATTTAATTCAATAATTTTCATTTATATCGACTCTGCATCAAAATAATCTTGATTTCGTCAATTTAAAATTTTTTCATTTATTTTTTTGGTTTTTGCATTTTCTGGCGTTTCTAGAGGTCTTAGACGATTTTAGACGTTATTTTCGAATCCTCACATTTCGGGCCTTGATATTAGCTATCTCTGTCAAAACTCAACCGATTTTGAATCGGAATACCATTTAATTCAATAATTTTCATTTATATCGACTCTGCATCAAAATAATCTTGATTTCGTCAATTTACAATTTTTTCATTTATTTTTTGTTTTTGCATTTTCTGGCGTTTCTAGAGGTCTTAGAGGATTTTAGACGTTATTTTCGAATCCTCACATTTCGGGCCTTGATCTTAGCTATCTCTGTCAAAACTCAACCGATTTTGAATCGGAATACCATTTTATTCAATAATTTTCATTTATATCGACTCTGCATCAAAATAATCTTGATTTCGTCAATTTAAAATTTTTTCATTTATTTTTTGTTTTTGCATTTTCTGGCGTTTCTAGAGGTCTTAGACGATTTTAGACGTTATTTTCGAATCCTCACATTTCGGGCCTTGATTTTATCTATCTCTGTCAAAACTCTACCGATTTTGAATCGGAATACCATTTAATTCAATAATTTTCATTAATATCGACTCTGCATCAAAATAATCTTGATTTCGTCAATTTAAAATTTTTTCATTTATTTTTTTGTT
>JAEIGM010000326.1:0-38801 GCA_018903735.1 Drosophila cardini
TTCCAACGAGTACAATATACCCTTTTACTCTACGAGTAACGGGTATAATTAATAAAATGTCCCTGACGGCGCACAGTGGGGCAGCGGGACAAAAAACTTTGCAAAAATCATATCTTTTGAACCAATAAAGATATTTGAAAAATTTAAAAAGCAGTCATTAAAAAACTTATTAAGCTATAAAATGAATGTTTGAATAGCATTTTCGGGCAACAGGGTGCTTACAAATTTAAGGTCAAAGTTCACTAATGTTTCTGCTCATATTAGACACATAAAATAAAAATTAAAAATACAATTTTTTATCACAAACTATTGTTTTCAATCTTATTTTTATATTGGTACCACATTTTAATATGTTTAAGACAAATATCTAAACAAATTTACTAAATGTTGATGCCAACATTTTTGGTTATATTATTTTGAGGTTATTTTTCTTTATTTCTTTTTACTGTCATTTTTCTTTAAAACATACATTTACATTTATTGTAACACTTAATAGACTTAATTTTTCGGAACTAAAACTATTCTCTTCGAAATTCTTTTCAAATGGGTGGATCTGATGATGCTGCTTGCTTGCAAACAAAGTCTACTTTCTTTCAATGTAAATTGTAGATTTAACATAAGATATAGAGGAGAGTATATACACTTCATTGAGTAAGCATTACTCTAATTAATTACGAATCTCCCTTAAAAGCGGAGAATGGAAGAAGAAAATCAAAATCAAGTTATGAATTTCTTTAATGCATTTTTGCTAAAAAACAATGCGTAATGGATTTTTTTAAATAACCATCAACATAAGAATATCTAATAGTGCTGACTTATCATAGCTACAACTATTTTCTATTAATTCTCTTGGGATCGCACGTGTATAATCGATACAATGGACGAGATGCGTTTTCGTTTCAGGAGAAATCTCTGGAATCGAATAGGATAGTTTCAAAATAAATTCTGTGTACTTCATTTTACAACGCAGCTGAGAAATCCCATACTCATACAGTGTATCACATTAATATTCGGTTTTTCTTTTATTCAACTTTCATCATTGAATAAACTTACAAATCTAGGCATAATCAAAAAATTTCAAATTATTTAATAATGCCCAGAATGTCACCTTTCCATTGATGTGCATATGAGGTTATTAAGTATAACACATAAATATATATATTTAATTAAAAGTTACAACCTCTGAATTTAGCCTTACTTTAATATTCGGTTTTACTTATATATTTTTAAGGAACGAGTGTTTACCTAAAGAAAAAAATTATTTTAATATTTTTTTTAGTACCCATTGTTGTTTATTGTGTCCCATACGCGTTTTGGGATATTGTTTATAACTTTTTTAGTGCGTTCATCACCTATTTTGGCGCATTTCTCCTGGAGCCCAGCCTTGATATCTACTGAGGACAATTTTGGCGTTTTGTGAAAGCGCCGGTTCAACTCACTCCACAAATTCTCTATTGGATTGAGATCAGGTGATTAGGACGAAGTTTCCATTACATTTGGGTGGTCGTATAGGATCCAAAATCTTATTTTGTGGGCTTTATGTATTGGGACATTGTCTTGGTAAAGCTTAAACGTTTGGAGAATGTCCATTTTATCCACCCACTGTCTTATTTTTCTTTTTATAACGTGTAGATAGGAATCTTGTATCATTATCCCATCGATTGATATCAGATTCTCTGTTCCGTTGGTGGAACTACATCCCCAGACCATGACGTGACTTCCGCCATGCTTTACTGTTAGCCTTAAAAATCTTTATTCCGAGGTCCGAATTGTGTTGACACCTTATAATCGTTGTCATATCGCTCCGAAACATATTCAATTTTCTCTCGTCCGGGTTGTGACGTCATCCCACCAGGTTTGATCCTTATTGGAGCACTCCTGGGCAAATTTTTCCGTCAACTTGTGATCCCATTCGCAGATCACTAATTTCCTTAGTGCAATTCGGCCGTTGTAGCCTTCTCTAATGTTTGTGCGCCTTATTATCTGCGCTGAAACGAACATTCCATTCTCGGCAAAGAGTTCAGCCATCAATTCCGGAACACTTCGTCGAGGATTTGCCTTCAACTTCCTCACCATTCTGGACTTTTCCCGTTCAGTCAGTTTTCTAGGTTGCCCATTTTGTTTAAAAAACGCGATCCTGCCTTCATTTCGGAATCTCCAAACAATATTAACAACAGTGTGCGGTTTCATCTCAAGAATTTGAGCAATGTCAGAGAATGTCCTGCCCTCCAAATGCAACTGAGGATGATTTTTCGCTGCTCCAACGATGAATTTTTTTTTGTTTCCAGCCTATTTCAAACTGTACCCAGACAATGCAATATTGGCGTGGGTTTCTTCCTGAATAATGGATGCCATATGTCTCTTTTTCCGGGAGAACAGTTTTTTGCACTATTTGAGGCTTTTCGGAGTTGCCACATGGTTCTTTTAATCTGACTACGCCAAAAAACCGAATATTAAAGTAAGGCTAAATTCAGAGGTTGTCACTTTTAATTAAATATATATATTTATGTGTTATACTTAATAACCTCATATGCACATCAATGGAAAGGTGACATTCTGGGCTTTATTAAATAATTTGAAATTTTTTGATTATGCCTAGATTTGTAAGTTTATTCAATGATGAAAGTTGAATAAAAGAAAAACCGAATATTAATGTGATACACTGTAGCTGTGTTTCTACCTCATGGAATTATCCAAATTGAAATTCTTTTTTTGTTTACTTAAAAACACAATTTCTTCAGCTATCTGTTGCCTAAATGACTAAGGATGGATAAAATCCTTACAAAATAACTTTTGTTAAGAGTAACTATGTCTAATATAATTAACAAAATGATTTAACGCAAATTTTTCATTCAAACACACATGAAAGAAATTCACATTTTTGCCTGCGCTTTTCTTCTTCCATACCTAAGCCACGCATTTTTACCGCGAGGTTGCGTTAGTTTTTTGACTCTTGTTTCCAAACGGGCAAGTACGGGCAAAGGAGACTATAAAGACATATTAGAGGAAGGATCCCTCTATCATATGTTTAAAGTTTCATTTTGACCTTGGATGAACTTTTTAGAATTTAAGTCCAACTTTAGTTAAAACAAGTAAGAAAGGCTACAGTCGAGCGAGCCGACTGTAAAAGACCCCGTACTCCTTCTAGTGCGCGTTTTCCCATACAAATCAACAATCTTCGACCGATTAGTCCTATGCTAGTTATATACTATAGTTGTCCGATCCTGACCAAACTTGGTGAGGACAATAACAATGGCATCATACACATAATGTGTTAGTTTGGTTGCAATCGCTCAACTAAAACTTCATGTCTCCATACAAATCACCAATTTTCGACCGATTTGTCCTATGGAAGCTATAGGCTATAGTTGTCCGATCCGGACCAAACTTGGTGAGGATAGTTATAATGGTACCATATATATAATGTGTTAGTTTAGCTGCAATCGCTCAACTAAAACTTCATGTGTCCATACAAATCACCAATTTTCGAGCGCTTTGTCCTATGGGAGCTATAGGCTATAGTTGTCCGATCCGGACCAAACTTGGTGAGGATAGTTATAATGGTACCATACACACAATGTGTTAGTTTGGTTGCAATCGCTCAACTAAAACTTCATGTCTATATACAAATCACCAATTTTCGACCGATTTGTCCTAAGGGAGCTATAGGCTATAGTTGTCCGATCAAGACCAAACTTGGTGAGGATAGTTATAATGGTACCATATATATAATGTGTTAGTTTGGCAGCATTCGCTCAACTAAAACTTCATGTCTCCATACAAATCACCAATTTTCGACCGATTTGTCCTATGGGAGCTATAGGCTATAGTTGTCCGATCCGGACCAAACTTGGTGAGGATAGTTATAATGGTACATACATACACATAATGTGTGAATTTGGTCTTTCTAGCTCTAATCGTTTTCAAGTTATGGTGATGTGAAAAAAGTTTTTTACAATTTACGGGGGCGGTAGGGGGCGTGGCAAAGATTTGAAATAAACTTGATCTGCTCGCGAAGCAGACGGACTTTCATTTCAAATTTGGTGGCTCTAGCTCTTGTAGTTTAGAAGATCCAGGTGTTCATATAGACGGACGGACAGACGGACGGACAGACGGACAGACGGACATTGCTATATCGTCTCGGCTGTTGATGCTGATCAAGAATATATATACTTTATGGGGTCGGCCATGCCTCCTTCTGCCTGTTACGAACATTTCGCTTCAGACAAACCTAATAGACCCCTATACTCTTTTTTAGAGTACGGGGTCTAAAAACAAGATATTGACAAAATTACAGACGCTGATGTTGAAAAAACAATAGAAACAATAACTGAAATCGATACACCAATACCGCAATTATATCCAAATGCAAAAAGCTTGCGGACAAGCTTCCATCTAAGAAAGGGGGGAGTTACATATCCGCAACCCCAAATATGTAAATATTCCCAGACTCACAATTATAAACATTCCCACAAAAATCGTTCACACGAAAAATGATTTTTCACATTCATTTTTCCAAACAAAAGTTATCTGCCCTCTTTTCTAAAGCTTCACTTTGGATAAGTGCATAATCAGCGATCTTGCATAAAACTTTCAAGCTTATCAAAAGCTTGTCAAAGCTGCACATAAATGTAATCAACAGAACACTAACATAACTTTAACAGATTATAGTCCAAACAAATGTTAATGAAAGCTTTAATCAAAACTTTGATTTAGCCCAAAATATTTATGTAAAATTAGTTCTAAACTCACGCTTTAAGTGTTCACTTAAATAAAATGAAATGAAATAAAATTTAATTTTTTTTTTTCTTTCTAAATATTAAATTGGAAATTTAATTATATATACTTTATGGGGTCTGCCATGCCTCCTTCTCCCTGTTACATACATTCCAACGAGTACAATATACCCTTTTACTCTACGAGTAACGGGTATAATTAATAAAATGTCCCTGACGGCGCACAGTGGGGCAGCGGGACAAAAAACTTTGCAAAAATCATATATTTTGAACCAATAAAGATATTTGAAAAATTTAAAAAGCAGTCATTAAAAAACTTATTAAGCTATAAAATGAATGTTTGAATAGCATTTTCGGGCAACAGGGTGCTTACAAATTTAAGGTCAAAGTTCACTAATGTTTCTGCTCATATTAGACACATAAAATAAAAATTAAAAATACAATTTTTTATCACAAACTATTGTTTTCAATCTTTTTTTTATATTGGTACCACATTTTAATATGTTTAAGACAAATATCTAAACAAATTTACTAAATGTTGATGCCAACATTTTTGGTTATATTATTTTGAGGTTATTTTTCTTTATTTCTTTTTACTGTCATTTTTCTTTAAAACATACATTTACATTTATTGTAATACTTAATAGACTTAATTTTTTTCGGAACTAAAACTATTCTCTTCGAAATTCTTTTCAAATGGGTGGATCTGATGATGCTGCTTGCTTGCAAACAAAGTCTACTTTCTTTCAATGTAAATTGTAGATTTAACATAAGATATAGAGGAGAGTATATACACTTCATTGAGTAAGCATTACTCTAATTAATTACGAATCTCCCTTAAAAGCGGAGAATGGAAGAAGAAAATCAAAATCAAGTTATGAATTTCTTTAATGCATTTTTGCTAAAAAACAATGCGTAATGGATTTTTTTTTAAATAACCATCAACATAAGAATATCTAATAGTGCTGACTTATCATAGCTACAACTATTTTCTATTAATTCTCTTGGGATCGCACGTGTATAATCGATACAATGGACGAGATGCGTTTTCGTTTCAGGAGAAATCTCTTGGAATCGAATAGGATAGTTTCAAAATAAATTCTGTGTACTTCATTTTACAACGCAGCTGAGAAATCCCATACTCATAGCTGTGTTTCTACCTCATGGAATTATCCAAATTGAAATTCTTTTTTTGTTTACTTAAGAACACAATTTCTTCAGCTATCTGTTGCCCAAATGACTAAGGATGGATAAAATCCTTACAAAATAACTTTTGTTAAGAGTTACTATGTCTGGTATAATTAACAAAATGATTTAACGCAATTTTTAGACCCCGTACTCTAAAAAAGAGTAGAGGGGTCTATTGTCTGAAGCGAAATGTGCGTAACAGGCAGAAGGAGGCTTTTCCGACCCCATAAAGCATCCTTCCGACTAGTGGTTCGACTCAAGCGGCCCCAGTCATAACTTCAAACAAGAAAGAAAAGTACAGTCGAGCACGCCCGACCGTAGAATACTCTCTGCATTTTATTCCCGATCATCTTATAAAAATCGATATCCGGGTATATCAATTGATACCTCCAACAAAACACGTTGAAACAAAAACATCTGTATACACACACATATACATTTGACATTATAAGTATGCACGCACATATGTATGTGTGTATATTTTATACATACACAATTGGTTGGCACGGCCAGCATTCGCGGGAAGCGCTGCCGCTAGCAAGCAGCGAAACGTTCGCTCACATGTTTGTATGTTTCTATCTCGCTTGCACACATGCATTGGGATTGCGTTTAATTATCAACTTTCTTACATGTCTAGCTCTTTTGTTTATTGTCCGATTTAGATGCAACTTTCAGGATAGTTTAATATATTTTGTCTTCAAACGAATGTGAAATAACAATACTGTACGATAAGAACATATGCCTTAAAATCGGCATTGAAGTTTGCAAATTATTTTATTTCTTGTGGGAAAAGGGGGCGTGGCAGTCCAAAATTTTTGATGACAATACAATTATGCCGTCTCTAGGAACCTGCGTACCAAAATGGGTGTTCCTAAGTGCCATAGATACTGAGATATTCGCCTAAAACATCAATTTTTTACGAGGTGTTTCTAGTTTTTTGCACATTGTGGGCGAACGGGGCGTGGCATCGAAAAAAAAAAGATTCTTGTATTGACTGACTTAATATCGAGTCGATAGAGACCAAATTCAAACTTGTAGCTCTTACCATCTCTGAAATCTGTTTGTTCATACGGACGGACAGACGGACAGACGGACAGGCTATATCGACTCGGCTTGTGATGCTGATCAAGAATATATATACTTTATGGGGTCTGCCACGCCTCCTTCTGCCTGTTACATTTTTTTTTTTTTTTGCACAAACCCAATATACTCTCTCTTGCAGAGAGTATAAAAACTAGGCTCTGGCCAACTTTTCATTCAGTATCAGAATGTTAGGGGTCTTGGGTCTAAGTTAAAACAGTTGTATAAAAATAGTTTATCTTTTGATTCTGTTAGATAATCTGTGGAGAAAGTAATGATTCCGTACACATATGAATATGAAACCGAATACGTGCGTATGCAGAAAACGTTTATTCAGGAATGAACTTAAAAGGAACAGCAATTAGAGATGCACCATATTACATTTTAGTTATGTGCGTTATATTCATATATAAACTTAAACATCGATAAATGAACTTATAGTAATTGAACTTGCAAACTTCAACACTTCTTCTCAAGTTTAATTTTACTTACAATGTTTCTTGATTTAAGCCTAACATTTTTGCAAACTTATTGTGCTTTTCTTTCAGTAAATTCTTTGTAAAAATGTCAGCAACATTATCATTTGTAGAAACAAAACTAACTGATATTTCATTATTAGCGATTACTTCTCTTATGTGGTGATACTTAATGTCTATGTGCTTGGTGCGCTTGTGATGAACAGGGTTTAGTGCAATTTGCTGCGCGCTCAAATTATCGCCGTTGATTTGGATTGGCGAGGATCGGCCAACGTATCCAATTTCTTCAAGTATTCGCTTTAGATATACTGCTTCCTTGGCTGCTGTTGAAAGCGCAATGTATTCGGCTTCTGTGCTGCTGAGGGCCACCAGTGATTGCTTCTTTGACTCCCAAGAAAAAGCCGAACCTGCAAGATAGAACGCGTACCCAGAGTACGATTTTCTGTCAAGGTTGTCATTAGCCCAGTCTGCATCGACATACGCATGCAGGGGCACTCCAGTTTTAGAGTAATGGAGCTTGAACTCCAGTGTCATCGCCAAGTAACGGAGAACGTGTTTTGGGCCTGACTCATGCTCGGTGTGTGGATTCGTATTCCGTTGTGCCAGCTTACTTACGGAATGTAATATGTCAGGGCGTGTCGATATAGCCAAATAAATCAGAGAACCAATCAGCGATTGATACTCCGTTACGTCAACATTGTCACATTGCTCATCAGTACAGCCAATTGTGAATCCAGGGTCCAAGGGCGTAGAAACTGAACGACACACGTTCAACTTGTATTTTTCCAACAGGCAAGTGATGTACTGTTTCTGACACACAGAAATATCTCCTTTTTCTCCCTTGCGACGAATTTCTATTCCCAAGAAGTGATGTAATGGACCATTATCATGTATACTAAAGCATTTCTTAAGATTTGCTTTAATATCATTTATATCGATTTTGTTACGGCAAGCAATAATGAGGTCGTCTACATAGACTGCAATCAGATTGTATGAGTCCTTTGATATTTTCATATATAGACACGGCTCGTTCTTTGCTGCCTTGAATCCCATTTTCTTTAGAGTACTGTCTAAGGTGCTGTTCCACGCTCTACCCGATTGTTTTAATCCATATAGTGCCTTTTCTAGCTTTAAAACGCGTTGAGGATATACGCTGCTGACAAAATGATCAGGTTGCCTCATATAAATACTTTCTAGTAGCTCACTATTTAAATACGCATTCGATACGTCCACTTGATCCAGGTATAACTCCTTCTCAACAGCTACTGCTAATAAAAGCCTTATATTCTCATAACGTATTACTGGTGAGAATGTTTCATTATAGTTAACACCTAGCTGTTGGCTACAACCTTTGGCAACAAGTCTGGATTTGAAACTACTTATTATTCCCTGCTCGTCTCGTTTGATTCTGTAAACCCACATGGAGCTGATGACCTTGTTGCCAGGTGGTGGATCTACTAACTTCCATGTCTTGTTTTTTACCAGTGCATCAAATTCCCTTTTCATGGATTGCTCCCACTCAAACGAATGTTTGCCTGACAGTGCCTCCTTCACATTTTTTGGCGTTTCTATATCAGTGAATGCTACAATATTATTTAGCATATTATACTGCTTGCGTGGTCTACCAACATTACCTGTCCGAACTATTTTTGGTCTACCTGGACCTCTATGCAAGTTTTCCTCATTTTCTTCATTGGTACTGCCAAAATCTACATTTTCGGCTGCATTTTCTACATTTAAACTGCTTAGATCTGCCTCATCTGCCTAAAAGCTAGCAAATTCTTCATTTTCTTCATTCCCGTTTGTATCATTATCAGAGCAAACTTCTTCTGAAACCAAACCTACATTATTTTCCTTTGGAATATCTAAGATTAACGAATTATAGCTTCTGCTTGGCATCTCGGGCTTTGTTTGGATTTCATTTTCCACAAACTTTACGTCTCTGCGCTCTACCACTTCTTTAGCTTCTCTGTCATACAGCCGATACGCCTTGGCTGTTGCCGAATATCCAACGAAAGTATACTCTTTGCCTTTGGCACAAAACTTCTTGTGTTGGCGCTTATCGAGAGCAAATGCAGGTGAACCAAATATACGAAAATGTTTTACGGTCGGCTTACGACCAGTCCACAGTTCAAAAGGCGTTACGCTACCCTGTAATCCTTGTGATGGGCATCTGTTTCGGATATATGCTGCAGTCCAAACGGCTTCAGCCCATAGTGGCTCTTCCACGTTAGCATACACCATCATGCTGCGCGCCATTTCAACCATAGACCTATTGGCTCTCTCTGCTACGCCGTTTTGTTGGGGCGTATAAGGCACCGATAATTGTCGTTTAATTCCACATTCATTTAAATAATTGTCAAATTGTTTATTTATATATTCTTTGCCGTTGTCACTCCGAATGACTTTTATTTTTCGTTGTGTTTGACACTCTGCCATATTTTTGAATAGTTGGAACTTTTCAAACGCTTGATCTTTGGTTTTCATAAAGTACACAAACACTCTCTTTGATTTGTCATCTATAAACGTTATAAAGTACTTTGCACCGCCGACTGAGGAAACATTTATAGGACCACACACGTCTGTATGAATTAAATCCAAAAGATCATCGGCATTGTTCTTGCAATTTTTGGGAAACGGTTTTGCACAAATTTTTGATTTATTGCACGTGTTGCAATTGATTTCAGCGGATATGTTTTTTACATCCATCCCGTGCACTAGCTCATTTTCAAACAAATCTTTGAGACTGTGATAATTTAGATGACCATAACGATTATGCCACATAATGGCTTTTTCATTCATTGAAAATAGTTTATTCGCGTTTGAATCGTTAAACAAAAATAAATTATCAGTCATTGTTGCTATTAGAAGCACAGCACCATTTTTCGTTTTTACCGACGCAAAATTGTTACCAAAAAATATTCTGTGTCCGAATTTCAATGCTTTGCTTACGGAATAAAAATTCATTTGTAGCGATGGCACATACAAAACATCGCGTAACTCCAACTTGCCATGTTGAGTTTTTGTTATTACCGTACCAGCACCCGGCGATTCGATGTATTTATTTCCTGCCAACATAATTTTGTCTTTTTTAGGCACGAACGACACGAACAATCTCTATCGCAACACATATGCGACGCGCCACGTCCAAACACCAAGTGCGTTTTGACACTGTGTTTTCGTTCATTGCAGCAAAAACTGAATATGAAATTCTCTCCTTGTCCCGATCATCACCTTTTTGCTTTTCATTGTAATTTCTCGTATTATTGTCTTTCACGTTTTCCTTACAGTTGCTTGCTTTATGCCCGCGTTTACCACACTTGTAGCACTGTCCATCGAATTTGCCGCCTTGCTTTGATCGTGTTTCGCTTTTCTTGGCGCCAGCATAAAATGCTTGTTGACTGCTGTCCTGCTCACACTTATCTTCGATTCTCTTTGATTCTTCTAACAGTTTTATTTTAAGCGTGTCGAATGCAGGCAGCACGTCCCTTGTTTCTATGGCTATGACGAAATTCTCATATTCTGCGCCTAAGCTTGAAAGCAAAATAATAACTTTTAGTTCTTCACTTAGTTCGATGCCCACTTCTGTTAGTTTATCCACAATTTCAACAAACGAATTGATATATTGCGTCATGCTCATTTCTGACGACAACTTTAAACTTAACAGTTTTTTGTACAACGACACTTTACGAAGCGGACCAGTGGACACATGAATTTGTCTTAATTTGTCCCACGCTTCTTTGGAACTCTTTGCGCTCTTTACATAGTTTAACTGCGAAACTTGCACGTTTAATATTATAAGCGCCAGTGCCTTTTCATCACACAAATTCCACTTCACTGCGTCTTCTGATGTACTAGCACTATTCTCGCATGCACCGCTAACATGGTTCCACAGCTCCTGATGTATGAGCACACTTCGCATTTGTAAACACCATACATCATAATTACTTTCACTTAACTTTTCAATGTTATACAGACTCATTTTAAATTCTTTTCTGCGAGTCTGGGCCCATAACCAATGTTAGATAATCTGTGGAGAAAGTAATGATTCCGTACACATATGAATATGAAACCGAATACGTGCGTATGCAGAAAACGTTTATTCAGGAATGAACTTAAAAGGAACAGCAATTAGAGATGCACCATATTACATTTGTTAGGTTATGTTCGTATATAAACTAACTCATACTTATAGTATAACTTCAAACTTCAACATCGATAAATGAACTTATAGTAATTTCAGAGACTTGGCTGAATTCTAGCATATCTGATAATGAAATAATTTCATCTCATTATAACATTTTAGGGCGCCAACCATTTAAATAGCGGGGGGGGGGGGTTTTTTTTTTTTAAAAAAAACCCTTTTTTATAAATAATTTAAAATTTTCCCCCCGAAAAAAAAAATTGTGTTTGTTTATTTTTAATTTTTTTTTCTTTTTTTCCCTTATTTAGTTTTTTCTTTTTTCCTTCTCCTCCTTATTTTGATTTTTTTTTTAATTACTTCAATTTCATCAAAGAAATATTTAGTCACATTCGTGATTGTGATTTCTTTGTGATACTAGGAGATTTTAACTTGCCAAACGTTTCCTGGACGTTTTCGACAAGTTTGGTTACATACCCACACCCAATAACGACTTTTTAGATAGTTTGATTGATCTTCCTTTTTTTCAAATCATATATATCATATATCTAATCGTCTGAACCGGATGCTGGATCTTATCTTCGTTAATGATTCATCCAGTGCCATTGTCACTAGATCTTCTCCTGTAGTTGCTCCTGAAGATTCTTTTCATCCTACTCTAGAACTTTCCCTGTCTATCCCTAACTTCATCCGTTCACCTCCTTCATCCTCTTCCAAGTCGCGCCGTTGCTTTCGCAAAGGAAATTTTTCTTTGCTAAATCAACTGATTTTTGCTACTGACTGGTCTATACTATACAGCACGAATGATATTAACATAGATGTCGAGTATTTTTACTACATATTAAATTCAATCTTTGATGTCTTTATTCCATATAGTGTTGTAAAGTCCGTTTCACACAAATCTCCTTGGTTCTCACCAAGGCTATCTAACTTAAAAAATAAAAAATCAAAATATTTTAAAAAGTTTAAGCAGACAGGTTCTAGCTTAGACTTTTTAAATTATTCTAAAGCAAAAGCAGCCTTTACCCTTCTTAATTCTCAATGCTATGAAAATTATCTCGTTCGATGCAAGAATCAATTTGCGCGCGATCCTAAACAATTTTATAACTTTGTTAACTCTTAACGCAAATCTTCTACTTTACCCAATTCTTTTTTCTTCAATACTGCTAAAGTAAGTGACGACTCGGCTGCTTCCGATCTCTTTGCTAACTTTTTTCAATCTACGTATTCCCCTAGTTTGCCTACTAACTTCTTTTACCACTTTAAACTCCCATCCTCTAATTCCGTTTTTTTTCCTTATATTTCTGATAGTTGTCTGCTTTCGTCCATTAGCAACTTAAAATCTTCCTTCTTTCCTGGGCCTGACAACATTCCTAGTTGCGTGCTTAAGGAGTGCTGTTCTTCTATAATTAAACCTCTTTCAATTCTTTTTAACCTCTCTTTGGAATCCTCTGTCTTTCCTTCCCGATTTGTCCTATGAGGGCTATAGGCTATAGTTGTCCGATCCGGACCAAACTTGGTGAGGATAGTTATAATGGTACCATATATATAATGTGTTAGTTTGGCTGCAATCGCTCAACTAAAACTTCGTGTCTCCATACAAATCACAAATTTCAACCGATTTGTTCTATGGGAGCTATAGGCTATAGTTGTCCGATTCGGACCAAACTTGGTGAGGATAGTTATAATGGTACCATATATATAATGTGTTAGTTTGGCTGCAATCGCTCATCTAAAACTTCATGTCTCCATACAAATCACCAATTTTCGACCGATTTGTCCTATGAAAGCTATAGGCTATAGTTGTCGGATCCGAACCAAACTTGGTGAGGATAGTTATAATGGTACCATACACACAATGTGTTAGTTTGGTTGCAATCGCTCAACTAAAACTTCATGTCTACATACAAATCACCAATTTTCGACCGATTTGTCCTATGGGAGCTATAGGCTATAGTTGTCCGATCAAGACCAAACTTGGTGAGGATAGTTATAACAGTACCATATATATAATGTGTTAGTTTGGCTGCATTCGCTCAACTAAAACTTTATGTGTCCATACAGATCACCAATTTTCGACCGATTTGTCCTATGGGAGCTATAGGCTATAGTTGTCCGATCCGGACCAAACTTGGTGAGGATAGTTATAATGGTACATACATAAACATAATGTGTGAATTTGGTCTTTCTAGCTCTAATCGTTTTCAAGTTATGGTGATGTGAAAAAGTTTTTTACAATTTGCGGGGGCGGTAGGGGGCGTGGCAAAGATTTGAAATAAACTTGATCTGCTCGCGAAGCAGACGGACTTTCATTTCAACTTTGGTGGTTCTAGCTCTTGTAGTTTAGAAGATCCAGGTGTTCATATAGACGGACGGACAGACGGACGGACAGACGGACAGACAGACAGACGGACAGACGGACATCGCTATATCTTCTCGGCTGTTGATGTTGATCAAGAATATATATACTTTATGGGGTCGGGCACGCCTCCTTCTGCCTGTTACGCACATTTCGCTTCAGACAAACTTAATAGACCCCTATACTCTCTTTTAGAGTACGGGGTCTAAAAATGGCCCTAAAATAGTCTTATTTTTAATCTTTTCTGGATAAAGCAGTTATTAAGCGAAAATTAAAATTTATACTAAACTTTATTAAGAATTAATATACTTTTATTATAAAAATAAGAACGTTAAGATTGATCGATTAGTTCGCCCAAAATTCAATTTTAAAGTTCATACTTTGCGATAGAAATGCATGCACATTTCAAAAAATATGTCAGCTTTGAGGGGCTCTAGCACCCACAATTTTCAACCGATTTCCAAAAAATTTTGGATTTACCAGTTTTAATCATTTCTTAACCAAACCTCGTTTTTCTTTTTGTCGAACGCTACCATCACAAAAATGATTTTTGCCACGTTTTTCGGGCCGCTGCCCCAGTGTGCGGCGCTCGAACCCATGATCCCGGGTTAACATACAAGTGCAAAGAATTAGATCATGCATCTTTACTACTTAGACCACACTCCGCATTGAAGTTTATGTAAATAATTAAATTTTAAAAAGTAAATAAATAGCATATATCACTGACTGGATTCGAACCCGGGATCCCGGTTTAACAAACACGTATGAAGCACGCATCTCTACTACCTAGACCACGCTCCTTATTGTGTTTCTACCTCATGGAATTATCCAAATTGAAATTCTTTTTTTGTTTGCTTAAAAACACAATTTCTTCAGCTATCTGTTGCCTAAATGACTAAGGATGGATAAAATCCTTACAAAATAACTTTTGTTAAGAGTTACTATGTCTGGTATAATTAACAAAATGATTTAACGCAATTTTTAGACCCCGTACTCTAAAAAAGAGTAGAGGGGTCTATTAGGTTTGTCTGAAGCGAAATGTGCGTAACAGGCAGAAGGAGGCTTTTCCGACCCCATAAAGCATCCTTCCGACTAGTGGTTCGACTCAAGCGGCCCCAGTCATAACATCAAACAAGAAAGAAAAGTACAGTCGAGCACGCCCGACCGTAGAATACTCTCTGCATTTTATTCCCGATCATCTTAATAAAATCGATATCCGGGTATATCAATTGATACCTGCAACAAAACACGTTGAAACAAAAACATCTGTATACACACACATATACATTTGACATCATAAGTATGCACGCACATATGTATGTGTGTATATGTTATACATACACAACTGGTTGGCACAGCCAGCATTCGCGGGCAACGCTGCCGCTAGAAAGCAGCGAAAACGTTCGCTCACATGTTTGTATGTTTCTGTCTCGCTTGCACACATGCAGTGAAATGGCGTTAAATTATAAACTTTGTAACGTGTCTAGCTCTTTTGTTTATAGTCCGATTTATATGCAACTTTCAGGATAGTTTAATATATTTATATTGTCTTGTATTATATTTGTCTCCAAACGAATTTGAAATTACAAGACTGTACGATAAGAACATCTGCCTTAAAATTGGCATTGAAGTTTAACAATTATTTTATTTCCTGTGAGAAAAGGGGGCGTGGCAGTCAAAAAATTTTAATGGCATTATATTTATGTCTTGATTAGGAACCTTCACACCAAAATTGGTGTTCCTAAGTGTCATAGTTACTGAGATATTCACCTAAAACATCAATTTTTTACGAGGTGTTTCTAGTTTTTTGCACATTGTGGGCGAACGGGGCGTGGCATCGAAAAAAAAAAAGATTCTTGTATTGACTGACTTAATATCGAATCGATAATGACCAAATTCAAACTCGTAGCTCTTACCATCTCTGAAATCTGTTTGTTCATACGGACAGACAGACGGACAGACAGACAGACGGACAGACAGACAGACGGACAGACAGACGGACATGGCTATATCGACTCGGCTAGTCATGCTGATCAAGAATATATATACTTTATGGGGTCTGCCATGTCTCCTTCTCCCTGTTACATACATTCCAACGAATACAATATACCCTTTTACTCTACGAGTAACGGGTATAATAAATTCCAAATGAAAAAGAAAATTAACGATAGCAAATATTTACAGACTACAAGTCCTCCGCTGCAACCGGATACCTAATATTCATCATGATGACATTACTTACTCGTACAACTGGAGGAATAATAGAAATTAATCCCATAGAAAATAACCAAGGCTTTATCTTGTTCGAATCAGGCTCCATTCAAATACCAATAGAATTTCAAAATCACTGTTTTACAATCAATATCACACAAATTGATGAAACTTACGACAATTTTCTAAAAGAAAGTAGACCATTTAATGACGTTCCACAAATAAACTATCTAATTGAAAAACTAGGACGCGAAATGAATGGCATTCGTATCACAAAACGCAAGAAACGAGGACTTATTAACTTTGTAGGATCAAAATTTAAATACCTTTTTGGCACATTAGACGATGACGATAAACAACAAATAGAACAACAAATTATAAACATAACCCAAAATTCTTTACAAAAAAGTGACCTTAATCAAGTGATTGTAACCCTAAACGAAGGCATAAGTATGATAAATAGTTTAGGTAAAGCATTGAACAAAACCAGAAAAACTGAAATTCTAATGTTTAACTTGGAGCATTTTACCGAGTTCATTGAAGACATCGAAATGGGTTTGCAGTTAACTCGATTGGGAATCTTTAATCCAAAATTAATAAAACATGATACACTTGACAATATTAACCATAAACATTTAATGGACATTAAAACATCAGCATGGTATAAAACAGCTACTAACGAAATTTTTCTGATGTCACACATCCCTACTAAAACAGTTGACTTACCTACATTTATAATAACACCATACCCCGACAATACTGGACAAATTATAAATGAAAATATTATGGGAAAATTCTATGTACACAATAATAATGTCGTCAACACACTAAATAAAGAAACAATTAAAGAGCAATGCATTTCCAATATAATAAAACATGAAACACCAATTTGTACTTTCAATAAATTCCGTAAATCTTATTACATTCAATATATTGAACCAAACATTATAATTACGTGGAACCTTACTAGAGAAAAATTGAATCAAAATTGTAATAATCAGGAAATCTTTATTGAAAATAATAAAATTATAAAAATATTCAATTGTACTGCACAACTAAAACAGGTCTCGATAAAAAACAATGTTCAACAATACACAAATTTAATATTCACTGATCACAATGTAACAAAGATCGAACCAATGTCACACATAGAAATTAAGGAAATGATTTTGTTTAGTACTAAGAACAATTAAATATACAACCGCTTATTAATAATCATTTCTATAATAATGGCCATAATTGGCATAATTTATATATGTAAGAAATTTAAAATAACCACACAATATTGTAATCAAAAATTTTATTACCAAAACCTTTAAGAAAAAACAAGAAGATATTGACAAAATTACAGACGCTGATGTTGAAAAAACAATAGAAACAATAACTGAAATCGATACACCAATACCGCAATTATATCCAAATGCAAAAAGCTTGCGGACAAGCTTCCATCTAAGAAAGGGGGAGTTACATATCCGCAACCCCAAATATGTAAATATTCCCAGACTCACAATTATAAACATTCCCACAAAAATCGTTCACACGAAAAATGATTTTTTACATTCATTTTTCTAAACAAAAGTTATCTGCCCTCTTTTCCAAAGCTTCACTTTGGATAAGTGCATAATCAGCGATATATAATGTGTTAGTTTGGCAGCATTCGCTCAACTAAAACTTCATGTCTCCATACAAATCACCAATTTTCGACCGATTTGTCCTATTGGACATAGGCTATAGTTGTCCGATCCGGACCAAACTTGGTGAGGATAGTTATAATGGTACATACATACACATAATGTGTGAATTTGGTCTTTCTAGCTCTAATCGTTTTCAAGTTATGGTGATGTGAAAAAAGTTTTTTACAATTTACGGGGGCGGTAGGGGGCGTGGCAAAGATTTGAAATAAACTTGATCTGCTCGCGAAGCAGACGGACTTTCATTTCAAATTTGGTGGCTCTAGCTCTTGTAGTTTAGAAGATCCAGGTGTTCATATAGACGGACGGACAGACGGACGGACAGACGGACAGACGGACATTGCTATATCGTCTCGGCTGTTGATGCTGATCAAGAATATATATACTTTATGGGGTCGGCCATGCCTCCTTCTGCCTGTTACGCACATTTCGCTTCAGACAAACCTAATAGACCCCTATACTCTTTTTTAGAGTACGGGGTCTAAAAACAAGATATTGACAAAATTACAGACGCTGATGTTGAAAAAACAATAGAAACAATAACTGAAATCGATACACCAATACCGCAATTATATCCAAATGCAAAAAGCTTGCGGACAAGCTTCCATCTAAGAAAGGGGGGAGTTACATATCCGCAACCCCAAATATGTAAATATTCCCAGACTCACAATTATAAACATTCCCACAAAAATCGTTCACACGGTTTTTTTCATTCATTTTTCTAAACAAAAGTTATCTGCCCTCTTTTCCAAAGCTTCACTTTGGATAAGTGCATAATCAGCGATCTTGCATAAAACTTTCAAGCTTATCAAAAGCTTGTCAAAGCTGCACATAAATGTAATCAACAGAACACTAACATAACTTTAACAGATTATAGTCCAAACAAATGTTAATGAAAGCTTTAATCAAAACTTTGATTTAGCCCAAAATATTTATGTAAAATTAGTTCTAAACTCACGCTTTAAGTGTTCACTTAAATAAAATGAAATGAAATAAAATTTAATTTTTTTTTTCTTTCTAAATATTAAATTGGAAATTTAATTATATATACTTTATGGGGTCTGCCATGCCTCCTTCTCCCTGTTACATACATTCCAACGAGTACAATATACCCTTTTACTCTACGAGTAACGGGTATAATTAATAAAATGTCCCTGACGGCGCACAGTGGGGCAGCGGGACAAAAAACTTTGCAAAAATCATATATTTTGAACCAATAAAGATATTTGAAAAATTTAAAAAGCAGTCATTAAAAAATTATTAAGCTATAAATAGAATGTTCGAATAGCATTTTCGGGCAACAGGGTGCTTACAAATTTAAGGTCAAAGTTCACTAATGGTTCTGCTCATATTAGACACATAAAATAAAAATTAAAAATACAATTTTTTATCACAAACTATTGTTTTCAATCTTATTTTTATATTGGTACCACATTTTAATATGTTTAAGACAAATATCTAAACAAATTTACTAAATGTTGATGCCAACATTTTTGGTTATATTATTTTGAGGTTATTTTTCTTTATTTCTTTTTACTGTCATTTTTCTTTAAAACATACATTTACATTTATTGTAATACTTAATAGACTTAATTTTTTCGGAATTAAAACTATTCTCTTCGAAATTCTTTTCAAATGGGTGGATCTGATGATGCTGCTTGCTTGCAAACAAAGTCTACTTTCTTTCAATGTAAATTGTAGATTTAACATAAGATATAGAGGAGAGTATATACACTTCATTGAGTAAGCATTACTCTAATTAATTACGAATCTGTCTTTCTGATTATGCCCAAACCTCGCCCCTTAAAAGCGGAGAATGGAAGAAGAAAATCAAAATCAAGTTATGAATTTCTTTAATGCATTTTTGCTAAAAAACAATGCGTAATGGTTTTTTTTTTAAATAACCATCAACATAAGAATATCTAATAGTGCTGACTTATCATAGCTACAACTATTTTCTATTAATTCTTTTGGGATCGCACGTGTATAATCGATACAATGGACGAGATGCGTTTTCGTTTCAGGAGAAATCTCTTGGAATCGAATAGGATAGTTTCAAAATAAATTCTGTGTACTTCATTTTACAACGCAGCTGAGAAATCCCATACTCATAGCTGTGTTTCTACCTCATGGAATTATTCAAATTGAAATTCTTTTTTTGTTTACTTAAAAACACAATTTCTTCAGCTATCTGTTGCCTAAATGACTAAGGATGGATAAAATCCATACAAAATAACTTTTGTTAAGAGTAACTATGTCTGGTATAATTAACAAAATGATTTAACGCAATTTTTTCATTCAAACACACATGAAAGAAATTCACATTTTTGCCTGCGCTTTTCTTCTTCCATACCTAAGCCACGCATTTTTACCGCGAGGTTGCGTTAGTTTTTTGACTCTTGTTTCCAAACGGGCAAGTACGGGCAAAGGAGACTATAAAGACATATTAGAGGAAGGATCCCTCTATCATATGTTTAAAGTTTCATTTTGACCTTGGATGAACTTTAGAATTTAAGTCCAACTTTAGTTAAAACAAGTAAGAAAGGCTACAGTCGAGCGAGCCGACTGTAAAAGACCCCGTACTCCTTCTAGTGCGCGTTTTCCCATACAAATCAACAATCTTCGACCGATTAGTCCTATGCTAGTTATATACTATAGTTGTCCGATCCTGACCAAACTTGGTGAGGACAATAACAATGGCATCATACACATAATGTGTTAGTTTGGTTGCAATCGCTCAACTAAAACTTCATGTCTCCATACAAATCACCAATTTTCGACCGATTTGTCCTATGGAAGCTATAGGCTATAGTTGTCCGATCCGGACCAAACTTGGTGAGGATAGTTATAATGGTACCATATATATAATGTGTTAGTTTAGCTGCAATCGCTCAACTAAAACTTCATGTGTCCATACAAATCACCAATTTTCGAGCGCTTTGTCCTATGGGAGCTATAGGCTATAGTTGTCCGATCCGGACCAAACTTGGTGAGGATAGTTATAATGGTACCATACACACAATGTGTTAGTTTGGTTGCAATCGCTCAACTAAAACTTCATGTCTACATACAAATCACCAATTTTCGACCGATTTGTCCTATGGGAGCTATAGGCTATAGTTGTCCGATCAAGACCAAACTTGGTGAGGATAGTTATAATGGTACCATATATATAATGTGTTAGTTTGGCAGCATTCGCTCAACTAAAACTTCATGTCTCCATACAAATCACCAATTTTCGACCGATTTGTCCTATGGGAGCTATAGGCTATAGTTGTCCGATCCGGACCAAACTTGGTGAGGATAGTTATAATGGTACATACATAAACATAATGTGTGAATTTGGTCTTTCTAGCTCTAATCGTTTTCAAGTTATGGTGATGTGAAAAAGTTTTTTACAATTTGCGGGGGCGGTAGGGGGCGTGGCAAAGATTTGAAATAAACTTGATCTGCTCGCGAAGCAGACGGACTTTCATTTCAAATTTGGTGGCTCTAGCTCTTGTAGTTTAGAAGATCCAGGTGTTCATATAGACGGACGGACAGACGGACGGACAGACGGACAGACAGACAGACGGACAGACGGACATCGCTATATCTTCTCGGCTGTTGATGTTGATCAAGAATATATATACTTTATGGGGTCGGGCACGCCTCCTTCTGCCTGTTACGCACATTTCGCTTCAGACAAACTTAATAGACCCCTATACTCTTTTTTAGAGTACGGGGTCTAAAAATGGCCCTAAAATAGTCTAATTTTTAATCTTTTCTGGATAAAGCAGTTATTAAGCGAAAATTAAAATTTATACTAAACTTTATTAAGAATTAATATACTTTTATTATAAAAATAAGAACGTTAAGATTGATCGATTAGTTCGCCCAAAATTCAATTTTAAAGTTCATACTTTGCAATAGAAATGCATGCACATTTAAAAAAATATGTCAGCTTTGAGGGGCTCTAGCACCCACAATTTTCAACCGATTTCCAAAAAATTTTGGATTTACCAGTTTTAATCATTTCTTAACCAAACCTCGTTTTTCTTTTTGTCGAACGCTACCATCACAAAAATGATTTTTGCCACGTTTTTCGGGCCGCTCCCCAGTGTGCGGCGCTCGAACCCATGATCCCGGGTTAACATACAAGTGCAAAGAATTAGATCATGCATCTTTACTACTTAGACCACACTCCGCATTGAAGTTTATGTAAATAATTAAATTTTAAAAAGTAAATAAATAGCATATATCACTGACTGGATTCGAACCCGGGATCCCGGTTTAACAAACACGTATGAAGCGCGCATCTCTACTACCTAGACCACGCTCCTTATTGAAGTTGCAGTAGCTAAACGTAGAGTTAAATCTTTTATTGCAAGCAAGTGTAAACAAACAATTTATTCATAAAATTCAGCATTTTTGATGTATTTGTTTTATATGTTGTTGTTGTCCGATTTGGACCAAATTTGGTGAGGATACTTTTAATAATTATACTCACATCCTGTGTGAGTTTGGTTGTGATCGGCCAACTAACATTTCATGTCTTCATACAAATTTTTAGACCCCGTACTCTAAAAAAGAGTAGAGGGGTCTATTAAGTTCGTCTGAAGCGAAATGTGCGTAACAGGTAGAAGGAGGCGTGGCAGACCCCATAAAGTATATATATTCTTGATCAGCATCAACAGCCGAGTCGATATAGCAATGTCCGCCTGTCCGTATGAACACCTGGATCTTTTAAACTACAAAAGCTAGAATCACCAAATTTAGAATGAAAGTCCGTCATTATGTCAGGCAGATCAAGTTTATTTCAAATCTTTGTCACGCCTCTTACCGCCTCCGCAAATTGTAAAAAACTATGGTCACCTACGAAAAAATTGATGTTTTAAGCGAATATCTCAGTAACTATAGCACTTAGGCATACCATTTTTGGTATGTAGGTTGCTAGAGACAGCATTAATGAATTGTCATTAAAATTTTTGGACTGCCACGCCCCGTTTTCCCACAAGAATGAAATAATTTTCAAACTTCAATGCCATTTTTAAGGCGTTTGCACTTATCGTACGGTATTGTAATTTGAAATTTGTTTGGAGACAGAGTATAACAAACTATCCTGAAAGTTGCATACAAATCGGACAATAAACAAAAGAGCTAGACACGTAACAAAGTTAACAATTGCACGCAATATCAATGCATGTGTGCAAGCGAGACAGAAGCATATAAACATGTGAGCGAACGTTTTCGCTGCTTGTGTATCGACAGCGCTGCCTACGGACGATGCACGCACATGTATGCATACGATACGATATATCATATATCGATATCCAATACGATATGTGCATGCGATACGATATGTCATATATCGATATTCAATACGATATGTAATTATAATTGCGATATGATATTGAATGCGACAATTGGTCATTATGTTGATATCTATATTGTCTGTTATAGATAATATCGATATCGAACGCGATATGTGATTTAATGCGATTTTTTAATTAATAACGATATCGGTATTTTCTTGGCAATTCACATCCCTATTACAAACTGATGTTTTTGTTTCAAAGAGTTTTATTGCAAATACAATCCATTGTAATACTCCAATATAGATTAAATTATATAATGCTGACAGTATTATCCCATACTTGTTTGATCAAGAAGAATGTAGTTGTCGACGATAATGAGCTTAAGAACCGCATAATTGCCAGATACTCCTATGTGGATAAGAATGCTACCCAACGTGAGTATAAGCCGGTAGTACCAAAAATGGAACCGCGAAAACTTGTACGTTATAGGGACAACAAAATAGTGTCGCTTAAGGGAGAACGCTACACCGAAGTCAAGCGTGACGAAGATGCTGAGTTAAAAAACCCAAGAAGCAAATTCAACCGTAACTAAAGATGAACAAAACCCACAAGTATTTTATCAAGAAGCAACTTAACCAACAACCACCTAATAATTCCGCACCAACGACACTTAAAGTTGATAGATGCAGCAGCAGCAGCATTAACAGCATCAGCAATCAATGCGATAAAAATGTTTTAGAACACAATGTTTATGCACACAAGCTGCATATAAATGGGTCTAGAAATAATTCCGAATCCAAATCCAAACCATCCCAAATCCTCCCGTGTCTGGCTTTAGCGCCAGTTGTAGCCATGCTTAGCCAACGTTTAGATGCTTCCTTGCCAATATCATCAAAATACCATGAATCAGACGATACAGAAGAAGATAAGTTCTTGAGCAGAAGGAGGAGTAGGACAGCAGCCGCATCGAATGACCCGATAATAACAATCCAGATATCCCCTTGTGAATTCGCTGGCAATTTGTTGTTGCTGTTGTTAGTAGTTAGCTTTGCTGGTTAT
The DNA here is from genome assembly GCA_018903735.1 of Drosophila cardini. Classification (NCBI taxonomy): domain Eukaryota; kingdom Metazoa; phylum Arthropoda; class Insecta; order Diptera; family Drosophilidae; genus Drosophila; species Drosophila cardini. Next base: position 24,239 of record JAEIGM010000326.1, read on the forward strand.
TGTAAGCCACGGAATTTTTATCATAATCAAATTGTGGACAAAGACACAAAGACTTTACATACCAAATTAGTTAATAGTTATGTTTTAGATATTGCTTTTGCATTTTATTCTGTTTATCCCGCTCAGTGTTGCGGGCTTATAATCAATAACTATTTATGAGTTTCGTATCGGTGACGAGGATGCGGCTCAAGGATAATCCAAACTGCTGCCTGTCGCTCATGACAACGCTTGCCGTCGCCCTGTACTGTGTGAATAGTAGCGCTTCTTAGTTCCTTAGACCACAATTGCTATCGAATCTCAAACTCGCGAATAAGAAACAAGTGTTTTGTATTGATGTTATTGTGGTCAATGATTCTCACAGACAGGCGCGACTCTCTCAACTCGAATTTGGCGCTCAAATAGACTTATTTAGATGATTTTAGGTATTCGAATTAAAGTTTTTTGTGAGTATTGTTTGCGTTTTTAAAACGCAGCTTTACTACTGACTTGCCATAAGGTTTATGTTAAAGTTTTTGACCCTATACTTAAAAATAAGAGTAGCAGGGTCTATTAAATTTGTAAAACGAAAAGTGTATAACAGAAGGAGACAGCTTCGACCCTATGTTCTTGATCAGCATAAACATATATCACAATCATGTCCGTTTGTCCCTCCAGTCGTCCGTCTGTATAAATGATTAGAACCAGTCTTAAGGTTCTATTTATTAAATCAAGACAAGTTATAGATTTCTAAAAAAAAACTATCTAAAATCCGCACAACAAATGAACATTTTTGACATTTTTTAAACAGACGTATACATTGAAAATCTGATTAACGCTTATATTTCAAATTTTACATTATTATGTGATTTGCTGAAGAATAAGTATAGGGTCTTTAACTGTCGGATCGGTCGACTGTAGCCTTTCCTATAGTTGATATTGTTTTTACTGTGTAAAACTCTATTTGTTTTTATTTATTTTATTTTGTTTGGTCTAAGTATACTAGTAACAGTAACCACAAATGCCATGCAACATTAACTAGTCCGCACCCAGAGAATCCCCATACCAAAGCGGCTGCTGCTCGGAAGGACACAGCAATATTATAAACATATTCAACGTATAAAACTAATCATGAATAATCAATTTTAATATATACATATATTCTTATCTTAGAAAGCTTCTTTGTAACTCCTATATGTGTTTAAAGCCCCCGCGTAATTCGTTTATTTAGAGTTAAGTATCAGGATATCATTCAACGTATTTGCATTTCATATAATTACATTTTTTAATCGTTATTATTTTTAATTTTATAAGTGTTTGATCCCATAACCACCGTTTTATTTATATTCAGCAATTTTTTACATTTTTTTTTTATATTATTTAAGCTAAGCACTGACAATTCGTAAATTTATAATTATTTATGTATAAATATGTATTTATGAATTTCATTGGTTTCGGTTCGATATTAACTACGCAACATTTCTCGTATATTTTAGTTTATATATTATTTTTGTGATATTAGCGTAAAACAAAAAATTAGCAACAAGAAAAAGGCAACTCTCGAATTAAACTTTTCAAATCCAATAAATATATAATATTAACTTTATTTTTAATTTCAAATTAAATTAAAAGTATTCATTTTGAATTATAATACGAGATTTGTTTTTACGCAAAACATAATTTTTAAACAAGGCATGTAAGGAAATCTAATTATGTATATGGACATATATATATATATATATATATATATATATATATATATATATGTATGTACATATATAAAATAGGAATCAATAAGGTTGTTCTTCATTTTCTTTTTGTATGGAAAAATGCTTACTACACAGTTAGGTAGCCAATGATTGGCATTGGTATGAGTACGGGGTCTTTTACAGTCGGCACGCTCGACTGTAGCCTTTCTTACTTGTTTATAGTCCGATTTTCATGCAACTTTCAGGAAAGTTTGATATACTTTGTCTTCAAACGAATGTGAAATAACAATACTGTATGATAAGATCAAATGCCTTAAAATCGGCATTGAAGTTTGCAAACTATTTTATTTCTTGTGGGAAAAAGGGGCGTGGCAGTCAAAAATAACGATGCATTTATGACGTCCCAAGGAATCTACATACCAATATTGGTGTTCCTAAGTTACTGAGATATTCGCCCAAAACATCAATTTTTCACGAGGTGTGTCTAGTTTTTTGGTCATTGTGGGCGAATGTTGTAAAGACTGACTTAATATCGAGTCGATTGTATCTAAATTCAAACTTGTAGCTGTTACCATCTCTGAAATCTGTTTGTTCATACGGACAGACAGACGGACAGACAGACGGACAGACGGACATGGCTACATCGACTCGGCTTGTGATGATGATCAAGAATATATATACTTCATGGGGTCGGCCACGCCTCCTTCTGCCTGTTACATACTTCTTTTTTCACAAACCCAATATACTCTCTCTTGCAGAGAGTATAAAAACAGTTATTCTTAACGAGCAATCATTTCAAATGAGATATGATCGTGAGGATTCTGTCAAGGACAAGACCGCATTTCAATGCCTTGATCCGCCCCAAACAAATGACATAGTAGTAAATTACGCTATAAATAATGAATTAAATGAAACAAATCAATTCCGCTTAGAACATCTGAACGATGAAGAAAAAACTAAACTAACCAAAATTCTTTTCGAGTTTAGTGACATTCAGTACAAAGATAGTGAAAATTTGACTTTCACCAGTACAATTAAGCATGTCATCCAAACTAAACACGAAGACCCAATTCAAAAGCGTCCATACAAGTATGCGCAAACATTCGACGAAGAAGTCGACAAACCAATCAAAGAAATGATTGAACAAGGCATAATTCGCAAATCAAACTCGCCTTATTGCTCACCAATTTGGATTGCGCCAAAGAAACGTGATGCATCAGGTAAAGAAAAGTTTCGTATAGTTATTGACTATCGAAACTTAAACGAAATAACAATCGATGATAAATATCTTGACCTTGCGAAAGGATTTCATCAGATACAAATGGACCCAAATAGTATACCATAAACAGGTTTTTCAACTAAAAATGGACATTACGAATATACTCGAATGCATTTTGGATTGAAAAACGCCCCAGCAACATTTCAACGTTGTATGAACAATCTATTAGAAGACCTAATTTATAAAGATTGTTTAGTATACATGGATGATATAATAGTGTATTCCACTTCATTGGAAGAACATCTATTATCATTAAACAAGTATGGAAGACTACAGTCGAGCAAGCCGACTATAATATAGACTCCGTACTCACTGTAGTGAGCATTTTACCATACAAATAACTGACTGACTGATCTGTCTTATGGGAGCTATACGGAGCTGTAAAACGCCAATTTTAGACCGATTTGTCCTATGGGGCTATAGGCTATAGTTGTCCGATCCGGATCAAACTTGGTAAAGATAGTTATAATGGTACCATACACATAATATGTGAATTTGGTTGCGATCGCTAAACTAAAACTACATGTCTCCATACAAATCACCAATTTTCGACCGATTTGTCCCATGGGAGCTATAGGCTATAGTTGTCCGATCCGAACCAAACTTGGTGAATATAGTTATAATGGTACCATACATATATTGTGTGAATTTGGTTCCGATAGCTCTAGTTATTTTCAAGTTATGGTGATGTGAAAAATGTTTTTTACAATTTGCGGGGGCAGTAGGGGGCGTGGCAAAAATTTGAAATAAACTTGATCTGCCTAACATATAGACGGACTTTCAATCCAAATTTGGTGGCTCTAGCTGTAGTGGTTTAGAAGATCCAGGTGTTCATACGGACGGACAGACAGACAGACAGACAGACAGACGGACAGACGGACATCGCTATATCGACTCGGCTGTTGATGCTGATCAAGAATATATATACATGGATGATATAATAGTGTATTCCACTTCATTGGAAGAACATCTATTATCATTAAACAAGTATGGAAGACTACAGTCGAGCAAGCCGACTATAATATAGACCCCGTACTCACTGTAGTGAGCATTTTACCATACAAATAACTGACTGACTGATCTGTCTTATGGGAGCTATACGGAGCTGTAAAACGCCAATTTTAGCCAATTTTAGACGGACAGACGGACATCGCTATATCGACTCGGCTGTTGATGCTGATCAAGAATATATATACTTTGTGGGGTCGGAAAAGCCTCCTTCTGCCTGTTACGCACATTTCGCTTCAGACAAACTTAATAGACCCCTCTACTCTTTTTTAGAGTACGGGGTCTAAAAAGGTATTCGCTAAACTGCGTGAAGCCAATTTAAAATTGCAATTAGACAAATGTGAATTCATGAAAAAAGAAACTGAATTCCTTGGACACATAATAACAACAGAAGGAATAAAAGCAAATCCAACAAAAATCTCTGCCTTACAAAATGTTCCAATACCAAAGACCCCCAAAGAAATAAAATCATTTTTAGGCCTTTGTGGTTATTATAGAAAATTTATTCCTAACTTCGCACACGATGTATAGCCATTAACTTTAAAATTAAAGAAAGGTGCAAGTATAAATATCAATGAACCAAATTATATTTCTGCTTTTGAAAAATTAAAAGTACTTATATCGTCCGATCCAATATTAGTTTATCCGAATTTTGAAAAACCATTTGGTCTCACAACTGATGCCAGCAACATAGCCATTGGACCTGTTCTGTCTCAAAATCAAAAACCAATTTGTTTCGCAGGTAGAACTTTAAATGAACATGAAATTAATTATTCAGCAATTGAAAAAGAACTTTTAGCCATGGTTTGGGCAACAAAATATTTCCGATCTTATCTCTACGGTATAAAATTCGAGATCCTCAGTGATCACAAACCACTTGTTTGGCTTAACAATTTACGTTTACGTCACTAACTATTTTCATAAAACAAAAATTTTAATAAATTATGTCGAAATGACACACAATCATGCCAAAGAATTAATTAAAGAATACTTATGTTCAATGAAAAGCGTTATATACTTCAGCAACGAAGCCGATTTCCTAACTTTTCAGAATGCTTTCGTTGAAATAATTAGTCCTAATAATACTGTCCGATCCGGATCAAACTTGGTGAGGATAGTTATATTGGTACCATACACATAATGTGTGATTTTGGTCTCTCTAGCGTTAGTAGTTTTCAAGTTATGGTGATGCGAAAAAAGTTTTTTACAATTTACGGGGGCGGTAGGGGGCGTGGCAAAGATTTGAAATAAACTTGATCTGCTCGCGAAGCATACGGACTTTCATTCCAAATTTGGTGGCTCTAGCTCTTGTAATAATCATGTCTCCATACAAATCACCAATTTTCGACCGATTTGTCCTATGAAAGCTATAGACTATAGTTGTCCGATTCGGACCAAACTTGGCGAAGATAATTATAATGGCACCATTTACATAATGTGTTAGTTTAGTTGCAATCGCTCAACTAAAACTTAATGTCTGCATACAAATCACCAATTTTCGACCGATTTCTCCTATGGGAGCTATAGGCTATAGTTGTCCGATTCGGACCAAACTTGGTGAGGATTGTTATAATGGTACCATATATATAATGTGTTAGTTTGGTTTTAATCGCTCACAACGAAGTAGTTCGAAGTTCGGTTATTTAAAACAAGTAAGAAAAGTACAGTCTAGCACGCCCGACCGTAGAATACTCTCTGCAATTTATTTCCGATCATTTAATAAAATCGATATCCAAGTATATCAGTTGATAATACTTGCAATAAAACACGTTGAAACAAAAACATCTGATTGTATTTATACACACACATATACATTTGACATCGTAAGTATGCACGCACATATGTATGTGTGTATATGTTATACATACACAATTGGTTGGCACAGCCAGCATTCGCGGGCAACGCTGCCGCTAGAATGCAGCGAAAACGTTCGCTCACATGTTTGTATGTTTCTGTCTCGCTTGCACACATGCAGTGAAATGGCGTTAAATTATAAACTTTGTAACGTGTCTAGCTCTTTTGTTTATAGTCCGATTTATATGCAACTTTCAGGATAGTTTAATATATTTTGTCTCCAAACGAATTTGAAATTACAAGACTGTACGATAAGAACATCTGCCTTAAAATCGGCATTGAAGTTTAACAATTATTTTATTTCCTGTGAGAAAAGGGGGCGTGGCAGTCAAAAAATTTTAATGGCATTATATTTATGTCTTGATTAGGAACCTTCACACCAAAATTGGTGTTCCTAAGTGTCATAGTTACTGAGATATTCACCTAAAACATCAATTTTTTACGAGGTGTTTCTAGTTTTTTGCTCATTGTGGGCGAATGGGGCGTGGCATCGAAAAAAAAAAAAGATTCTTGTATTGACTGACTTAATATCGAGTCGATAATGACCAAATTCAAACTCGTAGCTCTTACCATCTCTGAAATCTGTTTGTTCATACGGACAGACAGACGGACAGACAGACAGACGGACAGACAGACAGACGGACAGACAGACGGACATGGCTATATCGACTCGGCTAGTCATGCTGATCAAGAATATATATACTTTATGGGGTCTGCCATGTCTCCTTCTCCCTGTTACATACATTCCAACGAATACAATATATCTTTTACTCTACGAGTAACGGGTATAATAAATTCCAAATGAAAAAGAAAATTAACGATAGCAAATATTTACAGACTACAAGTCCTCCGCTGCAACCGGATACCTAATATTCATCATGATGACATTACTTACTCTTACAACTGGAGGAATAATAGAAATTAATCCCATAGAAAATAACCAAGGCTTTATCTTGTTCGAATCAGGCTCCATTCAAATACCAATAGAATTTCAAAATCACTGTTTTACAATCAATATCACACAAATTGATGAAACTTACGACAATTTTCTAAAAGAAAGTAGACCATTTAATGACGTTCCACAAATAAACTATCTAATTGAAAAACTAGGACGCGAAATGAATGGCATTCGTATCACAAAACGCAAGAAACGAGGACTTATTAACTTTGTAGGATCAAAATTTAAATACCTTTTTGGCACATTAGACGATGACGATAAACAACAAATAGAACAACAAATTATAAACATAACCCAAAATTCTTTACAAAAAAGTGACCTTAATCAAGTGATTGTAACCCTAAACGAAGGCATAAGTATGATAAATAGTTTAGGTAAAGCATTGAACAAAACCAGAAAAACTGAAATTCTAATGTTTAACTTGGAGCATTTTACCGAGTTCATTGAAGACATCGAAATGGGTTTGCAGTTAATTCGATTGGGAATCTTTAATCCAAAATTAATAAAACATGATACACTTGACAATATTAACCATAAACATTTAATGGACATTAAAACATCAGCATGGTATAAAACAGCTACTAACGAAATTTTTCTGATGTCACACATCCCTACTAAAACAGTTGACTTACCTACATTTATAATAACACCATACCCCGACAATACTGGACAAATTATAAATGAAAATATTATGGGAAAATTCTATGTACACAATAATAATGTCGTCAACACACTAAATAAAGAAACAATTAAAGAGCAATGCATTTCCAATATAATAAAGCATGAAACACCAATTTGTACTTTCAATAAATTCCGTAAATCTTATTACATTCAATATATTGAACCAAACATTATAATTACGTGGAACCTTACTAGAGAAAAATTGAATCAAAATTGTAATAATCAGGAAATCTTTATTGAAAATAATAAAATTATAAAAATATTCAATTGTACTGCACAACTAAAACAGGTCTCGATAAAAAACAATGTTCAACAATACACAAATTTAATATTCACTGATCACAATGTAACAAAGATCGAACCAATGTCACACATAGAAATTAAGGAAATGATTTTGTTTAGTACTAAGAACAATTAAATATACAACCGCTTATTAATAATCATTTCTATAATAATGGCCATAATTGGCATAATTTATATATGTAAGAAATTTAAAATAACCACACAATATTGTAATCAAAAATTTTATTACCAAAACCTTTAAGAAAAAACAAGAAGATATTGACAAAATTACAGACGCTGATGTTGAAAAAACAATAGAAACAATAACTGAAATCGATACACCAATACCGCAATTATATCCAAATGCAAAAAGCTTGCGGACAAGCTTCCATCTAAGAAAGGGGGGAGTTACATATCCGCAACCCCAAATATGTAAATATTCACTCATTATAAACTCCAATAAATATTTTTTACATTCATTTTTCTAAACAAAAGTTATCTGCCCTCTTTTCCAAAGCTTCACTTTGGATAAGTGCATAATCAGCGATCTTGCATAAAACTTTCAAGCTTATCAAAAGCTTGTCAAAGCTGCACATAAATGTAATCAACAGAACACTAACATAACTTTAACAGATTATAGTCCAAACAAATGTTAATGAAAGCTTTAATCAAAACTTTGATTTAGCCCAAAATATTTATGTAAAATTAGTTCTAAACTCACGCTTTAAGTGTTCACTTAAATAAAATGAAATGAAATAAAATTTAATTTTTTTTTTCTTTCTAAATATTAAATTGGAAATTTAATTATATATACTTTATGGGGTCTGCCATGCCTCCTTCTCCCTGTTACATACATTCCAACGAGTACAATATACCCTTTTACTCTACGAGTAACGGGTATAATTAATAAAATGTCCCTGACGGCGCACAGTGGGGCAGCGGGACAAAAAACTTTGCAAAAATCATATATTTTGAACCAATAAAGATATTTGAAAAATTTAAAAAGCAGTCATTAAAAAAATTATTAAGCTATAAATAGAATGTTCGAATAGCATTTTCGGGCAACAGGGTGCTTACAAATTTAAGGTCAAAGTTCACTAATGGTTCTGCTCATATTAGACACATAAAATAAAAATTAAAAATACAATTTTTTATCACAAACTATTGTTTTCAATCTTATTTTTATATTGGTACCACATTTTAATATGTTTAAGACAAATATCTAAACAAATTTACTAAATGTTGATGCCAACATTTTTGGTTATATTATTTTGAGGTTATTTTTCTTTATTTCTTTTTACTGTCATTTTTCTTTAAAACATACATTTACATTTATTGTAATACTTAATAGACTTAATTTTTTCGGAATTAAAACTATTCTCTTCGAAATTCTTTTCAAATGGGTGGATCTGATGATGCTGCTTGCTTGCAAACAAAGTCTACTTTCTTTCAATGTAAATTGTAGATTTAACATAAGATATAGAGGAGAGTATATACACTTCATTGAGTAAGCATTACTCTAATTAATTACGAATCTGTCTTTCTGATTATGCCCAAACCTCGCCCCTTAAAAGCGGAGAATGGAAGAAGAAAATCAAAATCAAGTTATGAATTTCTTTAATGCATTTTTGCTAAAAAACAATGCGTAATGGATTTTTTTTAAATAACCATCAACATAAGAATATCTAATAGTGCTGACTTATCATAGCTACAACTATTTTCTATTAATTCTCTTGGGATCGCACGTGTATAATCGATACAATGGACGAGATGCGTTTTCGTTTCAGGAGAAATCTCTTGGAATCGAATAGGATAGTTTCAAAATAAATTCTGTGTACTTCATTTTACAACGCAGCTGAGAAATCCCATACTCATAGCTGTGTTTCTACCTCATGGAATTATCCAAATTGAAATTCTTTTTTTGTTTGCTTAAAAACACAATTTCTTCAGCTATCTGTTGCCTAAATGACTAAGGATGGATAAAATCCTTACAAAATAACTTTTGTTAAGAGTTACTATGTCTGGTATAATTAACAAAATGATTTAACGTAATTTTTAGACCCCGTACTCTAAAAAAGAGTAGAGGGGTCTATTAGGTTTGTCTGAAGCGAAATGTGCGTACCAGGCAGAAGGAGGCTTTTCCGACCCCATAAAGCATCCTTCCGACTAGTGGTTCGACTCAAGCGGCCCCAGTCATAACTTCAAACTAGAAAGAAAAGTACAGTCGAGCACGCCCGACCGTAGAATACTCTCTGCATTTTATTCCCGATCATCTTAATAAAATCGATATCCGGGTATATCAATTGATACCTGCAACAAAACACGTTGAAACAAAAACATCTGTATACACACACATATACATTTGACATTATAAGTATGCACGCACATATGTATGTGTGTATATTTTATACATACACAATTGGTTGGCACGGCCAGCATTCGCGGGAAGCGCTGCCGCTAGCAAGCAGCGAAACGTTCGCTCACATGTTTGTATGTTTCTATCTCGCTTGCACACATGCATTGGGATTGCGTTTAATTATCAACTTTCTTACATGTCTAGCTCTTTTGTTTATTGTCCGATTTAGATGCAACTTTCAGGATAGTTTAATATATTTTGTCTTCAAACGAATGTGAAATAACAATACTGTACGATAAGAACATATGCCTTAAAATCGGCATTGAAGTTTGCAAATTATTTTATTTCTTGTGGGAAAAGGGGGCGTGGCAGTCCAAAATTTTTGATGACAATACAATTATGCCGTCTCTAGGAACCTGCGTACCAAAATGGGTGTTCCTAAGTGCCATAGTTACTGAGATATTTTTTACGAGGTGTACTTTATGTGTCAATTTGGTTTAGATAGCATTGCTAACAAAAAAGTTTTCTATACTAAAACATGCTATTTTTACCTGTTTTTACCTTTGTATGCACATAGAACGCCCTAAAGTGGGCGTGTCAAAAAACAAAAGCAAACTTGTACTGCTTGGGCATTTTATCTTTCGTTTGCGACCACTCGGGCCTTTCTAGCTCTTATAGTCTCTGAGATCCTTTTGTTCACACAGACGGACAGACGGACAGACGGACGGACGGACAGACGGACAGACGGACAGACGGACATGGCTATATCGACTCGGCTAGTCATGCTGATCAAGAATATATATACTTTATAGGGTCTGCCATGTCTCCTTCTCCCTGGTACATACATTCCAACGAATACAATATACCCTTTTACTCTACGAGTAACGGGTATAATAACAGACACCAAAAGTGTCATAAGAATATTTGACAGTTATGCATTCCATTAGCCAAAGTCGTAAAAAGAATAGTTGACAGCACTTAACTCAATTGAACATAAATGTAAACAGAGTGTACAATAACCCAGCATAGCCCACACCACAAAATGTAAAAATAAACACTTTGGCGCAGCTCTCGCTGCATAATGTAAACCCATAGAATTAAATAAGACGACAACCGAGATTGCATCGGCACCAATAGTTGTATAAGAAATCAGTTGTATTTTTACTTTCAAATCACTCAAGTAAGGCTAAATTCAGAGGTTGTCACTTAATTAAATATATATATTTATGTGTTATACTTAATATCCTTATATGCACATCAATGGAAAGGTGACATTCCAGGCTTTATTAAATAATTTGAAATTATTCGATTATGCCTAGATTTGTAAGTTTATAAAAAATTTAATAAAAAAAACCGAATATTAATGTGATACACTGTAGCTACTTCAAATTCGGTTCTATTTTCATTGTGTTTTTCCATTTTATTTTTCTTATTTAATTGTTTATCGTACTCGGGAGTTTGTGCATAAACTAAAATATCTACTGTTGTACTACCAGTCGAATTATGTTTAGTTTAATGTTTATAAGTGAAAAGTATTTTTATACTCTCTGAAGGGAGAGAGTATATTGGGTTTGTGAAAAGTATGTAACAGGCAGAAGGAGGCGTGGGAATCCCCATTAAGTATATATATTCTTGATCAGGATCACAAGCCGAGTCGATATAGCCATGTCCGTCTGTCTGTCTGTCTGTCTGTCCGTCTGTCCGTCTGTCCGTATTAAGAAACTGATTTTGAAGATGGTAAGAGCTACGAGTTTGAATTTGGTCAGTATCGGCTCGATATTAAGTCACTCAATACAAGCATCTTTTTTTTTTCACCCCACGCCCCGTTCGCCCGCAATGAGCAATAAACTAGAAACACGTTAAATAACAAGTAAGAAAGGCTACAGTCGAGCGAGCCGACTGTAAAAGACCCCGTACTCATTCTAGTACGCGTTTTACCATACAAATAAGTAGATTTCAAACGATTTGTCCTAGGGGAGCACCAAACTTGGTGAGGATAGTTATAATTGTACCATACACATAATGTGTTAGTTTGGTTGCAATCGCTCAACTAAAACTTCATGTCTACATACAAATCACCCATTTTCGGCCGATTTCTCCTATAGGAGCTATAGGCTATATTTGTCCGATCCGGGCCAAACTTGGTGAGGATAGTTATAATTGTACCATACACACAATGTGTTAGTTTGGTTGCAATCGCTCAACTAAAACTTCATGCCTTTATACAAATCACCCATTTTCGACCGATTTGTCCTATGGGAGCTATAGGCTATAGTATTCCGATCCGCACCAAATTTAGTGAGGATAGTAAGATAGGTACCATACACATAATGTGTGAATTTGGTCTTCCTAGCTCTAGTCGTTTTCAAGTTATGGTGATGTGAAAATAGTTTTTCACAATTTGCGGGGGCGGTAAGGGGCGTGGCAAAGATTTGAAATAAACTTGTCTGCTCGCGAAGCAGACGGACTTTCATTCCAAATTTGGTGGCTCTAGCTCTTGAAGTTTAAAAGATCAAGTGATCATACAGACGGACGGACAGACGGACAGACAAACAGACGGATATCGCTATATCGTCTCGGCTGTTGATGCTGATCAAGAATATATGTACTTTATGGGGTCGGAAAAGCCTCCTTCTGCCTGGTACGCACATTTCGCTTCAGACAAACTTAATAGACCCCTATACTCTTTTTAAGAGTACGGGGTCTAAAAATATATCAAACTATCCTGAAAATTCCATTTAAATCGGACAATAAACAAGAGAGCTAGAGACGTAATAGAGTTTATAATTGAACGCAATACCAACGCATGTGTGCAAGCGAGATAGAAACAAACAAACATTTGAGCGAACGCTTTCGCTGCTTGTGCAGCGGCAGCGCTGCCCGCGAATGCTGGCCGTGCCGCCCAATGCTTAGGTATATGTATTACATATACACACATACATATGTATGTGCATACATATAATGTCAAATGTATATGTGCATACATGCAAACAGATGTTTTTGTTTCAACGTCTTTTACTGCAAGTACTATCAGTTAATATTCTCGGAAACCGATTTTATTAAAATAATCGGGAATAAAATGCAGAGAGTATTCTACGATCGAGCGTGCCCGACTGTACTTATCTTACTTATTTTTTTGTAAAGCAGGCGTCTTCGACCCCACAAAGTATATATATTCTTGATCAGCATCAACAGGCGAGTCGATATAGCCATGTCCGTCTGTCTGTCCGTCTGTTTCTATGCGAACTAGTCTCTCAGTTTTAAAGCTATCTTGATGAAACTTGGTACAGATGTGTATTCTCTCTGCAGGCAGATCATATGTAAAAATCGGCCGGATCGGATGACTTTATCATATAGCTCGCATAGGAATCGGTTGAAAAAAAATTTTTTTTTTGAGCATAGGGCATAGGAACAATCGGTTGAAAATGATGAAAATGTTTAGTATGAAAATTTTCAGCGTCGATTGAGCGATTTCAACCAAACTCACGCCATAAGCATTTGCTATCATTTCCCAGCTGTTGACCAAATTTCATTCGGATCAAACCACTCTATCATATAGCTGCCATAGGAACAATCGGTTCAAAGGCTTTGTATGAAAAGTTTTAATGTCTATTGAGCGATTTCAACCAAATTCACGCAGTCCACATAAACTATCATATCCTATATGCTGACCAAATTTCATCTGAATCGGACTACTATATCATACAGCATGCAAGGGTATTTAATCTTCGGCAAGCCGAAGATTACCTTTCTTTCTTGTTTTTATACTCTCTGCAAGTGAGAGTATATTGGGTTTGTGAAAGTATGTAACAGGCAGAAGGAGGCATGGAAGACCCTGTAAAGTATATATAGTGACATATGTAGACACATATGTACCCATACATTACGCCTAACACGCACTTTTATTTTCATTACACATTCTTCTCCCACAGATTTATGCCAAACATTATAAAATGGTGAAATAACAATTCTGGCTTCCCACGAACTTATCAAACATCATAAACAATTCGCCAGAATCGCTATTCCCACCATTGGGGTTGAAACTGCTGACGTTGCACAAATCCTGGCCGACAGAATTCTCTTAAAGCTCAATCTCTTCAAGATCAAGATCTCCCTTTATTTACATAAGAGCCAAAAGCTCCAGAAGTCTAAAGTCCAATTAATAAAAGCTCAAAGCCGAGGTTTGCTAAACGTCTTTAGAACATAGCATAAGTTAGTCTAGATTTGTATCTGTACTCCGTAGTATCGTGTTGTGAAATAAAATTATATTTTTTTGAATAACCGATCTTCGAACTACGTTATTGGCGCAGCCGGTAGGATATCGGAAAAATATCCTTGTAACAGTAATCGATCCTTTTCGATCCGCTAATAGAAATCCTTGTACGACCAAGTGACTTTCTAGGATTGAGCACGCGAATTTGCCGCAAAAAGTGATTCGGTTCAGAACATTACAATTTTGG
>JAEIGM010000060.1:0-229042 GCA_018903735.1 Drosophila cardini
ATGGACAATTTGCCTCCACGCTCCTCTGTCCTGTGCGCGACTCCGCCAGTTGGTGACACCGTATGTCGCCAGAATGGTCTCCACCTGGTCCCTCCAACGTGCGCGTGGTCTTCCTCTTCTACGTTGTCCGCCAAACGCCGTATCGAAAACTGATCGAGCTGGAGTTGTATCCTCCATACGGGCAATGTGACCAAGCCAGCGAAGACGCTGAATGTTAACTCGCTTAGCTATGTCCACATCCCCGTATAGCTCATACAGCTCGTCGTTCCATCTAATACGGTACGTTCCGCCAACGCAAACAGGTCCGAAGATCTTGCGTAGGATCTTTCTCTCGAAGACACCAAGAGCAGCTGCATCCGACTGCGTCACTGTCCAGGCTTCCGCACCATAAAGAAGCACTGGAATGATGAGTGTCTTGTATAGTGTGATCTTCGTCTTTCGAGAGAGAGCTCTGTTGTTCATTTGCCTACTGAGCCCAAAGTAACTCCTGTTAGCAAGTGTGATCCTCCGCTTGATCTCCAGGCTGACATCGTTTTTGCTGGTCACTGCAGTTCCTAGGTAGACAAAGTCCTTGACGGACTCAAAGTCATAGTCTCCAGCAGTAAGATGTGAGTCAAGACGCCGCGACTCTCTATTACTGCACACCATAAACTTTGTTTTGCCCATATTCACTGCAAGTCCAACTCTAGCTGATTCTCTTTCAATAGCTCCAAAAGCCGCAGTAACATCACGCTTGGTTCGACCAATGATATCAATATCATCAGCGTAGCCGAGGAGCTGGACACATTTGTTTCCCAGAATTGTGCCCATCCGATGTACTTCAGCCTTTCTTATGATACTCTCCATCAGCAGATTGAAGAGCACACAAGACAGCGAGTCGCCTTGTCTGAGACCCCGCTTGGTATTAAAGGTTTCGGAATGGTCATTTCCTACCTTGACAGAGCTGATGGTGTTGCTCAATGTCATACTACAAAGCCGTACTAGCTTTGCAGGAATACCAAGCTCAGACATGGTGGCGAACAGGCGCCCTCGCCGCGGGCTATCAAAAGCAGCTTTGAAATCGACAAACAGATGGTAGGTGTCGATTTGGTTCTCGTACGCTTTTTCCAGGATTTGGCGCAGTGTGAAGATCTGGTCAACTGTGGACCGACCAGGACGAAAGCCGCATTGATATGGTCCGATCAATGCTTCAGCATACGGCTTAAGTCTCTCACACATTACGCTCGTGAGAACCTTGTATGCGACGGGGAGAAGGCTGATGCCACGATAGTTGGTGCGTTGTGTCGCATCACCCTTCTTCAGAATGGGGCAGATCATACTGAGGTTCCAATCATTGGGCATGCTTTCCGCTAGCCATACGTTGCAAATGAGCTGGTGCATGCACCCTACCAACTCATCGCCTCCAGTCTTAAACAACTCAGCCGGGAGACCGTCCGCTCCCGCGGCTTTATTGTTTTTAAGGCGCTTAATGGCGACCTCGACTTCCGTATAGCTAGGGATGGGAACTTCAACACCATCATCTCTGATTGGGGTTAGTGGATCTTCTTCGTCGGACTCCTGGTTGTCTCCAGCCAAAAGACCTTCAAAGTGATCCCTCCATAACCTCAGTACGATCCCTGCATCTGTGACAAGATTTCCATCATCATTCCTGCAGGCAAGAGATCCAGACTTATACCCTTGAGTCATGCGTTTGACTCTCCAGTAGAAATCACGGGCATCATTCCTGCTCCTGCTGTTCTCCAACTTCTCACACTCAAGCCTTTCCATCTCCTGTTTCTTCTTCCTGAAAAGGCGCTTCTCTTCTCGTCTCCGCATCCTATAAATATCTACCACTGCTCGTGTGGCTCCTGCTTGCAGCGTTCGTCTGTATGCGGCGTCTTTTGCAGCAGTCGCTTCCCGACACTCCTGGTCATACCATGGATTCCGTTTTGGAGGACGTTGGAATCCAAGGGTTTCCACAGCAGAAGTGTTGATGGCAGTAGATATGCACGTCCACATATCTGAACTATTTATAGGAGTTGGAGAGAGCTGGCCGAGGCGGACTGAGAGTCGAGTGGAGAAGGCATCCCTGTGCTGTTGTGATTGCAGCTTTCCGATGTCAAGCTTTCTTTGCAAACCTTGACGTGAGATTTTCGCGACACCCAGTCGTGCGCGAACCTTGGCTGCGACAAGGTAGTGGTCGGAGTCGATGTTAGGACCCCGACACGATCTCACATCAAGGATGCTAGACGCATGCCTTGCATCGATCACAACATGATCAATCTGGTTGCAAGTCAGACGATCAGGTGACAGCCAGGTTGCTTTGTGGATGTCGAGATGACGGAATCTTGAACTACTAACTATCATATTGTGCGCAGCAGCAAAGCCTATAAGTCTAAGCCCGTTTTCCGAGGTAGACTCATGTAAGCTATGCTGTCCGACGGTTGCTCCAAAGATGCCCTCCCGCCCGATTTTGGCATTAAAATCTCCAAGGAGGATCTTAACGTCATGTGACGGGCAGCGGCTATACGCTCGGTCGAGCTCTGTATAGAAAGCATCCTTGGTAGCGTCGTCCTTCTCCTCCGTCGGGGCGTGCGCACAGATAAGGCTGATGTTGAAGAATTTGGCAGCTACTCGGATCGTCGCAAGTCTCTCGTTCACAGGTGTAAACTGTGAGACTCGGTGCCGTAACCTGACTCCTACGACGAATCCACAACCAAACTCATGCCTATCTGTATGACAGCTGTAGTAAATGTCACAATCCTTGTTCTTCCTGCATCCCTTTCCTTTCCATCGCATTTCCTGAATAGCTGTAATGTCAGCCTTCAAGTTCCTGAGAGTATCCACCAGTTGCTGGGTGGCACCGGGTCTGTACAGTGTCCGTACATTCCAAGTGCATACTCTCAAATCATTGTCCTTATTGTATTTGCCGTGGTCGTCAACGTTATTCGGGTATCTATCCGAGGCTCCTCTTACATCCTTCACTGAAGTTGCTTTTTCCATGGGTGGATATCAAGTCCTACGCCACAACCTAATTTAAGGATTAGGAGCCCCCCGCACACTTTGGTTTTTAACTCAGCGGGTGCTAAGTTACAACCAAGGAAAAAACCCAAGGAGAATGAGGGGAGTTTAAAAGAGAGAGGAAAAAAAAAAAAAACCAGCGCCCCCAAAAAAGTACGAAAAAAAACGTTTGCTTTTGTTTTTTTTCTTTTCCCCCCTTAAAAAAGGTTCATAACCTGCAAAATAACGTAATCAGTGTTAATACATATACTTAATATGAATTTATCATTTTAATTGAAAGTCAATTTAATTTTAATGCCTAAATGCAGGTCACATCCCATTGTTGATAAGCTGAGTTGTTTTTAGGAGCAAACAAACAAATGTTGACAGTTGATGACAACGGTTATGTAGGATGTGCTCAAAGGAAACGAGACGAGGAAGTATACACATATATATTTTGTTGTCTGCCTGGCGTGTGTAGTCCCCAAACCCGCAATAAACGTGACAACGCACTTAATTATTGGACCCTCTTCCGCCGCCAGTCATTTCTCCAGCAAAGTCCTTCCTGCTATCGATTTGGTAAACAAGGTAGAGCGTTGATAATTCACTTGTGGCTTATACTATGGATTTGTATGGCTGCTGGAGTAATTGACACGCGAATACAGGTGTATTTTACCTTTGGATGATGGAATACCGCTTTTGGTGATTGATGAGCTGCGACGTTTGCAACAATTAGAGAAATAGGATTTCATTTATCTTTCGGAGCATGCGCTCTTTAAAGTGCTTTATTTATGTTTAAGAATTCCTTAAAGTATCTTCAAATAATTTTCCAGTTCCTTACAGAATGAGGGCAAAGAACAGGTTCTTCCTATTTGCCTAGGCCAACCTTGTTAAAGAGTTTGTCCTTGACGATCTGTGCCATTAGGCCATGGATGAGCTCGATGGTCGAACGACTGCAATCCCGTGTGGCCTTTGATAGCTTATCTTCTGAACGTTTTTCATTCACATCGGTGCCTGAAAGGTAATACACAGGTAAATATTTAATTCTATTTAAAGAAATTTAGTAGAGTTTCTATGTACCGCGACCCAGGAAATTTTCACTTTGCTCCAGCTTCTCGGACAAGTCCATAATCTGCCCGGTTGTGTATTCTGTATTGGTGAGCAGTCCAGAGCTTCCCAGTGTATTCACCCAGTACTTGTTCCACAATGAATCCAGTAGCTTGCGGTCCAGGGCCGACTTGAAGTAGCTTATCTCCAGCGGGTAGTACTGTTTACAGTGAACACCAAAGTCCTCGATCTTATTCAATGGTATCGTCTGGTATTCCGATGGTTCCTCGTTGGGTGGCTTGTAGCCCTTTGGATACGTGCGGAAAGCACCGAGGCACACTTTGCCCGCAGAGACAGTGCGCACAGGATCTACAACGATGGCCACGAAGGGCTCCTGGTAGGTTTGATTAAGCATCTGTGTAGACACATCGATGCCAGAGAGCCAACAACCATAGCCAGGATGGCTGTGATACCAGCCCACGGCGTGCTCCAGTCGCCCCACCTCCTTGGCGGCCTCCATGTAGGCGGTCATGTACTCATAGGCCTGTGCCTGTGCATTAACTCGCGTCTCAGTGCCCTCCACGGGCAGAGCAAATGCATCCATCACAATCTGTAATTCATTTCAAGCTACAATAACAACAAAAGCGAAGAATGCCGGCAAATTTACCATTGTGTTGTCTTCCACCTTGCCCAACATAAGGCCCATCACCTCCAGAGTGCCACCGGAACGAGCGTGCATAACCATCTTCAGCAGCGCCAGCGCAGAAATCTTTATATCCTTGAAGAAATGTGGATCCTTCTCCCAGGGCTTGGCATCAATAATTTGACGCTGTTGTTCGGCATCGTAGCGGAAGATCTCATCGCAGCTTGGCAACGTTTGTATATTGTTTTCCAGCTCCCAAGTTTTTTGAGCAGCATCAACGTCCATTTTAAATGTTTACAATTTTATTTAAGTTTTACTTAGTTAATTTAATTTTCCTGTTCGACGTTTTCTGACTTTGTGTTTCGCTGCTCTCCACAAAAGACTAAACATATTCAGACCTGGTGGCAACACTAAAACTTAATAACAGACTCTGTTTTGCGTTAACAGTAATGCTAACTGTTTTGCGTTAACAGTGTTGGAACTTGGTTCAAGTAAATGTGTTTTATTTTTAAATTAAAAATAGATTAAATTTGTTAAATTAAAGCAAATATTTGTATAAAATAAGAAGAGTATTTATCATGTCCGACATAAAATAATAGCTTACTTGAAAATTTATATTTACATTATTTCAATAAATAATCGTTAATAATTAAACAGAATTTTTATTTTGCTCTAGAGCCTCAAGGATTAATTTGAGGATATTCTGCTTCAGATCGGCAGCTATTTGTGGTCTAAGCGCACGCATTTGATCCGCCACAAAGTCGCCAAATATCTGTGCCGATGTGTTGGTTTGCTCTTGAGCAACCCTCGCTTTGTCCCTCGTTAAGTCTTCGCTAAACTTAACTGATTGAGTGTCTTCTTCTTTTCTCGCTCTCCGCCGTGAGCCAGAGAAGAAACTGGAGCAAGTATTTAAATCTTCCATGTACTGATCGTGATTCTGGGAAAATGCAGATTTAAACATAAGGGGATCGTTGCTAGTACCAGCATTGCACAGATCCTGAAAAATAATGAAAAGAAATTTTGTATTTTTAGAAAGTCTGTTCTAAATGCCAGAATGTAAATGCTTAAATGTAATTTTGTTTACTTGTTGAAAGGGCTTTGCATTTTGCATATGTTTTTTTGAATGCCCATGCGCGCGGAGCTGGTCGATTTTAGCATTTAACGTGCATTTACAATATTTACAAAATGCTTTATCGGGATCTTTAGGATCCCGACAAACCCAATCCTTCAAGTCGCATTCCTTCATCCAGGAATCTCTAAATTTTTGTTTATACGTATTTTTCGGCATCCTTTACTTTTAACAATTATAACTCGAGTGAGCGATGTTCGATAAGTCAGATTTCGATAACACATATAAAACAGGGTTGCATTGCATTGAAAATGTTCAAAAAATCATGATCAAAGCGATAACATGCAGTTGAAAATAACAAATTATATATGAGACTCAGAAAATTAAAACAAGGATAGAAATAGGACAAACTAAAAAAAAGGCATTTTTTCCGGACAGGGGACGTTTCAAAATTTTTCCGGCTCTCAAAGTAAAAAATAGGACAGATCTGTCCGGAAAAATGACAAAACGGCAACACTGGTATGGCAACCTCACCATGTTCACTTTGTATTTGCGAGGCTCGCAGACTTTGCTTAGGAACCTTAGGGAATCGAAGTACTGCCATTTGATGGACATGTTCTGACATGCTTTCGACTGATAACCTCTGTACTGGGCCCTCAGATTGTCCCACTTTGCCTTGCAGTCGGCTAAGGATCGGTTTAGTGCTTCGGATATGACCCGGAAGGATTTCTCACGCATTTTGGCATCCTTGTGGTTTGCTTTGCTGGAATCCCACAATAGTTCTCGTTGCTCGACTAGTTGTATCAGCATTTTCACGTCAGACGGACTCCATTCCGTTTCAACTTTCCTGGGCTTTCGGGGACGCTTGTTCACTGGCATCTGTCGGGCAAGTTTGAGTTTTAAGCTATCCAAAATAATGTGCAGCAAATTTACCCATTCAAATTCCATTTTTCGTTCGCAAAATAAGTTTTATCTGGCGACAACTGTATGACCATTTGGTATTGCGTGGCGCTGCCAGATTAGATCTGGCCTGACTTGTATGGCAATGTGGTTGCCAGATGTGTGTTAAAATATGTCTGGCAGACGAGTAACGCAAATGCAACGCCGCTAGTAAGCCACAGATGGCGCCACCGTTAAAAAAGCCGCATATAACTTCAGAATATTTATTTTTCATGTTTGTATACATATAAATATATAATCACATGTGCTGAATCTACAATGAAAGGAAAACTTAAGGCCAATTGTAAATTATTAATTGTACAATTGAGTTACAATCGCTTCGCTTCAGAACATCGACCAATAATAAATACATAGACACTTGAATTAACTTTGGCTAACTATTGCACGCCATATGGCTCTCTTTCTCTCTCTCGATCTCCGTCTCTCTTTTACAGACTCGCTATCAGGCTATCTCTTTTTAAGCTTTTCGTATCTCTCAATATGAATCTAATCTTACCAAGCACCAATTTTTAGGTGTTTTTAGCGGAGGGTTTTCAACACTTTCTGTCGTTTCGTCATAAAGCGCACAATTAAACAGTTTTATAAACAATGTAATATTTTTGTGTGTTTGTTATTGGGCAGGTGGAACTGGATCCGCTGGAGGATGCGCTTCATCACGTTCAGCCTCCTGATTCTGGATCAAAGGTTGTCCCTCTCCGCCCCACATGAATCCGCCGGGACGGTCTTCAGCAGCTGCTTGATAGTTCCGTTCAATATGCTCATTGAAAAGTCTTTTGCTAGAAAAGAAAATAAAATATTTAATTTAAACGCTAAGAAAGCTTCCTAGAACTCAGATGTCTAGATGGAGTTCTACTCTATAAGAGTAGCAAATGGAGTTTTAGAATTTAAATAACTTACAGAAAGTATGGGGTCTTAATCAGTCGGTAACCGTTGGAAAGCTGCGGGTAAACATCCTCGAGGACGTAGTAGACGTGACCAACGCCCATACCAATAATGTCAACCCAAACAGTGTTGCCCAATATCATGGAACAGCAGAGCAGTACCCACGGCAGATAGGGAGCCTATTGAAATCGAAGACGTTTCATTAAATAGAGCCATCTGGTTGTGTATAAACATACCTGAAAGTTGAGCACACCGAAGAAATTCATTGGCACCATTGGATTGCGTCTGGACCAGACGTAGACCAGCATTAACGTGAACGCCTGGCCAAGGAATAACAGATTAACAAATATACCAAAGAATGCCATTAAGACGCCACCGAATATGAACATCATAACAAAATCAGAGCTGCGCCCGCGGAATGAGCCGTCCTCCAGCATGCGGCAATATCGATAGGTAAACACCATGTTGAAGAAGAAACTAATACCGATGGTTCCAAAGTAGAGGAATGTGGTGGCCAGTCGCCAAATTTGGAATTTGCGAACTATCAATGTGGGATTAAAGTACAACTGCAGTGGCGACACCAGATCCAGATGCTGCCAAAATGAATACCACAAAAGTGAATTTAGCCGACACGTCAGCGTGCAGTGAATGCATTTATCAACTTCAGGACTCTTACCACCGCCAACGTTGTGAGCACACAGACTGTTGTGTATGCCCGAGTCACTACCGGAATCTCCATGTAGAATTGGCGTAGTGCATTCATCCTTGCGCTCTTTTTTTCTCCCTTTCTTCCTACTCTTTATTGTTTGTCGGCTTCGAGCTTCTGCAGTTGAACGTTGAGTTGTGCGTGTGCTGACTGCGCCTTTTAAACGCTTCCGTTCACATTTGCTTGGGTTATGTTTGCTCTTCTGTTTTTTGTTTTCGTGCTTGCGCTCTTTTTAGTTTCAGTTTCGACTTTATTTGATTTCGAATAGCAGACCGTTTGGCTCCTTTTTTAAAGTTTGCCAGCTTGTAGCTAGAAAATATATTTGTTTCTTTTTACTTGCTAGGTTCTAATGGTTCTATTTTATAGAAATGTTATCGTTTATCGATATCTGCACTTTGAGTTAGTGTGACCAGCCTTCGGTCTTAATTAAGGGCATTGCAAATTGTTATTTGAAGTTTACAACTGCAAAGTTAAAGTAACTTTAATATTGAAATATAGTTTAGGAAAATTAAATAAAAATTAATGTGTAGGAATACCGTAAATATAAATCGAAAACTTATCGATGAAAAATTCTTTGCGAAACGTTTATCGATACGTTCATTATTATTATTCTTATCGGCAGCAAAAGTGCTGGTCGCCATTATCGATTTGTGGCAAAAAAAAAAATAGAGAACTAAAAGATCGCGTTTCAACGTTACGCACCGGCAAAAGAGCGCATTAAACGCGACGATAAATCCAATAGTGGAGTAACTGCAACAAATGAACTGTTTGTGCACCACCATCTAGTCGTGTTTTTTGTTAATCAATTGCCACAACAACTAATCAATATCAATACGTTTCTCAGTGTGTGTGTGTGTGTGTGCATAGAGTAGCTATTGTGTTTGTGTGCCTGTGTCAGTGCGTGTGTGTGTGTAATTTTTGGTCCATTCTTTGGGGCACATAATCAAATTAGATTGGAAATAAAAGTGATTGAAGTGAAAACAGCGTAATAAGCAAAAACAGCTTCATCATGACTATGGCTGGGCAAACAATCAACGACAGGCTGCTGGCTGCTCGTCACAGCCTTGCTGGCCAAGGACTGGCAAAATCTGTGTGCAAGGCCACAACGGAGGAATGCATTGGACCAAAGAAGAAGCATTTGGATTGTAAGTGTGTGATGCAAAATCAAATGTCGTCAAAGAGGGTTGGATGTAGAGAAATAATTAAAGCTATGAACTTTTTGCACCCAAAATTACTCCAATGAGCGAAGTGCTCGCTCACAGACTTCTATCGACTGTCACATATGTATTTATTTTTCCCTATCTTGATGTGATTTGTAACGTTACATGTGTATGTATGTCAAAATATACATATGTACATTTTCTTATTTGACTATGACTAGGGCTACAGTGTCTTCTATTTTATCATGCTTATCACCGCTATGGAAATAACTGTAATTTGCTGAACGTACTTGTAACTTGTAACTGTCACAATTTATTTATACACCACACCAGGACCACATACATACATGTGTACAATTACATACACATACATATGTGCACGAACACATATGTTCAAATAGAGTTTTTGCACTGCACCTGATGCCTTAGCTATACATAGCTATTGCTGTTAGTCTTTGCTTTTGCGCTTGCTTTGTCATTCATCGCTTGTCTTTTGCTCTCAGTGCGCTCTGGGCCTCTCTTTCTAATGTTACGTCACTTTCTCACCGCTGCACGTGTATATGATTTACAATGAGAGTGACTACTCTGTTTACATGTGCATGACAATGTTTTATTTTGTTTTTGTTATTGTTGTTAGTTTAAAGTATGCGATGCCAATGCCTTTTAAATTTATGCATAAGTCTTACAACAATTAGTCTTCTATGCATTTTGAATTGTATTTCTTATCGGCCATCCAATTAGATGTTTCGTCGCATTTCTTATTAGATTCCAGCTTATTCGACTTGCTTGATAAACCTTTTTGCCCATATGTATGTGTGTGTGCTGACCTGTTTCTGGTTTGCGTTTGCCGCTTCTTTGGAGCACACGTTTGCAACTTTGTTGTCCAAAGAGCGCAAAGTGACTCATGAGAAATTTTCGTTAACAGTACCGTTTATACACACACTCACTCAGCTATAACTAAAGATGTGTATGTGTATGTGAATTATTTGTATTTATTGGTCACATAATGAGCACAGCTTAAAACTTGGCTCGAATTTGGCTAGCAATGTCATCTCATTGCTTCTATATACTGCATTCTATAATTGTTATTACACGTACATATGTGTGTGTGTTCTTCTTGCTGTTAAAGCGAATAATATGAATAAATCAAGTTATGGTTTGGTCTTTTATAGCATTTGTGGCCTACAGCTTGCGGTTTCTTCCCTCGTCATGCTCCAGTTCCAATGACCGGAAGAAATTCTTTCTTTATTGTAATGTTCGACCTCCGCTGACCTTCTCCGCTTATAAAACAAAGTTTTGTTTTATTAAATCTTTATTCAATCTTTACCGAAAAGTTATATAGTATTGTAAAACCCATGGTTTTATTCTATAACCACTGATTCCGACATTTTAATTACTTAAAATCCAATCATATACACATAAACATCGGATACAAATGCAGAGTAGAGTTTAGCAAAGATCAAACCTGTTCTCAGCCTACATTTTTTATAGCAGGTAGAGTTTAAAAAGCACTTTTCGTTTTCCTCTATAATCCTTTTAACTTTATTTAAGGATAAAATCATAAAGCTCTTGCTGAAATCAGTTGGAATTTCAAAGAAAAACACTTAAAAGTTTTGCAGAAATATTTGTTTATAATAATGCACACTGTAACTTTGAGGATTTGTGAAGTATTATTTTACTTTTGATCTTGAAAAGAAACTTCTATGATGTTTTAATCATCATATCATCATATACAAAACTAAAGATTTCAATTGCTACTTTTACATACAAAAAACTTCATCAATTGAATTGATTTAAATGAATTATATTGAGTACATATATGTACATGTTCATGTGTAAGTGTGTTACCGTTAACAAGTCAATTTCAATAGCATCTGTTTGCCAATATGTAAAAAAAACGCCCCTCTATAATTTAAAAGGCCGATAGAGCTTCAATTTTATCAGAAGCCATTAGGGGATTCTTGAGTAACTATAATACTATATATGAGTAGATATAATCTATGAATGTGATGCATTTTATTACTGAGGCAGTAGCCGGAGACAATAGCCCATTAAATAAAAATTCATAAATATCTATTTGCATATGTATGTATTTGTATATATATTTTTTTAAGTTGCATATATTGAAAGCATAGGAACGATAGGAAGCGCAATGAACGATAAGCCGTACTTTAAGTCGCGAATGGAGGCGTCATTCCACATGATAAGGAAAAAATAATATATAAACAGTACACACATTGTTCATACTATATAACCATATACTGATTTTAAATATATTCATTGTTTTATTGCAGATTTGGTGCATTGCACAAACGAACCGAATGTCTCGATACCGCATTTGGCCAATTTACTTATCGAGCGTTCCCAAAACGCCAACTGGGTGGTCGTCTATAAATCGCTGATAACAACACATCACTTGATGGCATATGGCAATGAGGTATACTTAAAAAAAAATAAAAAAATATATACATATATATAATTCTCTTAGTTTTTAGCTTTTACTGTTATTATTTTCACTTTTCATTGAATTGGTTGTAATTGAGGGGCGTTGCTATTATAAGTACTATGTAGAAGTATCTAAATGTCACGTTCGTTGTTGTTAATTTCTTTGTCTTTTAAGCACCATTTATTTACATTTCCTTTATTGTGTTTGAATTCTTTTTTGAATTTTGCGTTTTCTTAGGTTCTTCGTGTTATCGTGGGTTTCTTTTCAGCATTTGGTTTTGTTTTTTCTTTATGTTGTTTTTTGGGTTTTGGGCTTATCAGTCAGCTATTTTTGTATTACTCAGAGAGGATATGTAATCAAATCTGAGCTTAGAGGCATTAGTTTGATATTTAAAAATGATTTTGTTCCCTTGGGATTATTAATTATATTTCATCCTTAGTAGCTATACACCGAGTAAGGGTAAGAAATTGATAACCGATTGTTCTTATGGAAACTATATGATAAAGTAGTTCGATCTGAATGAAATTAAGTGAACAGTTGTGCATTTGGTAAAAATAGCTCAGTACACAATAAAAATGTTCATATCTTATCATTTGCAACCGATTATTCCAATGTCAGCTATATGGTATAGTGGTACGATTTGGAAAAAATTTGGTTTGCTTTCGCTTGGTCGGATTTCGTACTAAATGCATATGGAGTCTACAGTAGGAGTATACAGTCATCCGATTTGTTGCAGCTGCATGCAGAGAAAATAGCTTTACAATTAAGACTTAATTCGCTTAGAAACAGAAAGTCGAACATGGCTACATCGACGCGTCTGTTAATGCCGATCAAGAATATATATAAATAAAGTATAATATTCTTGATCGGCATCAACAGCCGAGTCGATATAGAGATGTCTGTCTGTCCGTCCGTCCGTATGTATGAACACCTGGATACACATATTGTCTATGGTACCTTAATAACTATCCTCACCAAATTTAATCCAGATCGGACAACTATAGTCTATAGCTACCATAGGGCAAGTCGGTCGAAAATAGAACATTTGTATAAGGACATGTAGTGTTAGTTGAGCTATCGCAAACAAACTCGCTTATAATGTGTATATGATGTTTTTAACTATTCTTACTCGCTCGACTGTAGCCTTTCCTACTTATTTAGTTTATTTTTTTCACTTTTGTTAGTAAATGTATTTAAATCAAACCTCTACCCACCATTTCAATTAATATATTTAATTAAATTATCTTCTTTCAATTTCAGCGTTTTATGCAATATCTCGCATCGAGCAATTCTACATTCAATCTCAGCTCCTTTTTGGACAAAGGAACTGTGCAAGGTATAACCGAATACATTTCATACACTACCATCAAAATGTGGACATCAATGCTGAAAATTAACCAAATGCAAATGCATAAAAAATTGATGCTTTCTAACACTAAAACCCTCATATTCATTATTTTGATAATTTGAAAAATTACCTATGTTTCATGCTTAAACTTTCTCTATTCCTATTCTTATCTGTCATTGACTCTTTCTCTTTCTTTATCTTTTTATGTAAATGCTGCGATTACATCTAACATCTAATCTAATAACTAAATAATATTGTGTCTCGACTTAAAATGATATGCGCTGCTTACTCACATTATATTAAATCTAACTTCATATCATTTAAAAAACCTCATCCGATTTACAACAACATAAATATGTACGAATATGCGAATTATATACCTATACTACAGATGGTGGCATGGGAGTTCCAGGTGGCAGAATGGGTGAGTATTTTCCAAAGTCTTCCATAACGGTGTATGGGTAACAAGAACAGAAACTTCAAAAACTACTACTACATTTAGATAAAATAATTCAAATTAAAAACCCTTGTTCTAAACCCTTTTGTGGCAACAGCTGTAACATTAACTTAATCCCTAAGCTGAACTCAATAAATTGACTAAACAACTAAAACTGTCATAAAGATTCCATATTTGGCGTTCAAAATTTGTTAATATACCTAACCAAAGACGCAATAACTGTAATTGCTTATGGTTTGAACATCCAATTTTAATAATTAATTTCGATATTCATCAGGTTATGATATGTCACCCTTTATACGACGTTATGCCAAGTATTTGAATGAGAAGTCGCTCTCCTATCGCGCAATGGCTTTCGATTTCTGCAAAGTAAAGCGCGGGTATGTACTGTATTTATCTAGATTTATAGTTTATTAATAATAAAACTATTTATATTGTTTATTTAACTATTAGGAAAGAGGAGGGATCTCTGCGGAGCATGAACGCGGACAAACTGTTGAAAACTCTGCCAGTTTTGCAGGCACAATTGGACGGTTTGCTTGAGTTTGATTGTCAGTCAAATGACTTGACTAACGGTGCGTATTTTAACTAACTAAATTGAAGCTTTAACTATTTCATAAGATCTTTTCATCAAAAGGTGTCATTAACATGAGTTTCATGTTGCTGTTTCGTGATTTGATCCGTTTGTTTGCCTGCTATAATGATGGAATTATCAATTTACTTGAGAAATACTTCGATATGAACAAAAAGCAGGCACGCGATGCTTTAGACTTGTACAAAAAGTTCTTAGTTCGCATGGATCGCGTTGGTGAATTCCTAAAAGTGGCCGAGGTGAGGCAACCTACAGCTGCTTCTTTCAGTTCTTTTCTTTTAAGCAATCATATTAATTACGTTTCAGAACGTGGGTATCGATAAGGGTGATATTCCCGATTTGACAAAGGCTCCCAGCTCATTGCTGGATGCTTTGGAGCAACATTTGGCTACTTTGGAGGGACGCAAGGTGTCGGCTGCCAATACGCCAACACAATCGTCGAGGTGTGTTGCTGTTGTTAATAAATTAAATTTTGATTTAATATGAGTTGCTTTATATATTGTTTAAGATTTATATAATTTTTTTATTTATTGTTTTCTTTTTCCTTTTTCCCTTTTGCTCTTTTCTATGATTTTGTATTTATGTTGGGTTTTGATTGATTTGACTTCAATTATTGAGAAGCTATCAACGCACGAATGTTAAATCCGCTGTCTCTGCACTCTCTTCAACTAGCTCGGCATTTGGCACTGCAGCTGCATCGAATAAATTTGATACCACCAATGGCATTGATGAGCAGCTGAAAGCTCAGGTGCTGGCCGAGGAGGAGGCCGCCATGAACCAGTACAAAGTGAGTGAAATATAATACATGAAATTGATTTTAGTTGACGGATATTAATTCATATTGTTTCTTTTTTCACTTTCCATCATTTGATAGTCCAAGGTATCGTCGCCCACTAGTAGCGGTGCTGGTGGCTCTAGCGCTGCACTAACAAATCCATTCCTATCGTCCCCGCCAGCCTCTCAGGCTGGTCAGCCGATAGTTGATCTGTTTGGTGCCGCGTCGGCACAGCCCGCTGCTGCTGCAGCATCGGCGTCTCAGACGCTGGCCACAAAGGCATCCGATGATTTGCTGCAGTTGGGTAATCCATTTGCTGACATGTTTGAGGCCAGTGGCAACAGTGGTGGCAATGTTGCAGCTGCACCAGGAGCAACAGGTGCTGCATTAAATGCTAATAATTTGTGGATGCATAATAACGGTAGCATGCTATAATTTTCTTATGATTTTCTTAATCAAATTTTTATGTTGATAATTTAGTTCGTTAAGTGCTTTATAGTGAGGCGTTTAAGTGTAGTTTATTTATATGATTATATATGTACGTACATATGTATAGATATCCTTATCTATACATATATATATATGAATCTGTATACTATATGTTACCCATATGGCCTTGTAGCTGGCTCAGACCCATGTGAAAAAACAGCGAGTATCGCTCTATGTCCGTCTTTTAGCACATTTCCTTTGATGCACATTATTTACATCATTAATAACATATTTTAATATTCCCTTATTGATTTGCTACAAAATTTAAGTTCTAATTTTATTATTGTGTATTATATTATTTTGTAAGTTTATTTTTTCTTTTCTATTCTTCTCTAATGTATTGTTACTCTTCATTTTCATCACTGTTTTTTTCCCAACCTAAAAACAACAACAACAACAACAACTACAACTTCAACAACAACAACAACAATGACAATCACAACCAATAACAACATTGATAACGATTAACATGACTCGATAAACTGAATCGCAATGTTAAAACACGTCTAACGCCCAAATGCCGTAATACACTGAAAAAAAAAACCACTACAATAACCAAATTCAAATCGTAAATGACAACAAAAACAAAAACATAAAAAAAAAATATATAATAGGTTTCAATGGCGCCTCAGTTTCTTCAGCTGCCGCGACAAATGCCTTCGTTTCTGATAGTAATTTCACGTCTGTTTTTGGTAATACGGAACCTGCAGGTAAGTTTCCTTTAAGCAGTTAGCAATTTCTCATTAATCCATTCTACTGCAATGCATCTCATGTAATTTACCTTAACTTAAGACTTAACTAATCAAAGCTCAGTTTGAGTTTGAGTTGAATTTAATTGCAATTGTGTTTATATGGCGTGGTGCCCTTTAACTGCACTTCATTTATTTATTGTTCAATATTAATTGCCCATACTATGTTTAGCATGTTGTACTAACAGTTAAATTAACAATTTATCCAGAGTTTGCATACATTTGTACTATATTAAATTGTTAGCAGAACCTAAAGATTAGTTACAAACTCAAATCCCTATATATCATTTAAAGTTCCAACAATTTCCAGAAAAACAGAACATTTTCAGAAAACTTTTGCTTGCGTATGTGTGAAATGAAATTTTTTTGCATTTTACAAATTTTGAATTTTGTTTAGTCACTTTTGTTAAACGAATTTAAATATTTATTTTATTATAATTTATTAATATTTTTATGGCTACCCACAAAAAACCCATTAAATATTGTGTTGACAAAATCAGCATCGTTGCCAAATCCCTTTTTTGATGATATGCAACCAAGTGGCGTTGCTTTTGACAATTTTGTGGACCAACAGCAGCAACAACCGCATGCAATGATGATTTATATGCAGCAACAACAGCAGCAACAGCAGCAACCACAACCGCAGCTGCATCAACAACAACAATATCAAGATAATTGGGTAATATTACCTACAACCACGATGCCACAATTTCCCACAGGTGATCATCTCGAGAAGACCAATGTCAAAATGTCACAACAGAACCCAAATTTACGTTGCGTGCTTTGTTGCTGTAAAAAGCTTCAACTCGACATCACAGAATTCATTTTGTTGTGCTTGTAGTGCTGAAGACCCACACATTTACTCCACACACAGTGACACATCTTATCACACACACGTAGGAGTCGCAACAGCTGAAAAATCTAATGAAATATATCTTTATAGTAAGATATCCACTTTTATATAACATTTCTACAGGGGTACAGGGGTCTATTAGCTTTGTTAGAAGCGAAATATTCGTAACACTCAGAAGGAGGCGTGGTCGACCCCATAAAGTATATACATATATTCTTAATCACCATCAACAGCCGAGACGATATAGCGATGTCCGTCTGTCTGTCTGTCTGTCCGTCTCTATGAACACCTAGATCTTCTAAACTAAAAGAGCTTGAGTTACCAAATTTGGAATAAAAGTATTTATGTGTAAGGTACCATTATAACTATCCGGATCAAACAACTATAGCCTATAGCTCCTAAATAGCTCGAAAATTTTGTGGAAGACATGTAGTTATAGTTGAGCGATCGCAAACAAACTCACATATTATGTGTATGGTACTATTATAACTATTTACACCTAGTTTGATCCGGATCGGACAACTATAGCCTATAGCTTCCATAGGACAAATTGGTCGGGAATCGGTGATTTGTATGAAGACATGTAGTTTTAGTTGAGGGATCGCAATTAAACTCACAAATTATATGTATATCATGATACCTCACCAATTTTGGTTCGGATCAGACAACTGTATCTTAAAGGTCCTAAAAGACTTATTAGTCATAAATTGTTTATGATAAAATGGGCACTTGATGAGTACGGGGTCTTTTACAGTCGACTGTAGCCTTTCTTTGTTTTTTAATTTTAACCTTTAGGAATTGACTATCCCTAACTGTTAAAACCACCATATCAAATCAACCATTTAGATAATATTTGTAGATGTTTGTTAGAAACCCTTTTAAAAAGTATTTCACTTTTAACCTTGATCAGCTTTCGGAAAACATGTCTGCAGTTCCTCCTAATACAGTGACTGCTTTTTGTCTGTCACTTTGTAATTCTACAATCAAAAATTTTAAAAGAATGTGTTAAGGTTGTAGAAGATAAGCATACTTGAAATTTGGTTATAGAATTGGGTTATAAAACACATTCATACTTGATCTCATTCATTCACTTCAGTAGCTGAACTATAACACTAAAGACTATGTCAAATTTCATTTCACTTTTCGTTGTCTTGCAGTTATTTCTTAAGCTTATTTTCTTTATGGCTATTTAAATATTAATCACATTTTAATTACTGTCAAATAATTGTTTAATAAATTGCGTGTTTGTGTCGTGCTTGTGCTGTTTAATAACTTTAATAAGTGTTTTAGTTGATTTAAAAAACAATAAACTAAACAATAGAAGAAGAACTTCAAATATACATAAATATTTCTTGTGAGTTTTTTAAAAATCATTACAGATTTAACTGTAAATTAAAGTTGAATTTCAGTAAAATTTAAATATTCCGTTGATAAATTCTTTGAGTTTTATACATTTTTTTTTAGGGTTACTAAAATTATAATAGGTTTAAAAGTAAACTTTTTGAAAAACTATAGAAATAATAGTTTTGAAAAGGGAACTAAAATATAGATATATCAATGTTATGGAATAAAATTATTGGTGTTGGCTTATGCTTGCAATAACTTGTATCTTTAACTCCATTCTTTAACAATTTTACTATACTTATGTCCATTTATACTTGCTTTATTAAGTTTTGGCAATAGAACTGCAAATTTACTGCTTGATATCCACAGTATAATGCTAACATATTGCACTAATCATTAATAATCATTAATAATTTAAAATAACATTGTGCACATTAAATTTAAATAAGAAACATATTATTCACTATATTTATTTTATCAATGTATTTTCTCTTTTTCTCTTTTTTATGTTATTGTTCGTAATAATCAAAACAAAAAAAAACAAACAAATTGACACGATAAATCTCATTGTCTCATGTTAATTACGTTAATTTTGGTGGCACAAATCCATAATGTAAAAACATTTATTCATATAACGCTATAACTATGTTGGCATATATATTTATAAACAAAAAAACAAAATATGTAATTTGTATGTTTACGTTGAAACAACAACAAAATCAACAACAACTGGCAAACTCAATGGAAACATTTTTTTGGGTTTCATTTGTCTCATGCTCTATACATATCAACTGTGTATGTCTCTTTGTATAAATGTCTTGCTAAACGGTGCGCTGGTTATCCAACAACAACAAACAAAAATCGATAAACATAACTATAATGTTAACAAACTGAACAATCATATAAAATGCACAACCACAACAACAACATCAACATGAACATAAAGGCTTTGATGCATTGGGTGATGTTCTCAAACCGGCTACAGCCAATAGCAACAGCAATCAAATGAATGTTGTCGCCACAGGTGCCGTCTTCCAGGGCTATAATAGCAGCAGTCCAGGGCTGACACTGCAACAGCAAAGCTCACAACAACATTCACACCAACAACTACAACAACAACAGCAGCAGCATCAACTGCAGCAGCAGCAACAGCAACCAGCTAGCACAGGAAAGATAATAACCGGCGATCTGGATAGTTCTCTCATGTCACTAGTTGATAATTTAAATATTAATAAAACGGCAAGTGCAAAGTGAGTAAAATCGAGCTAAGAAAGCTAAAAACAAAAGCAAGAACAACAAATAACAAATAATTAAAACACCAGTTAATCGAGTGTGTGCGATAACATGACTGTATGTGAATGTGTGAGCGAATGTTGAAAAGATAATAATGTGGAAAATGTATAGTAATATCATCAATCAAATAACCAACAACCTAAAATCAATAACATCCCTTCACTTCGGTCAAACATGCTCATCTCAAGATCTCCTTTTCCCAATGTTACTCAGTGAAAGATATGAACTTACAGTAGTAAATCCCCTAAAACCGTACAATCCAAAGTAATGTCCATCCAAAATCATTTCCATTCATTCCATATGAACATAATGATGTCCACTAAAAAAAAAAAACTTACTTAGTTCGAGTATTTAAAAATTCAATTTCAAAAATGCCTTTAGTAAATGTTAATGGAAACCCGAATCAAATTCATTGATTTCGTCTCTATATCATTACTCTCTTACCCCATTATATCTCATAGACCCGTGCAATGGAATTCACCTAAAAATACAGCGAAACCAGGTGCTAATTGGACACCACAACCAATGGCGGCTACAACTGGTGCTGGCTATCGTCCAATGGTGAGTTATGCCTCTACTAACTCTACTCTCTACTCCATCGAACCACAACTACTATTACTACTACAACTACTACTTATGTACTACAATTACAACTATTACAATCAAAAACTACTGAAAGACGAGACAAATGATCAATTCCAGTTAAACTCAAATTAGTTTAAACAAATGAGACAGAGAGAGAATAATAAATAATAATTATAGAATTTGTGCCCGAAAACAAAGAAAAACGAAAACAACAACAAATAACAAAATCATAAATCAGATCAAAATCAATTGATTCAGTTGATAATGTAATAATTTCGTGTCACTCAAACAATTAAGGTTCATTCATACTTGCCCCGTGTACAATACAAGTTATTCTCTTCATTTCTTTAATCTAAATTATTTTTTAGTTGTATGTTTTGTATTATAAATATATTTATTGCACATTGCATTTGCAGTTACAACTTGAAAGCTACTTGGTTTACTTTAAATTATTGCCTTGATATGTGTTCAATTTATACTTGACTTAAGATTTACCAAAATTTTGTTATGCAGAGCTAAATCTATAAAATCTTTATGTTGTGACATTAATCCTTACTAGTTTAAGATATTAACATTTGGAACGGAAAATGTTTTTCCGCTTTAAGTTATACCAGATTGAACCAAGTTGTAGCAAGTTGGAATATTTACTGCCTATATAATTATTACTATTATTTTCTAAAACTCTAAATATATTGGTAAATGATACGCGTACACTATGCACCATCCATGCAACCAGCCAAACACTCATAAACACACACACACACACCCACACACACACAACCACACCACCAACAATTACAACACTTCGCACAAGGGCTAAACTGTCGTGGCACACCTCGTAAGTGTAGGTCTGAAAAGCAGTTACGTAAACAATTCTCTACACAAGTCGGCCAAATGTGTTTTTTTCACTTTAAGACTCACTCGCAAAACGATTTACTATAATTAAACACATACACATTCAAATATTTACTTACATCCACACACACACACATATTTATTTATTATTTTAACTTAATTTCTTTTATTATTTTATTTTCCTTAATATATAGTATATATATATATATATATAAACTATCACTTTCTTTTCTTTATTTTATGTTGCTTTATATTTCAACTATCCAACGCATACTGCAAATCGATACATACCAATAAATAAACAATAATACCTATATCAATATCGAAATAAACCGAAATTGAATAATGATAATACAAAAACTATCCCACAAAATGACAAAACTCACGATGCGCCTGTGTTTATGCTGTCTGTATGTTTGCGATATATCAATATATCAAAAAATAAATATATATATACATGCATATATATATGAATATATATATGTATATTTATATATACTACGATTATTATTATATATAACATGTGTATATCAATATGCAATACGTAGGCACATGGCATGACTGTAAGTCCTGCGCCAATCACTATCAATCATCCGTATATACATGCTAGTTATCCTGTAATGCCAAATTATATGCAGGTAAGAATGATTGAAAAAAGAAATAAAATATAAAAACACTAACTAAACCGCAAAACAGTACTACAAACAACTTTGAACAACATAATCAATAATAAAATAAATGTTTATACTTAATTACTATATTTATAATTTGCTTTTATTTCATTTTTTATATTTATTTAACATTTATTTTCTCTATTAATATATACATGAATAATTATTTCTTTGCGTTCTCTATTATAATCTTTACTTTCGACTTCACTGTCCCCTTTCTCTCTGAATTAAGTGATCAAAAAGATCTGCTCTCCTTCAGTCTTATGTCTTACCCCCTCCTCACCCTACTATCAACGTGTACTTTGTAGGTCTCTGCCTAAGACTTATCGCCATATTTTATTATTTTGAGGAACGATTTGCTCTTTTACCTTAGGTTATCTCCTTAAGGTTGTAGAAAGTTTTTGAGTTTTTTTTTATAATGATTTGACTTAATTTGTAGAATTCACTAACCCCAACAAACCGATCTAGTTGTTCGCCATGGCGACCCTCCTTAAAACCCACCGATTTGTAGCCGTTGCGTCTGTCTTAGCCATTTAAGTACCCCTGCATGATCTGGAGTTACTGCAACACTGACTAGTCACATAATAATTAAAGCTTTTTGGTTATTGTAGGGAATGCCGGTGATGGGACAGCAGCAGCAGTCGAATATGATGGCACAGGCAGCCCCTTTGACTGGGGGGCAACCGACGATGATGGGCGCGCCGCACAGTAATGCGGGCACAGCGACGGGGATCATGCAACCAACGCAGGCAACGCTGAATGGAGGCAATAAAAACGTTCCACTCGATCCATTTGGGGCGTTATAAGGCGCTATCAGCTGTATACAACAGAAAGCCACACACACACCCAAACACACACACACACACACGCCCACACTCGCACACACACAAACATTAAGCGCTATAACCTCATAGGCAAGCAGCATTATAAAATTATACACATATATATAATATACGTTATATGAGATAAAAATTATTGGCAGATATTAAAACTAAATTCAAGAAGACAAAACTAAGAAATTATTAATATTTACACTATGCTATATATGAAAAGAAATGCATGGATATGGCAGAAAGAAATTCTATTATATGTTGAGCATCGAGCAGAAAAAAAGTATATATATATATATTTATATTAATATTATAAAGTGAAAAATTAAAGAAAAACAAATGAGTTTGACTATTGAAATGTATACAACAATTTATAAAACTATGCAAATCACAAGAACACGAAAAACAATTCCCGTAATTAGCAAAAATGAAACAAAAGAAGAACAAAAAAACTATATAAAATAAAAATAAAGAGAATATTGTGAAATATGCTTACATATACTCGTATGTATGTACATCTACATTACATAATAAGTTTAAGGAAAAACCTGTAGTTGTGTCTAACGCCAATCACTAAACATTAACACCTAAAGCTATTCCCGTTGAAACGACTATGTTAAATCCGATAACAGTGTAAATCGTCGAATATATATATTGTCACAACAAGAACACTGTAGACGAA
Source organism: Drosophila cardini (assembly GCA_018903735.1). Classification (NCBI taxonomy): domain Eukaryota; kingdom Metazoa; phylum Arthropoda; class Insecta; order Diptera; family Drosophilidae; genus Drosophila; species Drosophila cardini. Next base: position 23,416 of record JAEIGM010000060.1, read on the forward strand.
AATGAACTTTGAAAATTAAATGGTTAACTATATGTACTAAATATGCTTAAGTGAGAGCAAATTTATTAATTAGTGTGAGCCTCCAACCATTTTGCAATATTTTAATCCGTCTTAATAACGATTTTCGTTTCCTATTTATTGTTATTTCTGTAGCCATCTTTTTTTCTCTTTGGGCCTTAAGGCGCCTTTATCATGTAAATCTGTTTATTGTTAAAAATCTTTAAAATGAGAAAATGAAAAGTTAATCGTTATTTGTAAAGCATTCCAAACTAGTTTCAATTTGGCCCAAATTTAATTTGCGTATTGAATTTTGTATATGTCTAAGTATTATTTCTTCTTCTGAAATTATATGCATTCGTACTGCAACGCTTTATAATTATTGTAAATCTGAAAAGAAACATTATATTTTACTATATCAAGTATATGTTATAATATCTTTTAGGGCGTACGCTATATTAGCCATTAATTTAATTGCATGCGGCGTTTATTTAAAATAGAAATCAATATATATATTTATATACATATAGTTCATTTTTAAATTGTGTTAATAACATAAGGGACGGCTAAAGGCCGAACTATGTTTAATAAAAGTCGCATATTATACACGATGTTACATTTTTTTATTTTGAAAATCTCTTCAGTTACGTACAGATGCGTTGCAGACGTTTTCAAAGTATAATTGCCACACAACTAATATTATTTTTGTGAAATTTTAAATTTCCAATAAATAAATTAATTTCAGTTTGAAGATTTTGAGAACTAAATGTACCTAAACAATTTTCCTTCATATGGTTTTTGTATTGGATAACTGCAGAAGATATGCAACACTTTATTGAATAAATTAATGGAAAACTGGGCGCCGTAAAGTAGGCAATACACACCAAATGCAATAATATTTGAGGCAACAATCATGAATGGAGTTTTCATAGAACTTATAGTTAAAAACGGAATCCCAACAAATCAATGTATATTTAGCAAAATTATACAATTACAAACTATTAAAATGTTTTATGACAATATTTCTACGCTAAACTTAACTGTACTATCACATGAAAACAACGTTTGTATCTAAAAGTCACGATGGAAGCGACCATTTGTTGATGTTTTACCAAAATTAAAAGTATAATTAATAATTTAGCTTACAAGAAAACAACTACAAAAGTTTTTGCAGAAAAGAAACATTTCGGGGGTTAATAACAGAACTATGAATTTTAGGCAAGTTTGCGAAATTAGGATCGTATCCAAATTTATAACGATTGTGAAGACCCTTATTCATACAAGTATCTTGTAGATAAATGTAACAACTGCGAACAAACTTTTAAATTATTTATTCAAATTGTTAACGCGTTTCTATTTATTTCTATTAGTCTGGCTATGTTAATTTCAAGACGAAAACCAAACCTATTTATTATATCAGACCAGTCCCGATTTCCACTTTCAAAAAAATTCCACAAAAATATATAAAGCGAACTTTATAAAACTGAACCATTGTAATTCCAATCGGATCTAAAAAGTGTAATATTTTTGAGAGATGGATTGAAAGAGGATTTCGATTAAAGTCTGTATTATAAATATTATAAAATTATTAGATAAGTAAATGCACTCATACTTTACAGAACAAATCCAGAAATATTTCACGAATTGTAAATCATTTGTGTTAAAAAACAAAACAAAATAATAATGTATAACATAAACAAGAGAAATGTTAGTGCAAAATAAATGTGTAAAATAAAAAGTCATTTTTTCTTTCGCTTCGGGTATTGCAGCAGTCAACTACTTCTAAAGAAGACAATTCAACAATTTTACTATTTTTTAAAACGAATTGAGCAACCCATGCAATAGCTTTCAGCTGGACGAACCCTTTGAAGAGAACACTCCCTATTCAAACTCATATAATACGTACATAACATTACAATAAATACTTAAATACTCAAATACTTAAATACTCAAATACATATACTACACTCAATATGCCTTGCTTTAAGAGAGAGAAGAGTATATCGGTACGTCCGAGCCGGAAGTCCAATGATAGAGACACAATGGCACCCAAGCCAGTTCGTCCATGTGCTATGAGATATCATGGTCTATTGGGCATGTCAATCGTGACTCAGCATCTGATTGTTGATGAGAAGTGGACTCCGGACTCGCTCACCGACGAACTTACCAATTTTATAGATTTGCTGAGTAAGTGATTTAACAATAATTCAATATCGGCTTACCAACTAAATTGTGGGTCCCTTAAGAGCGTCGTGTGATCTACAGACGCCATGAAACCAAGACAAATCGAAAGCGTCTTATGGAAAAAAGTAAGCTATTGAAGCTACAGTGCACCGATGGTCGAATCAAGCTACAGAAGATTTCTACGGGAAACAATGCACACAAGATAAGGAATTTTCTTAGCAATCATAGGGATATGCAGCGACTCTATTCGAAAATGCCCATTCATCTGGTGGCCGACAACATCAATCAACGCACATTTGTGCTGCGGAAGGAGCGGGATCGTCTTCAATGTCGCCTGGAGCAAATGAAACTCGAGTTCAAAAATTTACTCGTTAGTAGAGTCGTCTAATTTGTAATTCTATATTCACCAATATTCCCATAAATAGATCAATCGCTCCGAGGTAGAGAACCTTATCAGATATGAAAACGAATTCGTGCTGGAAGAGGAAATCGCATCTCGAATGGTCCTGAAGAAAATTGAAAACTCAAATGTGCGCTTGAAGGCCATTACTACAATTAATACGACATATAAGAAAATGATACAAGTTCTTTTGCAAGATGAAATATTTTATGAGCCGATTCTAAAATCTCTCGATGGGGATATGGAGGATCAGGCGAACTTTATTAAGCACATTCTTTACATGGGCAAACCAGCAATTGTTAGATTCAAGCGACTCAATCAGGAGTATCAAATGCTCTTGGATAAGTCCCAAAAGAATCTTCAGGCCAAAATGAAAATGTTAGCCTCGTTAAAGAAGCCATTAAATGTCTTTGCCCCGGTTGAAAAGCCTAACCGGGTTAGTACCGAGGAAGTCAATGAGCATTATGTGCGACAGACGCGGAGTATGATGAAACTTAAGTCGGAACTGGCAATTATTGAGAGCACAATCAAGGATTTGAAATTTCTAACACTTTGCTCTCAAGCCAAGGAGATCTATCCACGGTTTGTCCAAATCCACTATACCCACAGATCAAATGTACTTTAACTAATTCTCTCTGTAGCGTCAAAAACCAATTGGAAAATAATTTAAAGCTAAGGCTTAAAATTCAGACAGATATTCAGAACCGCCAGATGCTTAGAAACAAAACTAAGTACGCAGCTTTGTTGGAGAGTGTCTTGACTAACAATCTTTCCGAAGAGGAGCTGAAGTAAGTAACTCTAACAGTATATGGTTGTGGTAGACCTCTCTAGTGACGAAAGCAGGTATAGAAACAGACCCTTCTATATCATATAGTGTAATTTCGAGATTCATCCCTTCCATCCCATTGTTTTATCTACATTCCAGAGTGCACACTAGTTTTTTAAATATTAAAAATTACTAAAGAATGGTTTATTAACTATTATATATTTTCTGTCAAAATAGCCGTCTTGAGCGCATTAACGATTTGAAAGCCATTTTGGAAGAAGATCAACAATTCGAAATCGATACTCTGCAACATATGAAGAATCGTGCTGATGTTTATGTGATTTTGCGGTGGGTATTAAAGTAGTTGTTGATTTGTTTGTGAAGTTTTAAATAATTATTGTTGATTTTTGATAACCAGCATATGCCTTTGGAATCTAATTGACATACTTCGACATGTCGATCAACAGCCCAGAACATTTCGAGCTAATTATCAGAGTTCATATCTGAAGTTGCCTTTGTTGAAGTTCGAGATGCTTAATGTGTGTGTAGTTGCACCAGAGTTGTACGAGACGGATGGTAGAGTCGAGCATACCCTGTGTGTAGTACCATAATTTCATGGCTTTCTCCCATAGTTGATAAGATAATGCATATACTGAAGCGAAAGGTATATAAGCTGATGAAGAAATATCAGAAGACAACTACGCCAGAGATGATAGAACAGGATCGAGATACATATCATACCTTGTTCTTGGAAACTCGCAACGATCAAGAAAACGTCGAGGAAGATCAACAGCAAGGAGCAGTCATCGAGGATGATCAAGACAAGGGCATGGCAAATATACCGAATCGAAAGCAGATCAAGGCACAAAGTGCCAGACTTGTAGAGGAGGCTTCCAGACGAGAAGTTGACTAAATCATTTAAACATTCAACAATTAGTAACATTAATTTGACTTAACCTGACATATGCATACATTCTGCTATGTAGTATATGTATTTATAATTATTTATAATTATTTATATATATACTTTATACTTTACACCAAAACAACAAATACTTCTATATAAAATCCTTTATAATCAACAAATTGCAAATTTTTAGGTTGCACAACAATCATTTTTAATTTAATAACACAAATAAACTATAAATATACAAAGACCTTTTTAAGTTTAATTATTTTAGTTATAAGTTATTTTAATTATTAGTTATATTATGTAGCGATCTCATTAAGTAAGTTAATTAAATTTATCTAGAAGACAATTATTAAAATGAAACTTCATTGTTTTATTTGATCTAAAAATAATCTCTTTAAACATTGTCTTGGGTAGTTTTTATTTTTGACGAATTCTTTATTTTGTATTTTTAAGTTTAAGTATTACTATTTATCAGAAATTTATTGACAATCTGAGTAGCCCATTGAAAAATGTTTTATACCTCAGCTGTAATGAAGCTCCAAAGCTCATTCATACTATACACTCTGTTAGGTACACAACATATTTTTAGGACAATAAATAGATAAAAAGATACTCACACAAACACAATACACTCAAAATGCCGTGCTTTATGCGTGAGAAGAGTCTTAACTTCCGCCCACGGCGGAATAAGGCTAATGATAGGGACCTGATGGCTCCCAAGCCAGTTCGTCCTCGTGCCATACGGTACCATGGACTCTTTGGACTGTCTACTGCAAGCCAGCATCTGATTGTAGATGATAAGTGGACTCCGGATTCACTCACAGACCAGTATAAGGGATTCATAGATTTACTGAGTAAGTACCTCCTACAAGAATGATGTACAGAAAGTATAGGGTATTTTTAAGGTCGTCGCGTGATCTACAAGAGACATGAGACGAAGGCGAACCGGAAAATGCTTCTAAAGCAGAGTAAACGATTAAAGATACAATGCTCTGATGGACGGGCCAAACTTCAAAAGATCTCAACTGGAAATAATGCCCATAAGATAAGGAACTTTTTAATCAACCATCGGGATATGCAACGTCTCTATCAAAGGATGCCGACTTATCAGGTTGTGGACAATATCAATCAACGTACTTTTATCCTGCGAAAGGAGCGGGATCGTTTAGAGTTTCGTTTGGGCCAGCGCAAGCATGAATATAGGGAATTATTGGTAAGAAATTATAGTATAGTATCTTGTATGATAATAGATGGATATGACATGTTTTTCTGTGCGATATAACTAATTTGGGATTCTTCAGATTGATCGCGCTGAGGTGGAAAATCGCATAAAATACGCAAATGAATTTCTACGCGAAGAAGATTTGAAATCGCGCGTTTTACTAAAGAAAATTGAGAACTCAAATGTGCGATTAAAGGCCATCACAACCATCAATACGACATATAAGAAAATAATACAAGTTCTTTTGCAAGATGAAATATTTTATGAGCCTATACTACGATCTCTCGATGGGGACATGGAGGATCAGGCAAATTTTATTAAAAACATTCTCTATCTGGGTCTACCGGCTATAGCCAAGTTCAAGGAGCTGAACGCCGAGTTCCGACAGCTGGAAACCAAGTCCCGAAAGTTGCAGATGTTAAAGCCCCATCGTAAATCGATGCCAGTCCATAAGCACAAAGAAGAGATCCCACCAAGTGCGGATCCAAAGCGTTATGTACGTGAGACACAGAGTATGGCTATCCTGAAAATAGAAGTTCAGTCGATTGAAAAAACAATCAAGGAATTAAAATTTGAGACGTTGTGCTCACAGGCCAGGGAAATTTTTCCAAAGTAAGGATAAAGTTTGATTCTAAAAATTGGAAAACTTTATTTAAATCTTCATATACAGCGTGAGAAACCAAGTTGAAAACAATAAGAAACTGAAGCGTTTGATAGAGTTGAAGTTATTGAGGCGTCGAGGTCTCGATACCAAAATGAAATGCACCTCAATTCTTCAAGACGTGTTGGTAAATAATTTGTCTGAGGAAGAAATTAAGTAAGCTATAGAAATACCTATTAAAAGGTAAAATTTGTTAATTAATATAAATTTATAGCCGAATGCAGCGCATACATGATTTAAAAAAGATATTGAAGCAGGACGAGAAGTTTGAGGAGGAAACTCTAGAGCATATTACAAATCGCGCCAGTGCCTATGTGTTATTCCGGTAAGATTTATCCATATCTATGGCCATTATACTTCGTTGTTATATTTGCTATTATGCTGCAGCTTATGTCTTTGGAATCTGGTTGAGATCATGCGTCATGTAGATCGCCAGCCCAGAACATTTCGAGCTCATTATCCGAACTCGTATTTAAAGTTGCCATTACTGAAATTTGAGATGCTGAACATACGTGCTGCTCCACCAGAGTTATACGAGGAGGACCGTAAAGTTTTAATTTGTATTTTTTAAAGAAATTTTTCATAATTTTCTTATTTACAGAGGAAAAGGTGATGCTACTGCTGAAGCGCAAATTAAACAGGTTGATGAGGGTCTACAACGGGGATATGCAGTCGTCTATTCAGCAAAGCAAGGATCAGTATCATAATCTATTTTTGGAAAGCCATAAAAGTCATAGCATCGATGAGGAAGATCGTCACTCACAAGTGGCTGAAGACGATCTTCTGCAGTCCAAAAAAATGACCAATGTACCGAATCGCAAGCAAATCAAGGCTCTCAGTGCCAGACTTATGGAGGCTATCGCAAAGCGGGATGATCCCTCCTAATAATTTGTGTATTAATATTGTTTACTTTAGTACACTACATTAAATACACGATTAATATTATTGCACTAAAACATACATTACAAGTAAGAAAGGCTACAGTCGAGCGAGCCGACTGTAAAAGACCCCGTACTCATTCTAGTGCGCGTTTTACCATACAAATAAGTAGTTTTCGAACGATTTGTCCTATGGGAGCTATAGGCTATAGTTGTATGATCCGGACCAAACTTGGTGAGGATAGTTATAATTGTACCATATATATAATGTGTTAGTTTGGTTGCAATCGCTCAACTAAAACTTCATGTCCCCATACAAATCACCAATTTTCGACCGATTTGTCCTATGGGAGCTATAGGCTATAGTTGTCCGATCCGGACCAAACTTGGTGAGGATAGTTATAATGGTACCATACATATAATGTGTTAGTTTGGTTGCAATCGCTCAACTAAAACTTCATGTCTCCATACAAATCACCCATTTTCGACCGATTTGTTCTATGGGACCTATCGCCTATAGTTGTCCGATCTGGACCAAACTTGGTGAGGATAGTTATAATGGTACCATACACTTCATGCCTCCATACAAATCACGAATTTTCGGCCGATTTGTCCTATGGGAGCTATTGGCTATAGTTGTCCGATCTAAATCAAACTTGGTAAGGATAGTTATAATGGTACCATACACATAATGTGTGAATTTGGTCTCCCTAGCTCTAGTCGTTTTCAAGTTATGGTGATGTGAAAATAGTTTTTTACAATTTGCGGGGGCGGTAAGGGGCGTGGCAAAGATTTGAAATAAACTTGATCTGCTCGCGAAGCAGACGGACTTTCATTCCAAATTTGGCGGCTCTAGCTCTTGTAGTTTAAAAGATCTAGGTGATCATACAGACGGACGGACAGACGGACAGACAGACAGACAGACGGACAGACGGACATCGCTATATCGTCTCGGCTGTTGATGCTGATCAAGAATATATATACTTTATGGGGTCGGAAAAGGCTCCTTCTGCCTGTTACGCACATTTCGCTTCAGACAAACTTAATAGACCCCTCTACTCTTTTTAAGAGTACGGGGTCTAAAAATTCTCAAATTTTTCCCAATTAGTACAGATATATTGAAAATTAATATTCATTTAGTAATTTATATCAAAGTGTTGGGAACGGTTCAGTCGATTTAAACGACTTTAAGAGACCCCGTAATTACTCTTGAATAAAGTATGCATAATGCCTAAAGTAAGACATTGCCGAAGTGCTTCTTTAATACCTATAGACTATACGAATATACTAAACATGTATGTGAGAGTTTTTTAAGATATCTCAAACCTTTTCCTCTCTACTAGTCACTGATTTTGACCGATTTGACCTTTGGGGAGCTATATTATTATTTAGGATTTATAGAAGTAATTCAGCCTATCGGAGGTACGCTGATAAAATTCGACCAAATGTCCAGAAATCAGGCTGAAGAGCGCGATAGGAGCAACTTTGATTATATTTGCATGGAAGAAAACTATTGTTAGTCAATAAAGGATTTGAAATGTAGCAACCTTTGAAAATACTTTCGGTTTCATTAATTTATTACACATTTTATAATTCATGTAAATTGATTCGTAAAGAACACATCGTACAATCATTTATAATAAACATAAATAAATCAAATAAAAATAAAAAAATAAATAAAATACTCAAATAAAAAGATAAGTACATAAATACATTAACTCAAGAAATGCCGTGCTTTGTGCGAGAGAAGAGTCTTTCCCTTCGACCACGACGGGACAAGACAAAGGATCGGGATGTCTTGGCTCCGAAACCCGTTCATCCTCGGGCTCTTAGATTTCATGGACTGTTTGGCATGTCCTACGTGCGCCAACATGTTATGGTCGATGAGAGGTGGACTCCCAACTCGTTGACCGAGCAATTTGGCGGAATGACAGATTTGCTAAGTGAGTGTTCTACTAATAATAACTTCAATTACGGACACTTGTTATAACAAAGTGTTTTTTAAGACCGTCGTGTGATCTACAAAAGATACGAGACGAAGGCAAATCGGCAGCGATACTTTCGCGAAAGTAAGCGACTAAAATTGCAATGTCGTGATGGACGCGTTAAGCTCCAGAACATCCTCGCCGGAGATAACACCCACAAGATCAAAAACTTTTTAATTAAACACAGAGACATGCAACGACTCTATCAGAGGATGCCCATCCATCAGGTGGTGGACAACATCAATCAGCGTACTTTCGTCCTGCGCAAGGAGCGGGATCGCCTTGAGTTCCGTCTAGATCAACGCAAGCATGAGTACAGGGAATTATTGGTGGGTAATAACTCATAGTTTACCTAAATGTTCTTTATGAGTGTGGTTTTAGCTGGATCGTGCAGTGCTAGAGAATCGCATTAAGTACAGAAATGAGTTCGTGCTGGAAGAAGAGCTCAAATCTCGTGTGTTCATTAAGAAAATAGAGAATTCAAACGTGCGCTTAAAGGCAATCAAGACTATTAACAATACCTATAAGAAAATAATACAAGTTCTTCTTCATGATGCCATATTCTACGAGCCCATTCTCCGCTCTCTTAGCGCTGACATGGAGGATCAATCGACTTTCATCAAACACATTCTCTATCTGGGCATTCCGGCAATAGCCAAGTTCAAGGAACTGAACTATGAGTACAGACAGCTCGAGGATAAGTCCCGGAAGAATCTTCAAGCGAAACTTCAAATGTTGGCTTCGCTCAAGAAACCGCCTATCTCTCAGGTAACCCACGTGAAGCACAAAGAAGAGATCTCTAAGACCGCTGATCCAAAGCGTTATGTGCGAGAGACACGGAGCATGATGATCCTTAAGCTGGTGCTCAAATCTATCGAGAGCACAATTAGGGAAGTGAAGTTTGTGACTTTATGCTCTCAGGCTAAGGAAATTTATCCGCGGTAAGTCTTCGGATTCATCAGCTATTTACTAACCTATCAAACCGATCATCTACAGCATGAAGAGCCAGGTTGATAACAATGAGAAGCTTCACCGCCTCATAGAGAATGATATGTTGGCCCACGAGATGCTCGAGACGAAAATGAAGTGCGCCAATGTGCTCAAAGGGGTGCTGGTGAACAATCTATCCGAAGAGGAAATCAAGTAAGCTTTTTTTTTCAGAACTTTTTTCGTATTTTACAATTCTGTTTACAGCCGACTTGAGCGCATTAAGGACTTGAGAAAGATGTTGCTTCAAGAGGAGGAACTAGAGCGCACAACCATGGAACATATAAAGAATCGAGGAGATGCTTATGTTATGTTGCGGTAAGCTTACCTTGTTATAACCAGGGGCATTTTAAGTTTGCCAGAATCTATATATTGGGATTATATATATTTAGGAATTCCTAACCAAATTAAATTATTCTTATATTAGAGAGTATCGAATCAAGGACCTCATAAAGACGTCCGGTCGACACATTGACATTTGTTAAGATATGTTTTCTCCAACCGAATGTTCCTATGGGAGCGATCTGGCCGATCATAACATATGAACTGCCTGCAGAGATAATACACATATGTACCAAGTTTCATCAAGATAGCTTTAAAACTGAGAGACTAGTTCGCATAAAAACAGAGGGACAGACGGACAGACATGCGAAGGGTATAAAAGTAGAGAAATCTAGTTTCTCGAAATCTTATTAACAAGATCGTTTTAGAAATTAATAGAAAACACAGGACAGAGAAATTATATGGCAATGGCTTATAACTTTTTTATTTTTTTTAAATTTCTGTGACGCTGGTGATAAACTTTGTTAACTCAAATTATTTGATACATATTTTGTTTCCAAATCTTGTTTTGTTTTACAGCGTGAATATTTGGAACTTAATTGAAGTTCTAAGGCACGTGGACCGTCCTCCAAGATCCTTGAGGTCACATTACCCGAACTCGTATCTGAAGCTGCCACTGTTAAAATTTGAGATGCTAACTATGCGGGCAGCAGCTCCAGAGATTTATGAGGAGAACAGTTAAGTTAAAATTAGAGTTACTTTGATCATTAGGTTTATATATTCTTACAGTTGACAATGTGATGCATTTGCTGAAACGAAAGGTTTACAAACTGATGAAGGGTTACATGGTGGAGATGAAACCGGCGATGATTAAACGCAATAAGGAGGAGTATCATGCGGACTTCTTGGCCAGTCGGTACTATTTTGAGGCCACTGAGGATGATGACCAACAGGCCGTTTCACAAGAGCAAGATCTTCTGCAGGAGAACAAGACTATGGCAAATATTCCGAATCGCAAACAGATCAAGGCGGCAAGTGCCAAATACCTTGAAGACATGGCAAAACGCGATGAATAAATTATTGGTTTATTTTAAATTTTAAAGTTAGAAGTATAATTAGGTAACGAGTATCCAAAGATTAATGTATTTGTCCAGACCGTAAAATATATGTAACTGTAAAAACTTATAAAGATATAACACAACTGAACTACCAAAATGATTTGTGAGGTAAATAAGGGTTGACTCTAAGGTATGAAATATCTGTGGTAGTTTCCATTGGTATATAGTTGTCATCAATCTCTTGTAGCCTAGGAGATGGGCTTAAAAACATAATTTATAAATTTTGGGAGCTTAGTATTCGGAGATACATTTCAAACATATTCCAATATTGGGTAATGTGTGTGATCCCCGATATTACTATTTATGGATTGCTTACAATTAATTCAAAATGTTGTGAAAAATAAATTGTTGTTTTAAATTAATTTTGAACTTTTGTTTAAATCCATTTAATAACATTCGTGTACTTCTTTGGACTCATACTTTAGTGTAATCTCCAAACTGAAAAACGTTCTAACTTTAATTGCTGACTAATATGGCATTGATTTATACTACAAAATTACTATTAAACTTATAAAGCAGGTTTCTTCGATGAATAGTAAATTATGTCTGCGAGTATCATTGAAGATCTTAAGCATTTTATTGTGTCTATAAACACATCAATAGACTCCATTAATCATATCCGCTGGCCAATTCCAAACAGTTTCCTCTCTTCATAACAACAATGAGTCTAACTCACTACGGTGTCATAAAAATGTAACAACTTTATTTCGCCGAAATGTATAAGTGTTGCCACCGAAGTGATCACAGACAACTTGGGATCATCAACATCATAAAATTCAAGTCAAAATAAAGAAGAAATGAACTGAAGCCCAAAGCCAGAGACGTTGACTGGAGCGAGTTTTTTTATACTCTCTGCAAGAGAGAGTATATTGGGTTTGTGCAAAAAAAAAAGTATGTAACAGGCAGAAGGAGGCGTGGCCGACCCCATAAAGTATATATATTCTTGATCAGCATCACTAGTCGAGTCGATATAGCCATGTCCGTCTGTCCGTCTGTCCGTCTGTCCGTCTGTCTGTCTGTCCGTATGAACAAACAGATTTCAGAGATGGTAAGAGCTACAAGTTTGAATTTGGTCTCTATCGACTCGATATTTAGTCAGTCAATACAAGAATCTTTTTTTTTTCGATGCCACGCCCCGTTCGCCGACAATGAGCAAAAAACTAGAAACACCTCGTAAAAAATTGATGTTTTAGGCGAATATCTCAGTAACTATTTCACTTAGGAACACCCATTTTGGTACGCAGGTTCCTAGAGACGGCATAATTGTATTGTCATCAAAAATTTTGGTCTGCCACGCCCCATTTTCTCACAAGAAATAAAATAATTTGCAAACTTCAAAGTCGATTTTTAAGGCATATGTTCTTATCGTACAGTATTGTTATTTCACATTCGTTTGAAGACAAAATATATGAAACTATCCTGAAAGTTGCATACAAATCGGACTATAAACAAAAGAGCTAGACATGTAAGAAAGTTAATAATTGAACGCAATGTCAATGCATGTGTGGAAGCGAGACAGAAGCATACAAACATGTGAGCGAACGTTTTCGCGCTTGCTAGCGGCAGCGCTGCTCGCAGACGCTGGCCGTGCCGACCAAAATTCTATTTTTGACAAAATAGTTATCCAGCTAGGAAGTTAAGCCTTTTTTATATGTATGGTTTTGGGCGGAAAACTTTCAAGTGTCGTGATGGCGTTGCCGGTTAAGTGCTTGATCGGCGAACGCAAAGTCGTGGGTTCGAGTCGCAGTCAGTCCTTTAAAAGAATATAATTCAATAGCTCCAATTATTGCATGTTTTCATTTAGTAATACAAATTTTTTTTATCAAAACCCAGTTTAAAAAAATTTTTTTAATTGTTTGTTAATAATTTGCTAATAAACAAATTTTTTCGATAATGCTACACATTTAAACAACACAATAAAATATATTCTTTTCGATGACGGACCAGGATTCGAACCCACGACTTCCGTTCATCGACCGAATACTAACCATCCGCGCTACCGCATCACTTCAAAACCTTCGGCCTAAAACCTATCTCTATAAAAGAGGCTTAACTTCCTAGCTGAACGTCTTTCAACGTTTTTTACTGCAAGTACTATCAGTTGATATTCTCGGATACTGATTTTATTAAAATGATCGGGAATAAAAGGCAGAGAGTATTCTACGGTCGGGCGCGCTCGACTGTAATTTTCTTTCTTGTTTTGAGTAGCGCACGCTTCAACTTCAATCGGTGTACATGAGTGCACTTGTTTGTGTATCTCAGATGATGCTACGATGCTTCAGACCCTGTACTCCAAAAGAGTAAGGGCTATATTAGGCTGCCAGAATGAACTGAGTTTTACAAGATGAAAAGGTGTCGCTGACCCCATCTATAAACATATTAAATAAATAAGTTTATTTAAAATTATTCACATACATTTTCAACATTTACCTGGTGTCGGAGTAATCAGTCAAAAATCTTTGACTGATTGGAAACCTTTTTTTTTTTTTTTTGATTGCTCTATAAATAAGTACCGGGTCTTTTACAGTCGTCTCGTTCGACGATAACAGAAACGAAGATAATGACGATTTTGGCGAGGACGGGAACGCGCGAGTTACACACACTCACACACACTCACACAAGCCACAAATGATGTTATGTAAGCTCCGCTTAGACAATCATCGAGGCAACGTGCTCAGTCTCTGAGCCAGATCAATGTTTATTCATTATTATGACTGGGTGCATAGCAGAGCCCAACTGCACTTGTATTCATGGTGTGAATTCCATACGCCCTTCACGATCAATGTGGTGTTACTATCGGTGACTCGCTCCTGATATAACCACGGAGAAATTGAGCACAAGTGTTCGACAACAAAATGTGTAACTTAAGGTTTGCGGTTTTCCTTAAAAGCCAATTTTCGTGGCTCCGAACAATGGAAATACTGTCTCAATTTGGCCCAAATAAGTTGGGCTTAATACAAATGGTTGGCTGCGGTTGATTACTTTTGCAAGTGCTCCAAATTAGTTTGTTGTGTAAATATAAAAAACATATTTATTATGTTTATATATACACTTGCCGTCACTTCAAAATAAGCAATTTGTTTATTATTAAATGTTTTATTTAAATCAAATAATATTTATATTTACTTATTTTTAATATTTATGATGAATATATGTGCATGTGCATATGCATGAATATATTAATGTTGAATCATTAATGTGCTGTTTCTATGTAGCTGACCAGCAGTGTGTGCAGTAAAGAAAAATGAGGGCAGCTGTCAGGTGTCAGTTTTGATTGACCTGCATCCCACCAACGTCTGAATTACTACAAATATATAAACTTTAAAGCATTAACAGGAAAATCAAATTTGTTATACCTCGCCCAATACATTGGTAGGCGAGTAACTTAATTAAAAGCATATATATCATAAATAAACCACAGTCGAGTCATAATAAATCAAATGAGATATACTTGAAGCTGCGAAAGTATTGAGCAATTTCACAATTAAAATTAAGATAGCTTTAGTCTAAGGAGAAGACTCCGAGATACCCTCAGACAGTGTCTTAACTCTTATTAGCGGACAAAAATTCATTCAGACGAGTATTGTTACAGATGCAAAAAGATCAAGCCACTCAATGTGTTTAAAGCAGTTAACCTTTCCGTAATTGAAAGCGAAGTGGATAATTTCACATGACCCGATGTTTGGGTCAAAGAAAATATTTCATTCAAACAATGCAATGGTTTATAACTGCGATATTTGAGATTGTTTGTAAGCAGAAGAGACCTATTTAACCCGATACTTTGCACTCTTGGCCCAAAAAGATCAGCAGTAGCTGTTCCTAAAGTTACATTTTGCCAGCAATCGGTTTCAACATTTCCAAAAGAAACAGATATAGAAAAACAACCATAGCCAAATTGTTTCGTTTGATAATTATGAACCTTCTTGAATTTTGGCGGTAGTTTGAGTTTCAAATTATTGGTGAAGGATTCGGGGCTTCGTGGAAAAAACAATTGGTAGTCAGTCAACTTAACGCGGTCTACGAAACTAGCCAATTTGATGCCTTTCTATCAGCTAAGTCGTGGCCAGACATTTTTCCCTTTCATATAATTTGTGCACAGAAGACGGACAATGGATAGCAGTAAAATTTTAGATAGAGCATTAAGTTTATGTTGATACACTTATGTTTTTAGATCCGAAACATAATCGTTCTTATCACCAACTATTTTGATTTATGCAAAAACCTTTGAAATTAAGTTATTAATCTATTTTAATTAAATTAATTATTTAAATATTAAAAATATAGTATATTGAAGTGTTTTGATGTAATAGTTGTTTAAATGATGTGGTAGTAAAATAAAAATTACTTTAGATTTAGCAAAACAAAAATTGTCCTTAGATTTAAAGATTTACATTAGTAATTGATACAAAAATAAGTTTAATAATAAAAATTTTAAACTTTTTATGTCTCAGCAGCAAGTATTAAGTAACAAGACTTCTTATATATTTTAAATTATAAATGTTATTTAAATAAATAAAATGTTTTTACCCATAAAAGATTTTTAATCAATTTATCTTATATTTGAAAAATAAAGCCAATCTTTAAATTCTTGTTACCAGCTCGTTTAAAAAGTGTAATAGTCTATAGATTTAAGAGTATTTAAATGGATTTACGACGGGCATGCAGCTCCTTTGGAATTATCTTGTCAATGGTTTGAGCCTCAATTGCAGTCCAGTCTTCTTCGGTTTGACTGGGTTTGGGTTTGCCTTGGTTATGTCTTCAGCTTGGGCTGGGCTGGGCTACGCTTTGTGGACAGCATGTGTTCATATGGATGGGATGGTGGGTAAACCAAGGCAGCTACCATCTTGAGCTTCCCTTTGGGCATGCTTGTCTTTTGAGGTGTGTTCCATTCCTGCTGTGGAGACTGATGCTCGTATCGTGTAATATTTCTTCTTCATTTGCCGACATCATTTACATATGGTTATGTAAGTCGCTGTCGCAGTCGGTCGGAGTCGCAGTCGGAGTCGGAGTCACAGAGTTAGTCGCATCTATTGCAGAAAGCGAGTGCGGCATGTTTTATTTAATTGCCAAAAACAGCAAATGGATAGAAAGAAAGACCCATAAATTGACTACACATGTAAGACTAATCATTTCAAGCAATTCAATCCATGCAATTCACCAATTGGTGTACACTGTACACCCAAATGGTCGGGGGTCGTGGTCTTGGGTGCGTAGCCGTTTACCCATTTCTCGTCATGCACAGCGTGGAAGAAACATGATACAAATTTTTGTTAAAGAGTTGGCTTGAAGTTCTTCATTACCAATTTGCTAATGAAGTATTCAATTGAATACTTTCTAATTCGAAAATAGAAATCACTTTTTCTTTAATATACATTAACCGATAAACAGTTCTCATAATTTAGTATCACACCCATTTAACTCGTATATTAAAAACTTAAGCAAAACCGGCTTTTGGTCAAAACAAAACTTGACAAATATCTGCTATAAATAAATCTGTGTCACCAGCGGAGCTGGCCAACAAAAGCCCAATAGAATACATTCGAACTATTCATGATTATACAATTTATAAAATTAAATGGGGATCTCAAACACGCAAACGAATACAAAAGATGTTGGGCAATAAAACTTGCTTTGGATTCTAACTGTTCGAAGAATCATCAGTTAAAAGCAAAACTTTCCCAGCACCAAAAATCAAAAGACTTAGTCAACGAACTGAACTTGGCCATCAGTGTTGGAAAACGTCATGCATAAGAATGATAATAATGTTGTTTAATCTTCCTAATTAAGTGAGCCTCATAAATATTACAAAATCATAGATAAGTTATAGATTACCAGCTAGACATTTTCCAATGTCCCAACTCCTTGTTCCATGTTGCACGTTCTATTTCGTGTTGGGATGCCATTAAAGCATTCGTCTGTTAACTGAAGTAGATTATTTGAAGACTCAGTCAAACATTTGCTAATCACCCTAATAATCTTTAAAAATATTCAGTTTCTATGCTGGGATCTACACAGCTGGGCATCAAATTTGAATGCTAATCGGCATAACCAATGATTATTTTAATTAAATATTATGCAAAAAGACAAAGATAAACTTATACAAACATACGCCCAGTTGTCAATGGCAAATTGCAAAACAAATGCCAAAATTTACAAGCTTCTGGGTACAGATGGAATACCCTATAGTTCTAAACAACGGTTTATACGGTATTATTTAAAAATAGCAAATTTATCTTCAAATTATAAAATATATAAATAATATTAAATAATTTAAAGGGTATCTTTTAAATGCCGGACTTCATGTATTACCTTTAATTCTCCTTATAAGAGCCAAGCTCAGAGGTTCAACTGTTCTTTTATTAATTATGAAATACGTTTATCGTTTACTTCAATAATGTAAATATAATTTTTTTAATAATTATAAATATTTTTACAGGGTATCTCTGAAGTGGCAGACTTCCTCAATAAGCTGGTGTAATTATGCAATTGTATGGCGTCAGTACGATTCTTAGGTTCTTGCCAGACAGCCAGCTGCCGGTCTATGCAAACTTAATGTCTTTCTGCCGATGCTAAATAATTATATATACATACAGAAGTGGTTATCAGCAAATTGAAACAACAGCCGAAACGACAAACCATGGCAAGACAAGACCTTAAGACCCCAAAGATCCCAACCATTGTCGATTCCAGCAACGCCCACGATTTTGGCCTAGTCAAATGCAAGGCGGCCCAAACTACAAACAAGTAGTTGCTCGCCTATTGCCCTTCAAACCCAACGGCAACGGCAACTGCAGCGCCAACTGCAGCGGCAACGACGACAACGACAACTTCAGCAGCTGCCTGGCATTGTCTTAGCGATTTGAGTGTGCATTGTTGTGCTTAACGGTAAAGCGTGATAATGCAAACATTATACACTTCATTTCATTTGGATTGAATTTGGCCATCTCTGTGGCATCGCCTTCTTGGCATTCAATACCTCAATTAACTCATTATGCGCATGCACAACTTATTTTTCTGTTTGCCAACTTTTCATGCATGTTTTCATGTGCCCAAGAGATGCATATCAAATCAAACACTACATGACCGTTTTCCAGAAGCCACAGTTCCAAGATAACCACTTAAGAGCTTGTTTGCTTAGAATTTAAGCTTGAAGAACTTGTTTGAAACCATTTATGTTTATTGAACATTTCTCTTAGATGCAAGAATTTAATATACCGTCATTCTTGGTTATTTACAGTACCATCCAAAACCAATTTAAATTGGTTAAAAATAAGTTTGTTAAAATCATTAATATTTATTAAAATACGGTCAAATATAATGGCAAGTTGTCAGTTTAGATTGGTTGCTCAAAATTATTTTATATTTGAACATTTCTTTAAGATGCAAGAATTTGATATACGGTCATTCACAGTAGAGGTAAATTGTATCTTGCGAAACCAAATTTCGATTGAATAAAAATAACTGATTCAATAATATTTATTAACAACACGATCCAAGATACTCTTCTAATAATGGAGAGGAGTTGAACATTTCTTTTCGATATACTTGATATACGATCTCTCTTGGTTATTTACAGTTAATTTAAATTGTTTCTCTAAGACTGGAGGGTTATAAATTTCGACTAGTTGGAAATTACTGTTAAAATCATTCATATTTATTGAAATTTTATTCATAATAGTCTAATAATAGAGCACTGTCAATTCCGATGATTTAGTCTTTTACATATTTCTAAGTTCGGTCCTTTACAAGATAAGGTTTATTACAGTAAATTTGTATTGCATTTCCAAAAACTGAGGATCGTCAATTTGGCTGGTTAAGGACTAAAAAAATTATTACTATGTATTTATGCATGTATACAAATTTGATTACATTACCTATCGTAACTTTGCACCATACGAGAATTGCCATAGCAATTATCATATCACTTTATATTTTGCCCGGACGAGATGAGAATGAGGATCCCTTGGCCCGGTGACAAATATATTTTTCTACCTTAAACTTATTAGGATCGACCCAAATTGTTCATATTAACTTCTTGGTTTAATGGAATGCTTTTCTCGTAAGAACTTTTCCTGTTACAGTTAAAGACAAGTCGGCACCACTCAGTTGGCCAGTAACACCGAAGTGTCACGTGCTGAAGCTTTACTAAATCTGAATTGGGTATATTTGTTGGTTGTGATTCTTTAAGGGAATCTTGTGGCCTTGATACATCCTCTATTGCAATGATCACTGTAAAGATAATTAATGCACCCAAGGAGCTAAGAATCAAGTGGAATAACACATCTTCCACTAACTTCAGGACCCTGTCAACCGTCTGACTCCGATCGGGAACTGTGATTCGTTCACTTTTGGTTATGTCCATATTTGTTTAAATATATTATTTAAAATTTTGATACCGAAACGATGAGCTAAGCTTGGCTGCTTACTGTAGAATGAAGTAATGTTTTTAAAACCAACAGGAAACATATTTCCAGGTATTCTGAAATAAATCTAGTAGGCTGTAAAAGAACACTCTAGTCGAATTAAGAATGGAATGATTTATTATGATAGAACAAATTTATTAAAGCAATTGGGGAAACTTGCTATATAATACATAGTGTTTGTGTAATGGTGTTTTTTTAGGGGGACAATATTGTGTATGTTGGAAGACATCTTCGGGTATGGATCGGGATGCAATTAATGGTATGGTTAAACTCTTGAATATGAAATTAATTTAAATTAATTATTAATTTAAATAATACTGGTTAGTATTACCTTTTAATTGCCACCGAAACATAATATGCTGGGCGTCAAATGGTATTGCCATTTGAGAGTTGCTTGTTGCTCATCTCATAGTTAGAATAGTTTTGCTTTGTAGATTGGTGTAATAGCGAATTTTTGTTTATAGCGACCCGAGACTATGTCTCAATCTTGACGAGAGACATTTGCCCGGTGGCATACAATATATATATTTATATACATATATATACTTTTATCTTCAAACATCTCAGGAACGACCCGAAAGTTTGGAACTTTTAAGCGACGCCAATTTGTGTGCTGAATGACAAGTGAGGCGAACTTGAGTTTAGTTTGTTTGATATTATAATAATTATTGACTTTTAAACATATAATCTGAAAGAACCTAAATTAAATAAACGTTTTATTTAAATAATCGAATAAAGCTCACCCAAAAATTGCTTGTACTTTGGTATAGTCCGTTTACCTTCCGGTCGCTCCAATATACTAAAGGGTTTTTGGGTCTTCTGCTCTTCGTAAAGAAAACTGCACCATTCCTGGGGCCAGCTACATGAAGACTTGGACCTTAGTTGCTTGTGGCTTCCGAGACCCGACAGTAGAGTGAAGAAGCTCAACATGATTAGAGTAGTTACTGAGAAGAATATGATGAAGACCATCAGTTCTTCCAGCAAGATCCGGCAGTGATCCGAGAAGGTTACGGTTCTCTCGGTACCAGGTGAATTTAGTTTCTCTTCCTTAGACATCGTCATAGAGAACTCGACTGGGCAAAAGCCAAGAATGAATAAAATTTTCACACAATAATTTTGATAAACTAATTTTGAAATCGAAACATTTGTATTATTTAGCCAAAAAATAATGATTAAAATAACATCATATGATTATGTTCATTTTTGAATAAATAAGTTATTCGTGTTGAAAACTTTTGAAGCCGAAATGATGCTTCCAGCTGGAGCTGGGTAGCTGAAATGAAACAAACTACAGGTATACCGTATGAGGATCCCCGGATAACTAGAATCTGAAAATTCAAAGCCTACTGACAAATTTTTTTCACACTCCACAGACAAAAGGCAACTTTCTCATTCTCAAACTCATTCGGTTCAATTGGTGTAATTGAAACGCTTTAACGGTGTTTAAGAGCCCATTAGACTGGCGTTTGATGTGATTGAATTATTGGACACTTAAATGGGCGTCCCAATGGCAGCCAACTGGTAATGTAGTTGATACATCCCGTCCATGTCCAACACCCTGATCCACAATGATGTTCATGATGATGCTGATAATGATGATGGAAAAGCGTGAAAAACTTTTGCGCAGTTGCCAATTTTGCACCTCTGCTGCTGCGAGTATGTACTTTAAGCTTCATCACATCTTGGCCCATTGCTTTCCTCAATTGGAACTGGAAGCCTTACTACATATTATTGCCTTAGCTCGACACGGCTGTTAATGAAGATGTTACCGAATGATGCCCACGTCTAGTTTGGTACTTCATTAGTACGGAAGTGATATACATGTTGAATTTGGTCTTAGAGACAGCCAGACAGTCAAGTGGAGGATTTACTTGATGCATGGTTACGGTAATTGCAATTTAATTTGATTAAATCATAGCAGCTTACATAATGTCCATTATTTAGCGTGCACCATCCGATCATGACAATCCAAGCATAAGTTTGTAATTATGCTCTTTACCTATCAAATTGGTTCCAAGGGATTTAAAAGTGTTCAAAAAGTATGTTTCTTAATCTTTCTTTATTTGTTTACCTCCAACCGGAAATTGGAATACAGTTATGAAAAGTGTTACAGGAAGAACTTAATTTCAACAAAGTTCCAAAAGACTTTGAAGCATTATACCATTACAGCAAATACTCGATGTTGTTATATCACTTAGTTTCAACTATGTGCTAAGTGATAAGGCCAAGACGAAGTTAAAGCTGTAACTGCAGACCAAGAGGTACAGATAGGGCCAACAATGGGATCATTGGGATCGTTACACAATAACCCACAAAAGACCTTAAAGACCGGCCCAAAGTAAACCAAAAATTGTCGTAATACAGTTTATAGCTTTGGGCTTCTAGCAAAAAAGTTGAAGTGTGTTGTGTGTTTGTGGTGTGTGTGGGAAATGACGACAACGACAAATAAATTACAACAATGCTTAAGGTCAAGTGATTTTGTGCAGAAATAAGGCATATAGAAAACATATTGTTGGAGTCAGAGTTGGATTTGTAGCTCGAATTTAGATGCCATGACTGCTTTTTTTGATAACCAAAGAAATGAATAGTCGGCGGTAAAGGAAACGTGCCTTAGTCTAAACTCTCAACGCTGGGGGTCAGATGCCACAAAGGTAACGACGAGCGACTTTGCAGTCTGATCATCATCATCATCATCACCATCACCATCATTATTGTCTTTGTCATTATCATCTTCACATTTCAACATAGTCAAAAGCAAGTTATAGGCAAAACTATGGCCAACACGTGAACTCTCTTAGCTCACCGATTGCCCAAAAATTGATTGCCACTTTAGAAGGCCATTCGACTGCTGTACAATGAATCAAGAATGTCTTAAATTGCAGACAAACGACTAAGTTCATTGAGTCTGCACTCTGCCAACTCATTGGGTTAACAAAACCTAAGATGTGCCTCTGACATTACCCAGCGAATTGGTCTCGGTTTCAGTTTCTTTCTCGGTTTCGGTCTCGGTTTTGGGGAGTGTTGGTTGCCATCGAATTAGGGCGTCAATTTGTACTATGTGTGCTCATTAATTATATTCGCATTAACTTGAGATTGTTTAGGTGCACAAAAAGGTCTTGCAAGATTGTGTGAATTGGCAGTTGATAGTTTGATGGTTCTGACACTTCCACAGATTGAGGGAAAATTAAAGGCCAAATTGAGATTCGTCAAAGGGAAGTCATTTTCTGTTTCTGATCTTTTAACTAACTCTTTGAAGTCTTATTGCTCTCTTTTGTGGTTGGGGTCGGAAACGGCTCCATCTACCTGTTACGCAGATTTCGCATTATGCAAACCTAATATACTCACAGTTTGTACAGAATGCATACAACATTTTATTTATTTTAAAACCCTGTACTCTCAAAAAAGAGAAGAGGTGTCTGTTAGGTTGTCTGAAGCGAAACATAAAGTATATAAGTATATTCTTGATCTTGTATGAACACCTAGATCTCAGACTATAAGACTAGAGCCATCAAATTTGGAATGAAAGTCCTTCTGTAATTTACGCAGATCAAGTTTATTTAAAATTGTAGCCGCGCCCCCTATCGCCCCCGTAAATCGTAAAAAACTATTTTCATAAAGACATAACTCGGAACCACTAAAGCTATCGGAACCAAATTCGAACATTATGTGTATGGTACCATTATAACTATCGTCATCAAGTTTGGTCCTCATCAAGTGAGTACGGGGTCTTTAAAAGTTGCCTTGCTCGACTGTATCCTTTCTTACTTATTTCAAAATCGATTTGACTCAAATACGTGTTTACGAGTTTGTTTTGTATTTATAACAGACTTACAACTTTTTGGATAAACTTCTTGCAAATGAAGTGTACTCTGAAATTATATGTATATGTATTTTGATTCCCTATAAGTAAAAAACCCTTTATTTTTTTAATAAATACCATTCGCTTAATACATTTTTGACAGTTTTAATTGTTTTTTTTTAATTTTTGAGGAAAACTTGTTTAGATTGACAAGTTGTCTTCTGGGACGATCTTCACGATCACACACATAAAATAATTTGCATAGTTGAAAAAATTTTAACAACTGCAAAAAACATTTTTTTTTTGGCAACTTGATAAGTTTTGTAATTTTGTTCGCGTGCACATTTTTTTGGGGGAGTTTGTTGGTTTTAATTTTTTTTGGTTGTATTTTGTATACCGTTCCTTTAAAAGTAAAGAAAAATAAAAAGAAAAACACTATCACAACAAGCAACGTGATTTCCGGAAGTTAAAACGCAACAAAGGTGCCTGTGCAAATGTTGTCGCTGTCGAATAGTTGTTGCAGTTGCAACAGTGAAGAAGTTGATGAAGAAAGTCGTGCGGCAACAGCTGCAACTGCAACGGCAGCAGCAACAACAACAACAACAACAACAACAACAAATACAACTGCAAATGCAACAACAACGGCAGCCGCAACCCAAGTCAAGTTGCCATCCTGTTTTTCGTGCGAATAATGTCAATTGTGTTTGTTTTATAACCAAAATTACAACAAAGACAAGAGACAAAATAAACATGCAGCTCGCATAATTGTCGACTTGCTTTTATTCACCACTAGTTACTCTTCTGAAGTGAAGAACAACATTAAAATTATAAATGGAAAGTGTTTTTATTTAAATAATTTTCTCAGCTGAGATCGTGTTTCGCTTCCATTCAATTACTTCTTGGCAGCTGATGGATAGACCCCACGGACCCAAATTTAATTAGCTGACAACGAGCCGAAAAGTTAACAATTTCTTAGAGCAAACAAACACCTGTTTCTCTTTTAGAGTTTGTCTTGGCAGTTCCTCATTGATTTGGATTTATTTACAAAGTGGAGATCTAAATAGATCGAGGTAAAGAAACCAGAGAAAGAAACAGTTTTATAGGAAACTGTGCCACAAAGGTCAACAAAACTGAAATTCATACATACTAATTACTCTGTATAAATTTAGAACAATTCTTTTTGTGTTTGCAGTGAAAGTTTAAAGCGTAGAGTCTGTAATTTAAGTTTGGAAAATGCTTATACTTTCTTTGACGGATTTTAAAGATTGTTCTTCCTTCCTACAGTTGAGCAAGCCGACTGTAAAAGTCCCCGTAGTCATTCTAGTGCGCATTCCATATATTCCATATAAATACACAAATGGAATGAATATGGAGAATCATAATATGCAATTAATGTGTGAGTTTGTTTGAGATCATTTTATACATATTCGAACGATTTGGCCTACATTTTTAAATAAACTTAATTTGCTTACGGTATAAATGGACTTTCATTCCGAATTTGGTGACTCTAGTTTTTATAGTGTCTGAGATCCAGGTGTTCATATGGACGGATGGACTGACGGACATCACTATATCGGCTCAGCTGTTAATGCTGATCAAGAATATTCATATATGTATATACTTTTGTGTTATTTCCCTTTTGACAAACCTAAAATACCCCTGTACTCTTTTCGAGTACGGGGTCTAAAAGTCATCAATCAAAGCTTAACTTTCCGCTGTTTATGCGATTGCATAACCTAAAGTCACGGCCAGATTGCGTCATTTCCCAACGACGCGTCGCTTTCTACGTATTTTGCAAAAGAATTAATTTCTCATTTTTAAACTCTTTCTTTGAATTCTTGTAAATATAACTATAGAAATAAAGCTGTCATGGTCAACGTAAATTAGTATTAAAGAAAAGAGAAAGAAACTGTCGAAGATGGACGGTTACCTAATTGTCTGAGGGGACCAACTCAAACGCAAATGATTTTTTTGCCCTCTCTGGATCCAATCTTTTCTACCATACTTGGATCATGGCTAATTCCGTGCTATTCATGTGTATTTATTTTTTATTTTTTGCTGCTATGGCGAAATTAGAACCTCTGAGTTCGCCACTAAATTAATGTTCTAACATAAATTTACATTTCAGAGCTTAGAGCTTAGAGCTTAGAGGCCAGACCAAGATGAGACTGTGTAAAGCATTATTTTTTATTTTTAACTCTGTATCGTGACTTAATTACCTTTTGACTGCTGTGACTGGCATCATATTAATAATTATTGGCAGACACTTTAAGAAGCAGCCGGGCTGAAATTAATATAAAACAAGAAATAAAGGTTATCTTCGGATCGCTGAAGATTAAATACCCTTGCAGTTATGCATATTGCGTTATTTTGGTTTCAATTACGAATTATTCTTATGGAAGCTATATGATATAGTAGTCCGATTTGGATGAAAATGGCCAGCATATATTGAATGATAGCTCATGGGTATTGCGTGAATTTTGCTGAAATCGTTCAATAGACACTGAAAATTTTCATACTAAGTGATCCGATCCTAATGAGTTTTGGTCAACATATGGGGAATATTAACTGCTTGCAGGGAGAATACACATCTGTGGTTTAATCAAGATAGCTTTAACAGGCGGACAGACAGAAGGACATGGCTATATCGACTCGGCTGTTGATGCTGATCAAGAATATATATACTTATGGGGTCGGACTCGCCTTCTTCAATGCGTTACAAATTTCGTGACAAAAACAATGTACCCTCCGCTAGGGTAGAAAAAAACCAAGTGTTTAATGATGACCAGCGCTAATTGAAGTGTAATTTTTAATGCATTTCAGTTTCGGCCTTTAATTAATTGTTCTTCTTGTGGTTTTAAGTGGATAGAACCTGTCCTATCCCAGCTATTCAAAGTTCACCGAAGGTCATTCTTAAATACCACACGATTTAGCCAACTTCCAACAATTGGCAATTAACGCATTTGTCTGCTCTCTTCTAGAAGTTAATAAAGTCTACCATAAACAGCTTCCTCCTCTTAATCATTCAAAATGCACTTTGCAGTTTGCTCAATGTTTCACGCTCAACAGTCGACACTCGACACTTGACCTTTCAATTAATCATCTCTAATTTATTTGTGTATAGCTAAGAAAATTTTCTAGCTTTATAAAGCTCTAACAGTAGCCGCTTGTCAGTTCGTCTTGTTTTTCAAAAGTCTATTAATTTTTACACAACAAAGACAAATAAATTTTAACCAGACAGATCTTTTGATTTGCATAATTGAATATTTTATGGATCATTATACCCCATGCCGAGGTTATACTCTTACTAAATTTCAAATTCTTTTTTCCCTGGCTGGGTATTGGAATAAAATTAAAATGAAACTAGTTTTAAGTGTTTAGGGCTTGTGGAGTTCAGTAAACCTAAATCTTGTAAATTAGATAAGAATATTTTGCATTTATCAAAAACTTGTTCACTATTAAAAAGGGGATTAAATAATAGTTTTTTAAAAATCATATTTCACATATGAATCAATTCACTTACAAAGCAATTTTTGTATCATTTTCAATAACAAAGAATTTCGATGTTTAAACTGCTAAAAAAGCCCTTCAAATCGATTGTATAACTTGGCACAAATGTATGTCAAATCCTATTTACACCACTCGCCCTGAGCTATTCAAAATTAGAGCAGATACATATTTGAAATAATACTTATTTAATAATTGCAAAATTGATTTCCAGAGAAGAAGAGCAGACAAAAGAAACGTCACATCACCAAAAAATTACAAACACTATAAAAATAATACCACAAAAATAATAATAATAAATGAATATGTTTGCAATGATACAATAAATAAATCGAAAAATAATTTTACGCCCAAAAAATACAATATAATTTCGTCGAAAATTTCATACGTTATCAATAGAGATCAGTGGGTGACTGGCACAGTAGTACACAGTATAAAGTACACAGATGCGAATTGGAAAGAAAAAAGTGCGCTAATTGTGAATTATGTGCTCTCGGTTGGGTTATTGCCACTGTTGTTACCACACAAAAACGATGACATTTTGCATCAAAAATGGCCTATTAATGGTCACTTCGAGCATAGGCCGGGTTTAAACAATAGAAAGAGCAATAGCAATACCAACAGCAATCGCAATAGCTACTCCAACTGCTTTCTTTGAACAATCAAAAATAATAACAATTGGATTTGGTGGAGGAACCACAAATCAAACTCTTATAACAATGAAAAATCGCTCGCATTAACTGCAATTGTTTGGCACTTTTTGAAGCCACTTCAAATGGATTCGGCCACACACAAAGTAATTGCGGTCTTTTATACCCTTACACAGATCCAAATCGAATTACTGTATTTCATGGATATATATGTAAAATGATTTGTTGAAATTCAATGGGATTTTTTACTTAAAACATGAACAATTATCGAAAGTGATTTACCTTTCAATATACTTATGCTTAAACTATTCATCACTTACACAACGTTACGTCCAGATCAAAGTCTCTTTCTCTTTGATTAAACTAACCCTATATGCAATTTAAAAATATTCTTCATTTGAAAGAATTTATAGAATATATAGAAATAATTTGTATAATAGGAAATTATTCACTTATGTTACTTTTATTTATTTATAAACCAATTTATCGTTAGAGTATTTAAAAAAGTAAGTAACATAAAGTTCCTTTGGCTTCCGACAAGTCATCTGAGGGAGTAAAAACTAGTGTGCATTAGGTCAATATATGCTTATCAAGATAATCACAAGTCTACAATTAGCTGAAATTGCATATAAGTACTATTTAAGTGCAACTGGGTTTAAAAAACTGTTTCAAATTCTCCAAGAGCTGAACAATTTCCGCTTGTCAGCAACTTTTGAATACTGTTCCCACTTGAAAGTTGACGATTAGAAAAACGTGTGAAAATTATGAAATTGAAATTGCATTTGGAACATTGTTTTATCTAGGGTGTACTAAGTGGACTGCACTCCCGAAAACCGTCTAAAAAGAGCACTAAGCCAAAAGTGAACATAATTGCGCCTTTTGTTGCTCTTGTGTCGACTTCTACGTAGTTATCATCTATTGTGATCTGCAGAGATTTGTGATTTGTGTGTCCTGTCATAAAATACATTTACTAAAAAGAAAACTAACATTTCTTGGATTCGAAGAGTAAGAGATTTTTTTGTTTGTTTTGTGCACTGTGAGTTCATTAATTTGACTTTATCATTTTCATAATCACAAGAAAAGTTGGAAAATGCAATCGGACTTGTTGCTGGTTGCCCAAGTCTGGAGAAGTGCAGTTTTCCTCTGGGTGTAATCCATGCTGGCACTCCGTATTATCTTACTCTATTATTCTTATATGAAACTTATGAACTTTGAAGCAAACTTTCGCACTGATAAAAAAATTGTCTTATAAAACTTTTGTATTTTTCTTAATGGATTACAATTTGGACAATAATGTACATAATTAATTTTTATCGGTTGTCATTAATTACATATTTGCTTATTTCATATCATGATAGCGATATACACAACTAATTCTAGAATTTAAGTATTTGTTTGTTACTATTACTTACAAAAGCTTAAGTTTTATGACACTAACGATAAACTACAGAAACGTTAAGAGTTTACTACTCTTAATCGTTGTAATAAAAATTACTTTAAGGCCGTAATAAATGTAAGCATTGTGTTAGTATTTAATATGATATATAATTTAAATAATTAATGCTCTTACTAATCTCTTAATTTGTTAAGACTATAGCTGAGTAATCATATGTGAGCTTAGTAAATCTGTTATCGTTTGTTTTGCATGATAAGCAAAGATTAACATTATGTGTATATATCTCTTACTATAAAGAGGTTTATGAAGCACTTTAGTCGTGTTAATTCTTTATTCTTTAGAAAGTTATGCAGTTACCTCATCAAATTTCTTTAGCCCAAATCAAATATAGTTTTACCAAAAAGAGAAAATTTCCAAAGCTGGGCTGAAAGTCAAATAAGCCGCAAAAGACACAAATTGAATTAGGTTCAAGAGTTCAGGATGAGCCAAATGCCCTCTATTGTGGCAACTTTTTTAGTGAGTTGCCTTGATGGAGATGTCTGAAATGAATTGTGAGTACCCGTAACAGTATTCAGTCTTGAGTCTTCAGTCTGCAGTCGGCAGTCGGCAGTCTTCAGTCGGCAGTCTTCAGTTACAGCACTCACACTAATCCCATACCTATGTTATGCAATGAATCGCTAATACAAAAGCAACGTTTTGGCGTGGCCCATCGGGTCTAATGCCAAGCTCAAGTCATCTTTGATTTTCACACGCGTCCCTAACACAATGGGAGACGCGACAACAATTAGTTTGTCAGCAGTTTGCCTTTGGTCTCTGGCAGGAATAGTCCCAATATGGTAAATCCGATAGCGCACACTCCGGCCGACATGTACATGGTAGCTGCCAATCCCCAGCCAAAGATCATTAGTGGATAGATCTTAAGGGAAACGAAGATGAAGCTGCTCAGTGTTGCCATGCAGATGGAAGTTCCCAGGGAGCGTATCTATCAGTAGTAAATAGAGAACATATATTCACCGATTAGTATACAGGTAAAGGAAAAAAAGAATCGTCTGAAGGATTCAATCCCAAATTATTTGATGCTGTGTATATGCAAAGACTCACCTTGGCTGGCAGCTGTTCGATAACGATAATAAAGATAAGCGGTATCACACCAATGGAGGCTATGAAGGCCACAAAGCACATCAGCAACAAGGACAGCCAATTAACCTCAGCCAGAAATTCTTTGGATCCCAGATTGGCTAACAGAGCAATTCCCAATTCTCCAAGGCCCATGCCCGCCACAGAGGTGAGCAGCAATACACGTCTTCCCAGTCGATCCACAAGTGCAACGGTGCATAAAATGCCCAAGACCTGGGCTGCACCTACCATGATGGTGCAGGTGTTTGGCTCCAGTTGCGTCTCGAGCTGCTTGAATATGTGCGAGGTGTAGTTGAAGAGGGCAAAGCTGCCCGAGAGTTGATTGCAGATGAGCAGGGTAAAATTGAGTCCAAATATCTTTAGCGTAGGCAAATTAACTGGAAAGATAAGAAGTCACAGCTTATCTCCAGGAGCAGTAAATTCAAATCTTGTGCTGATTACTTACAGAAATCTTGCCATGTGACACGTTGCTTGACACCGCCGCTGAGCACTTGTTGTCTGAAGGTCTCAAACTCGTTTTTCGCTTTGTCATGATTGGCTGACTCATTGCCTGGATCCGATTCTGGCAGATTCTTGTAGAAGTAATACGATTTCTCGGCCTGAGCATCGCGTCCCAGTCGTACCAAGTACTGCGGCGTCTCTGATAATCCAATTATGGCCAAGAGATATATGATGGGCAGAGCAATGGCAATGCACGGCATCATATAGTAATCGAGATAGGAGCTCATGGTGAAGCCTATAATCATGCCGAAGCTAACATACATCATGGCCATGGACGAGAGTGCTCCTCGAATGCTGAAATTCCAAAAATGTGCAACTTCAATAAATCTGCTAAACAGGCACGTACATATATATCTTATCTTATTAATTTAAGTAATTACTAAGTAACTAAACAAGCCATAAGAATCTAAAGTACCTACTTGAAAATATTAATCGCAGTACTTACTTATTATCTGATATTTCGGCTACAAATATGGGTAATACCACATAGCACCCTCCACCCGAGACGCCGGCTAGGAATCGACCAGCGTATAGGTACGTCACATCTTGAGCCAAATAGATAAGAATCCAATAGGTCTACAATATCAGAGCAAAGTTTTAGTCATTGGGAAAACCTACTCGAGAATTGAAGTGTATAGCTACCATGTTGGGTATGGCCAGAAAGTACATGCACATTTTGCGGCCAAGTCGATCCAGTAATAAGCCAAAGATAATATTACCCGTCAGGGCGCCTAAACCGATAAAGGAACCCACCCAAGAAGCTTCATCAATGCTAATGGGATTCCCGAGTGGACTCTCTTCGGACCCTAAAAGGGGAAGAGACGGAGCCAGCCAACCGACCCCAACGCCATGGGTCAAGGTCATGATGTGTACTGGAAACAAATCAAGATTTGATGTGATTTTATAAGCACACAGATTGGAATCACAGCACATTAAACACCAACCTGTCATTGTGGCTATAACCTGCCACCGATATCGCGCACTAAACACGCTCGGCTTTTGCTCTTTGACACTGAGCACCATTTTATTAAATTATTCAAAGAGTGGATTTAAGTGTTTAAAGTATCGCCTTAATGTTTGTTTTAATTAAAAGTGAGACGCTTAATTAGTATGCACGGTTCTTCCTCCGAGAGTCTACTGAACATTCTGAATGGGCTCTGTGAATGTTTTTATAGTGGAAATCACGGTCTCAACTGTTTATAAATGCTCTATAAAACGCGTTACTGAGATTAGATAGCTCTTGGTTTAAGTGATTTTTGTTCTTTCCGGCTGTTTCACTAGAATGGTGTTTATCGCCTCGAACGTGAGAAGTTCAAGTGTTCAGTGGTAATTGGGGAATTTCGTGTATTATGAAAATAATAACTTCTGAATTTATAGGGCAACTTTTTTGGAGATAAATTTCATGTTTTTCCAAAATTAACAAGTAAGAAAGGCTACAGTCGAGCGAGCCGACTGTAAAAGACCCCGTACTCACAGAAGTGCGCATTTTCCATTCGAATAAAAACAAGAAAAACGGAGTGATTCACATTTTGTATACATACATTTTGATATACAAATGTATGTAAATATATACACAATTAAATGCACAATTTCCTTACTTGGCTTATTTTAAAAATCTGCCGTGTTTTACAATTTGAAATTAAATTTAAATTTAATTTTCACTGACGGGATTCGAACCTCGGACTCCACGCACACGCGTCAGTGCACTAACAGCTGCACCACGCCCCTCTCTTGAAAGTGCTCGACTATCTGCATTTACATGTAATATTTTTTTGTTATATAACAAAAATTAATAAAATGTCCCTGACGGCGCTCCAACCCATGAATCCGGGGTTCACATACAAGTGCGAAGAATTAGATCAGGCATCTTTACTAATTAGACCACACTCCGCATTGAAGTTTATGTAAATAATTAAAATTTAAAAAGTAACAATTAGCATTTGTCACCGACTGGATTCGAACCCGGGACCCCGGGCTAACCAACACGTACGAAGCGCGCATCTATACTACCCAGACCACGCTCCTTATTGAAGTTGCAGTAGCTAAACGTAGAGTTAAATCTTTTATAAAAATCTTTTATAATAATTGTTTAGTTAACACACTGCACTGCTTGCTGCAGTTTGTGTTCTTCTTCTATTACAAGCAGTGTAAACAAACAATTTATTCATAAAACTCAGCATTTTTATACCCGTTACTCGTAGAGTAAAAGGGTATATTGTATTCGTTGCAATGTATGTAACAGGGAGAAGGAGACATGGCAGACCCCATAAAGTTTTATTCTTGATCAGCTGACTAGCCCAGTCGATATAGCCTGTCCGTCTGTCCGTTGTCCGTCCGTCCGTCTGTCCGTCTGTGTGAACAAAGAATCTCAGAGACTATAAGAGCTAGAAAGGCCCAGTGGTCGCAAACGAAGATAAATGCCCAAGCAGTACAAGTTTGCTTTTGTTTTTTGACACGCCCACTTTAGGGCGTTCTTATGATACAAAGGTAAAAACAGGTAAAATAGCATGTTTTAGTTATACGTCGTTGCTTGGCCAATGAAAGTTATTCACATAATTCTTTTGGGCGTATTTTTGACCGATTTGTCCTATGGGAGCTTAGGCTATAGTTGTCCGATCCGATCAACTTGGTGAGGATGTTATATTGGTCCATACACTAATGTGTGAATTTGGTTCTCTAGCTCTGTGTTTTCAGTTATGGTGATGTGATTGTTTTTTGAATTGGCGGGGGGATGGGCGTGGCAAGATTTGAAATAAACTTGTCTGCTCGCAAGCAGACGGATTTCATTCCAAATTTGGTGGCTCTGCTCTTGTGTTTAAAGATCTAGGTGATCATACAGACGGACGGACAGAAGGACGACGGACGACGGCATTGTTATCGTCTCGGCTGTTGATGCTGATCAAGAATATATATACTTTATGGGGTCGGCCACGCCTCCTTCTGCCTGTTATGCACATTTCGCTTCAGACAAACCTAATAGACCCCTATACTCTTTTTTTAGAGTACGGGGTCTAAAAATAAGTTTTATTTGCAGAATAAGGCAATAAAACGACATTAAGTAATGACTAGAGATAATATCATTAAGTTTCTAAAGTTGCCTGTAGACTGTCTTTATAGAGTTACTAAAATTGTTAAAATCAAGTTTCTTTTACTTTGTTTTAGATAAGTCAATCAAGTGATCCCATGTTAATCCTAAGTTGACAATAAGATACTTTATTTTCATCTTCTATTCTTAGTATAAGTTGTAAACTGTTTATTTCATAATATTTGTAAGTGAGTTGACAAATACAATTATTTTTGTACGAGATCTTTCATTCTTATCTCAGTTTACAATTTAGTTGTTTGGCAAACAGACAAAAATATAAGCGGAAATTATGGCATATTCCCAGCAAATTATGATACGATAATATAAAACTCATTTAACAAATAAACGTCTATGACACGTATTAGCCTTGAGTTTAATGACTTGGTAACAAGCTGATAGAGAGGGAGTGAACGAGGGAGAGACAAAAAGAAGGCTCATATTAAATTGGATGTAACTATGTAACTAGCAATTCTTTCATTGATATTCACAATTCGCTCCGATCGTGTCACAATAAATGATTTTCCTATGATCAAATTATTATCTGCAGTTCCTGCACTCTGGAGCCTGCATCGAAACTCTTCGATCCCACAAAACCTATGTCGACCAATAATGATGGATCCGTGTGCTACCAGCTTGTTGGCATCGTACTTGCATAAATTTTCATTGCATTTACATTTTCTTCAGTCTTTTCTTGTTTCCTTTTCCTTTTTTATCTTTTTTGGTTTTTTTGCCCCGCGTCGTGAATCGTGGTCAGAGTTGCGCAGGGTCAGAGGTCGGGCCCTCTGGTACGATGTGCAGTTTGTAAAATGCTCAATAAAAGTTACAATTTTCTTGTTAGACTCGAATTGAGTAGCCATAATCTGTCGTCTCTCTCAGTCAATGCAAATTAAAATAAATCCAGGGGAAATCACAATGTTGCCAAGTCAGGTTTTATTTTTGGCTTCCAACTACTTCATAGATCTTTCATCATTAGCAGACGATTGTTTTATAATTTGAAATGTTAAACTGTCACTTTCATTAACTTGATCTGTTAATAGTCATTTAACTGTTCTTTATGCATTTGTCTAAAATGTCATTGAAATTTATTTTCACTCGTTTTTTCTGGAAACATTCACATTGTGTTAAAATTGAGTTAACTTTAAGACTACTTTTAATACATCAAATCTGATGTAGTCATTAAACAAACAATTTGTTTTATTTGGAAAGTAAAGAACAGCCGTTAAAATATCTTTCAAAATAGTTCTTATTTATATATTATACCCGGTGAAGGTAAATAGTGACTTTCCGTCAGCCAAGTTTGGAACGATAGTCTGTCTATATGTTAGGGCCCCATATCATAGGTCTATTTATCCATACCAAATTTGGAGGGGATCAGACCACTATATTTTACAAATAACTCCTTGAGGGCAAATCGGTCTAAAATTTCGTGTTTTCTTGGAAAATGTGTATTAGAACGAATACGGGACTTTATTAGAAACGGATATAAATTTATATACACATTAGCTGAATTAAACTAAGTTACCACTAGGAGGACCTACAAGTAGAAGTGAAGACTAGTAGAGTTGAAGTCAGATCCGGTTAAGATTCTTTTACTTTTTTTGAATACTTAAATTAATAAATCAGATAAAATACTTATACTCTTGCAGGGTAATCTACGGTTGGAAGAGCTCGATTTTATTTTATTTATTTGTTTTTATTATGATTGTGACATTCTAGAGAATTTTGGTTCTGTTTTTGCTTAGAACATTCCAGCCATACCTATGTCAGACAAGATTTTGTCATTTTAGGAATCCACATAAATCAAAACGTTCGTTTTTATCCGATTTTTATCTTAACAATTTTGGGATTTATTTCAATCGGAGGAATATGATAAAGACTAACATGTTTGGGTCTACAGAATAAATCAGAACTGAAAAATATTTGAGCTTCCCTAACGTTCGATAAAACTATAATTCATTTTTCCTTTTTAGTAAAAATAAGAATATTTAAGTTAACGATGATAATAAAGATATCAAAAGTTACTTTGTTTGGCCTTAGTACTAATAATAATTATATTAATTGCAGTTATTTGCAATTAGTTGAAGAAGCTGCTAAAAATTGAACAATAAAAATAACAAATTGCCACCGCTAGCGTTGAACTAGAAACCTACTGTGGCTAAAGAAATGACGGCATGAATGGCTGAGTAAATGAAGCTACCAACAACAACAATAACAACAACAATAACAACAACAACGAGAAATGAACAACGTACAACGAGTACAAATCCGTTTTTATTGTTCT
This sequence comes from Drosophila cardini, assembly GCA_018903735.1. Lineage (NCBI taxonomy): Eukaryota > Metazoa > Arthropoda > Insecta > Diptera > Drosophilidae > Drosophila > Drosophila cardini. Next base: position 59,588 of record JAEIGM010000060.1, read on the forward strand.
CATGCTGTGACTGAGGTCTGAACATGTTGACAGCAGGGGCGACAATGACTTCAGGCTTCAGACTTGAGACTTCAGATTTCAGACTGACGACTGCTGTGTGTGGGTGCAACATGTCAGTGGCAGATACAAAGGGTATCTGCCAGATACTTGTACCGCTAGAATTTCGTATATTCACCTCATGGAGGCCATGTGCCTCAAGCCACACCGAAAATCGCACGTTTCTATGCAAATCTTTGCTGCTTTTCAATCATCAACAACAGCAGCAGCAGCAACAACACTAACAACAACAACAACAACTCGCTTCTATTATTTTTTTTTTTGGAGATCTGTTGGGTCTCTTGGAACCTTTGGGGGGCCTGTAGGTAATAATTATCGCTTGCATTACGTATTTCGGTTGCTTCTCGCTTTTGTTTACGATGCCAGTGTTGCGCCTTTTTTCGGTTGTGTGGCAATCTAACTAAGCTGCTGCCATAGAAAATGGGTGTTAAAATTAACGGGACTTAAATGGTTTTTCAATTTTACAAAAGCCATTGCTGTCTTTAATTCGATTGCAAGAGCAAGAGCCAACAATAAAAACTTGAATGAAGAAACTAAAAAAGCAGAAGCGCCCTCGTTCCATGTACTTTGATGGATAGTTTGGGGTTAAATATAGGTTAGATTATGGCTTCTTAACAGCAGCTGTGATGATTTGACACATTGTAGTTGGCCTGCACTTAAATGCCTACAGTAAAATGGCAAAACGACCTTTTAAGGTTGTTGCTCAATGCTGACACAGTTGCCAAGTATCTGAATGCAACTGAATCGGGATAATGTAGTATGTGTAATTAATGAATTATTTTAGCAGTGGGTAAACATGTTTTAAACTTTTTCTTTGTTCCGTTTGTGCTGATTTGTGTTTAGTTGGCCTCTAACCTTGGGTGCAGTCAATCACTCCAATCGCATCTCAGGTATTTCCCGCTGAATCTTAGAATCTTTAAAATAATATACTTGGTCAGCTCGTGCACAAAAATAATTATGTTTTTAAATGTTCTCGCATACAATACAAGGAATTCTTTACACTATAACTACATATGAATTCAAATACTATTAATCAACCAATTAATTATTATGACATTAAATCCGTAAATAGCAATGTGCCTTAATCGACTTTGAATTTTGTCGAAAGTAAGTTTTGTACCATATAATTAGACAATGTTTTTTTTAACGAATCTTTGTGTTCTATACCCTATTTTTCCAAAGTCAGAAAGTCTAGGGTATAAGCAACTGTTCAATGTCAACTATGCACATTAAGATCTCAAACAAAAAACTGATATGAAATGCAGAGCCAACTCACCATTAAAATCACGTTAAGCATGCACAACAAGTTCGTTGCAGCAGTCTCAGTCTCAGTCTCAGTCTTTCGTTTTGAGTTTTGGGTGATTACCGCCAACGCTTCTGACAATTACTCGATGCTTTTATTAGAATCCACTGATGATTCGTTCATGATCCAGCAGTCAGACAGTTAGACAGTCAGACAGTCGGTTGGTGCTGATGGCTGAAAGTAGATAGTTCCCTTTTGCTGGCAAATTCGTGGGAATATTTGTGTCTGCGATTATTTAAGCATTTCCTATACCAAAAAGATAATCGAAGGCGCTATGAATCCGCCGTGTAACGCTGCCATCTGTATTACATGAATGTGGCAATTGGGACGGACAGTGGAGTGCTGAGGCTGCAGAAGGAAGCAGAAGTAGCTGAGTTCAAGAAGCAGTGCGGACAAACCGAAGCCAAAACCTAAAACCTAAGACCTAAGACCGAACGCAAACTGAAACTTAAACAATAAGTTATGCAATAAAGGCGATTGCCAGAGCTCTGAGTCTCAGCTTTAGCCGCAGTCAAAAATCACTGCGCCCGTCATTGTCAAGAAGCTAGCAAATCATAATAAAAACTGTCCACTGTCAACTCTTCAGCTGTCATCTCTCTTTGGCTTATCGAGTGGTTCACAAACAGAAACAACTTCAGTCATAAAGTCGTCACTGACAGCGTTTCAAATCAATAATTTGAAACTTATTTGCCCTCACTTCTCCAGCTCTCAGTGGGCCCTACAAGCGTCTCCATTAATGATATGTTTGCTAGATTCCCTTTTTCATCAGCAATTATGTGCGTCATCGGTTTCTGAATTATGGTTATGCTGTTATGCTGGTATTCTTGGTTTTCTTAGACCCCGTACTCGTAAAAAAAAGTAGAGGGGTCTATTAAGCTTGTCAAAAGGGAAGTGTGTGTAACAGGCAGAAGGAAGCATTTGCGACCCCATAAAGTATATATATTCTTGATCAGCATTAACAGCCGAGACGATATAGCCGTCTGTCTGTCTGTGTGCCTATCTGTCCGTCCATCCGGATGAACACCTATGTATGTCTCAGAGACTATATGAGTTAGACCCAACAAATTTGGAATGAAATTCCGTCGTAGTGCCACGCAGCCAACCGCCCTACAAATTGTAAAAAACAATTTTTATAACACCATAACTTGGAAACTACCAGAGCTGTCGTGACCAAATTTAATGTGTATGCTACCATTATAACAATACCTACTACTAAATGATCTTTATCGGACAGCTACACCCCATAGCTTCCCCAGACTAAATCGATTGAAAATGGCTTAGTTGTATGGAAAAGGTGGACCAACTATATAGATAGGTTTAAATATTTCCGGTTATAGACGAATTAAATATAATGTTTTTGAAGTCAATTGTAATTAAATGATACCGTTTATATTAAAAATTTTAAAGTTAATTTTTTTACTTTTGAATTTAAAGACTTGTACAACATTTTTCGCAAAGTTGTGTCTGTCCATCTTTATAAATAAATTGATGTCAGCAAGAGTAATTGATATGAGCAGCAAATTTTAGCATATTTATGTGCAATATTAAGTTTACTTAGTTATACAAAGCAAAATAAATCGCAAAGTTTCCCCGTTTGTAAAATTGAAAATTGAATGTTAAAAAATTACTTAAAAGCCACTTAAATGTAAGAACTTTATTAATACATTAAAGTTGTAAATTTAAATTATATACTATCCAATATTACAGAAAACGTTAGATTTATTAGTTAACAGCGATACTTTGCTTAACAGATTTTTAAAATTATGTTAACTCTGCTTAATAGAAGCCTCAAATCTCCCGCTCTTTCTCTTTTTTTACACCGCTCTCTTTTTCGCTCTCTGGCTGAACAGCTGATCGCTGAACCGGTTGCAATTGTGTTTGCCGCTTTGATTGTGTTTTTGTTTTTGTTTTTGCTATTTTCTGTGTGCCTGGCAAAGATGGCAATGTTGTTGACTTCGAGGAAGATGTTCACTGACTCGGGTTGAAGCGAAGATTTTCGAGTGCTTCGGCAAGTTGCCGACAGATTTTCTTGCTGAAGTCTCTTTGTGCGATTTCGCTGGAGAAGAGTGCGAGTCTGGGGCCGAATGGAACCGCTTAACTACTAAAGTTGGCCGCCGCATTTGCCAATTGAAACATTCAAATGTGAATATCGTACGGGTGAAGACGTCTTCTGTTCGGATTGCTCCTCAGTTTGTACATAATATTTCCCAAATTTAATTAACAAAATTCATTAATAATTGAAAAACTTGTGGAAAAAAAATAAAGAAAAAAAAGATTTGTGTATTTTTCAAGTTATATTTCGTTAAGTGCCTGAGCTTGAAAATATTGTGATTTATATTAAATGAAAATATTTTAATATTATTATTTTTAATATAAAAACATTAAAATTTAATTCAAAATTGAATGTTGTTGTGTTTCATACCAATCAATTATTCCGATATTATAATTTTTTTTACAAAATCACTTTAAATATATTTTGTTAAGTTATTTCAAATTGTATTAATTTATTATGTTTCGTTGAACCTAAGTTTCTTCTCAATTTTCTTGTTGTTGTCATATTTCAACATTATAATAAATAACACTAATATTTATTTAATGATCCTTCAACGCGACTGACTTTACAAATTTAAAGTGATTTTGTTTTTTTACGCTTAACTACAACTTAATCGTGATATTTGTGAAATAATGAAGTAAAAGCCCATCGAGACTTCAAAACGAAAAAACAAACATATCAACTTTATATACAACATTCCACTTCGAAAACTCCGAAAAAAGAGCGGAAGACTCTGTAATAATAATAAATTAAAAAAAAAAATAAAAACTCAAGAAAAATATATTGCACCACTCACGAAACTGAAAGCAAATCCACTTTGAGAGCACAGGAAGAAGTTGCTACCACATAAAATTTAACATTGAGGCTGCTGATGCTGCCGTTAAAAGGTAAGTGAATGCTCTGGGGTCAGGAATCTTCTAAGCTGCCCGTTTGTCTTAAAAAAAAAAATGCTGAATCACTTGGTGCCTCTCACAAATGCGACTAGTTGTTACATGACTTTTTAACTTCTGTTTAGCAATTAACAGTCCTAAAATTACAAAGTAGATTAACACATAATCATCAAATTCAGTTACAACTTGACATCGAAGTGCTCTTTAATAGGATGAGTTTTGTCGCTTAATTATTGATTGCAGTTTTACCCAATATAAAATGCAAATTAATAAATAAGAAATAACGATTTTATATTGACTCAAAGCCATTACACTTAAAAGTCATCGACAGCAGTCTCTATTTGAATTAATTAACTAGCCGTAATTAGCCCAAAGTCTTAAATGTTTTATTCGTTCTAACGGTTCAAATTTGCATAAAATTCGCATAAATCTAAGCAAGTGGATTTCATAATTTTTTAATTAAAATTGAGGTTCAATAACAATTCTTCAACCATTAAATTGATGGCAAACATTTCAATGCTTTCCAGTTTTTAATTGTCTTGTTTTGAATTCTGCAAAATTTACCGCATAAATTTTAAATTTTGCAATGGTAAATTGCCAAAATCTACAGCAGCTGAGTCCAGCTGAGTTTAGCATTGTTATTCAAGCATCTAAGATAATAGTAGAGAAGAGTTCAAGGATGCACAGCAGCAACAGCAGCAGCGGCACAGAATGGATACCTTGAGGCATTTGGGGCGTAAGTTTTAAAGTTTTTGGGCAGCTGCAAAACCTGGTTAGATAATTTGAATTGTAGTCAAGAAAATCAAAGCTAGAGCGACAGCAGACACAGTAACAGTAACAGAAACAGAAACAGAAACCAAAACAGAAAGTACTTACGTTTGTACAGGAATTAGGAAATGCGGCTTAAATGTCAAGAGTTGCTACAGTTTTCCAGCCTTGTGGCGCAAATGAACAAAAGAAAAGCGACGTTTGCCGAAGACATTGCTTAGCCAAGGAGAAGACAAATTTAGGCCAAATGTGTGACTTAACATCTTTCACATCACAAACACACATACACAAACATGTGTAGACCTGTACAATACACCTACACCTACATCTACACATACACCAAGCGAAGGTGTTTAGTTATTTCGCTTTATGTGGCATGGGGTTAAAGTTGAGCTGGGAGAAAGAAATAAAACTGGGGGAAAATAAAAAACAAAAAAAAAACAAAAATAGCTGACTTAAATGTAAGAAAATGCTGTATACAAAATAATTTTGCTGGCTATTGTTGTTGTTACTGATGTTGCTGTTGTTGTTGCTGGTGTTGCAGATGGCCAGATAAAAGTTCAAAATGCGAATGTTGTTGGCTTGGTTGAGTCTAGTCTGACTTGGTCGTCTTGGCTCTGGTCTGGTTTGCTCATTAACGTTGCCAGCAAAGAAATGGCAAATAAATTTAAAAGTCATTCAAGCAACAATGCCCAAAAGCGGTCCCCTCTCACCTCTTCCACTCCTCAATCCCATCCCCTCTCTGATCACCCCCGCGCCACACTTCTCTCAGCTGGGTGTACACCCCAGCAGCAATCAGTAACAACTACCACTTTGTTGTCTTTTATATTGGTCGTCGTCGTTGTTGTTGTTGTTGTTGTTATTATTGCTATTACTGGTGTTGTTGTACTTGTATCCATTCAAGTGTTGATGCGTTAACTGGCGCTGCGTGCGCCTCGCTGAAAAGCCAATGAGCCGCATCTATTGACGTAGATGCCGTACAGAGCATAGTCCGATCAAGTAAAAGTAACCTAATGTATCTTTTTCTTATTTTCTTCCTTTTTTTTTGCCTAGACATACAAGTAACCTTACGATTGTTGCTATCTTTTTTTAGTGCCCATCTTTGGTGATTAATGAAGTGTAAATAAAGTACATGTTTTATGCTTTTATTGCTGACACAAGATTTCAACACGTTCTATGTGGTTTCTCTCTTGTTTTTCTTGTTATTCTACCCCTTCCACATACACAAGTTGTTGTTGTCAGCGTCGATGATGGTAGTGTTTTTCCCATCTCATTGTGTTTGATTCTAAAAGTGCGCAACAAGTTTGCTTTGTCTTTTGCTCAAAGCAAAGCTTCATAACAATTTATGAAAACACAAAAAAGAAACACAAACATAATGAAGAACCAAAGACTTTGACAACGAACTTGCTGACTGCTTGGAGCTAATAACAACAAAAACGGCGTCAAAAATAAAAAACAAACAAAAGTAAAAAAAAAAACTCAGAAAATCGTTGTCATTTGGTCAAATGTCAGCTATGCATAAAATATAAAAAATAAATCATTTGTCACTGTTTTCAGATTGCTGTTTTTACTGTTTTTGGCTGGAAAAACGAAAGACTTAGGCTACGAACTTGAACTGATCGATGTAATACATACTTTTACTTGGAATTTATATTGAGCACTTTATAGCAAACATTTTGGTTCAAAATCATATTGCAGTTTCTCACAGTTTAGCGAACATATAATTTAACTGAATGTGTAAACTGTTCAGTTACGTCACGATCTTAAATATGATCATTATGTGCATTTAACAACAAAATGCCAAGTTCTTAAATTACAGCAGGTAACAACTGACAACACGCACACACAGGCTTACACTCACACTGAACACTCATACACTTAAGTGCACATTCATCAAGCCACGTGCGTTGCAAATTGCGTAGCCGCATCGTATGTTTAAGTGGAGCCCGCTTAGATGTTGGCATCCAGCTTGATATACGGGCAGCAACATGCGGCTAAATGTCAGACCAAAATACTGACCTCCATGCTCTGACAGGCTACATTTGCGTCATGCCATTTTAGGGCTGCCGTTCAATGGCATTTGTTTTGGCCATCTGCAATTTTCAGAGTTTGCCCAACTCTGATTTATTGTGTTTCGAGTAAATCTAATTGATTATTCACAATTGGAGCATCTTTCTTTGTTCTTGGAAGTCATACAAAATATCGTATCTACTGCAGTGCCCATACAAATAATTCAATGTCAGACAATTCTAATCGCTTTGATCTGGGCTGACGTCAAGAAATAAATCTATAGCCTGTATAGCAAATCGTTTAATGTAGATAGAAAGCGAAATTTTGCCAATTCTTCCAAGCAAGTTGTGCAAACAAAAGCCAGCCAAGCAAATAGAATAGGATCTTAAATTTAATAGTACTAATTAACGGATTTAATGTGCCAATAATATGCGCTAAGAATATGATAGAATCTATTGCGGGCTTAAGAACAAGTTTAGAGCTTCAGATCTTTGGAGTTCTCTGATTTGGACAGTCCAAATGCAAAATGATATTTACAGTTAATGCCAAGTGAATCGCAGTTTTGTGAAGAACTCGTTTTCGACCAGGCAACATACATATATTCTATGCCTCATCAGGATGACATCACAGTGCCAAAGGATGCGACTTTGTTTGCAATACGTATCACGCAGCTCTTTGATGGTCAAGAACAGGTTCTTGGCTTTGATTCATAATGGTGATAATTTCATATACATGGAATTTATAGACACAGTAGGTGGTTTAAAGTTATGCGCCTAAGCTTTTGTAAAACATGTCATGAATTTTATGAGTTGTTCATCTTTATCTTTTTTAGTTGGTTGGCTACCTTTCAGTTCCGTTCAGTGCTGCAAAATGAAATTTTTTTTTATACGTAGCTTGAACTAAAAATCTACGTATTTTTACGTAGCCAAAATTTGGTCAAATACGTAGATCTACGTATTTTTTTTTTAAAGTCAAACAAAGCCAATTATAAAGGGTATTTTAACTATATATATGCCATATTTGTTTACATATAAGTATTTATTAATAAAATTAACATTTTAACGCTGGGTTTAGTTCCTCCTGCACAAGGACAAGTTGTTAAAAACACATAAAAACATAAATTAAGATACAGACATAACTAACTCGAAGTCAACAGACACAAATGAATAAACAAAATACATACTTCTCTCGTTGTTCTTATGTTTTGTACAATTTACGTGATTATCTAGAACTCTTGTACCTGCACCACATTTTAAGTCTATTTTGCAATTTTGAAAGAAAAATTGCTACCTTTGACGCTTCTTTTCAGCCAGCCGCAATATTTTTGTCGTGCTCCCAACTATCCGAATATTTCATGTCATAGTGGCGTTTCCGTTTCTTTGTGGGAGTGGTGGATTGCTCCTTATCGCTTTCACTGCTTATAGAAGAGTAGTTTTCCATTTGAGATCAATATAAAAACAACCAAACTTTAGGAACTTTTTATCGCGACAAAAATTTACATGTGCTGCACAGCTGAGAATAATGAATATCGTTGCCAGCCTGTTCTTTCTGGCAACATCTTGACTAAAGCCTGCTGCTAGCACACTGTTAATGTTGTTAAATTGCAAATTACTCGTTTACTTTTAAATTAAACATTTAAATTCTTGTTTATATCTAAAAATTTGCTAAAAATTTTTTGTACAATTTAAAAAATACGTAGATTTGGGGCTCTATACGTAGATACGTAGATCGGGGCTGAAAATACGTAGATCTACGTAAAAATACGTAGATTTTGCAGCACTGGTTCCGTTTCAGTTTGGTTTCAGTTTCAGTTTCTCAGACAATTTGAAACTGTCATTGCCAACGAATATACCCGCACTTGTACATAAGAGGAAGCCGTCAATGATTGTCTATTAAGCCACTACTTAAGTAGGCATCATATGCTCGTACTAGCACGGCCAATTAGAAACGCCCAGCACAGAAAGAATCATAAATCAAAAGCACCTATTATTCCGCATTCAATTTATATTATCTTTTTGAGATTTTTTTTTTTTTTTGTACCAGTTGATATGCTTGGATAGGTCATTTTGATTATGTGCTTGAAAGACAATTAAAAGCGCGAAGGCAACAAATGACAAGAGCTCTTAACAGTCATAATCTAGCCACTTTGATGTTTTCGACAACTTGTTGTGTTTTGCTGCTTACAAGCGCGCAGATTGGAGACTGCGTAGCAAAGTCAAGTTCGTTGTCTGAGTCTTTTGTTGTTGTTTGTTTTTTTAGAATTTGGAAAGGGGCTCAAAGGCCAATATATTTTATTTTATTTGATGCGAGTGATGCCTTCGTGTAGATTCCACTTTAAAAATACAACAGTAAGTCCAACTAATTTAGGAATTAATTTCTCTTGTAATTTCCGCTTGCATTACAGTTTTCGCTACTAACACACTGAACTCCAGTTAAAATAACAATAATTACAGCAAAAACAACAACAGCATTAGAAATGTGTATTAAATTCATAACAAAATGAATATCAAAAGTGACTTTCGTTTACGAAGCGAAACCAAACAAAAAAAAAAAACAAAGAGAAAATGAAAAACGAAAAAAAAATATTAAACAAAATATCAGACAACTACAGCGTCGGAAACAAGAAACAATTACTCCAGACAATAAGCAACTAATTCGCAGCTTCAGTTGAGACTTTGGTGGCTTATGAGTAATATATATCTTTACCAGCATCTCCATCTACACACCTTGTGCACTGTGTGTTTGTGTGTATATGTGTAAAGAGAGAGAGAGAGTCAAAAGTGTATGAAGATGAGTACAAGTAACCATAAAATGGCCATCATGATGAGGAAAAGTGCGCTGGTGTTGTATAAATTAAAGAAAAGTTGAATAGCAACAAAAGCAAAGAAAATTGTTGGCCATTGTTGTTGGTTAATTAATCAGCAGTAGCAACAACAGTAGACAGTAGACACAGCATGAGGAGTTAAGGAGAAGTCCCAGCTGATTATTTAACCAAGTGACATAAATCTCAAATTTGGTAGATACACTGACCCACATTTTGTGGGTGGTTCACAAATCAGATATCGGGCCAACACAAAAGAAGTAATCGAAATGCAATGCAACAGTTATTACCACTGTTCGGAATGGGGCAATTTTCGACCAGACAAACTGGCGGCAGAACAACGCCAGACTCAACAGCAATTACCTATTAATTGTAGTTATTGTTGTTGTTGTTTTCGTTGTTGTCGTCGTTGTTGTCGTTGTTGCCACTGCTGCAATTGTTGGCAGCGTGGCTGGCGCCGCCTCTGGTTGTCATAAATTGCGCTGAAGTTGTTTTCGCTTTGCCGGCAATTGCCTCATATCAATTGAAACTACCGCTTTTGTTGTGGCATTTGTTTGTTTTGTTTAGTTTTGCTTTGTTATGGAAGCTATTCAATTTTCATCCTTAAATTTTGGTATTCATACAGACTCCAAATTGTGTTTTAAAATATTATTTTATATTTGCTAATGCTTTGTGTTATTCACAATTGAAATGTGTGCTAATTATATGCAATATTCAAATTTATATAATTTATACATTTTATTTGGAATTTCATTAAGTATCATTAAACATATTAATGCATTTGTGCATTCAAGTTATCCAATTTAAGAAAATGTGCTCATATTTATTTGGAATTGAGAACAAACTAGACGGGTTCTCTTCCCTGAAGACTATTAACTAGTAATTTGTTGAAACATTTCTATTTGAAAAGGTTAAATTAGATATAGAAAACTTGTCTTTCATAAAAATATCAAGAATTATAAATAATATCTAATATTTTGGTAAACTTGATTCTATATACATTTTACGTTATGTTTTAAAAGTTTCCATTTAATTTATGGATATTTTGCATTTTGGTAATTTGTAATAACATTATCTATTCGTGTCTCTATTTGGTTTGTTGATGAGAAGATTATATTAATTTTTAAATTTGTTATAATATATGTATTAAAAATAATAAATAAAACAGGTTTCTTGTGTTAATCTTTTGTATGCAGTTCGTTGTTTGGGTCATTTGATTTAATTCTTATTTATAAATTGCTTTTGGTTAAATTAATGTTTATCATATATACTGATAATAGGTATTTTAAAACACTAATTGTTGAATTTTTAGTCTCAGAAATACATTCATCATGAATACTTATCTTTAAATTAACCTATGTTGCTCTAAACTAAGTAATATTTATGATCAAGAGATGCCCAAAGCTATTTCTAAACAACAATTATAGCTGCAGCTAAAAAATTTAAAATTGTTGGAAAACAAACACGTAATAAAGATGAAACTAGAGTTGGAATTTACGACATCATAAATGGGGCGACTGTTGGTCAGCGCAGCGAGCCGCAACAGGGGGCGGGCAATAAGCGCCCTCTGGCGGGCGGTCTATAGCCCGGGGGCAGCGCTGAAATCATACCGAAATTTGTACGGTACGCTGACCCATAACAAGAAATAAACTAAAGCGTTAAATGTCTTGCTTTGCTTTACAAATCACTCCGCAATTTGTTGGGCCACAAAACTGAACCGAGTTCCATTTGCCACTGCGCACAAATAAGTCTATAGCTCAAGCTATGGGGCGCGGTGTGCGGTGGGCGGCACTGTGGGCGGTCCTAGTTGGGGGCAAGTGTGAAACAGCAGACAGGTATGCTGGCACGAAGCGTCGAAGTGACTTCTGGCATCCACTTTTTGTGCCCCGCCAGACAGTACATGAATTGCAAATGAGCAGAACACAAAAACTATGCTGCGGAAATGCACAAGAATTCTTGTGCAAAAAAAACACGCAAAAAATACAAAACATACCAAAATCGTATCAAATGCAGAGTTCCAAAAAAAAGAAGAATTTGAAGTACTTGCCATTGGCAGAAAGCAAAAAAAAAGCTATTGCTTGTGACCTCAAAGTCTATTAGAACGTCGAACTCTGGCGGCTATGAAATGCAATCGTAGACGCAACTTTAGATGCCGCTTCCATTTTTCGGCTGTTGAAAACATTAATGTCCAAAAACTGTGAAGTTGGCCTGAAGTCAGAACTGCGGCAATAACAGCAGCTACTTCACGTTGAGCATCTGATCGTCTGTCTGACTCTGAGCATCTGAGTCTTGAATCTATGGCACGTAGGTCAACACATCAGCAAACCGCATCAGATTCCCCCTTCAGTAGTCTACATCGTTTGGGCAAGCACTCGGGGCTGTCTGCCTGTCCGTTTGTCTGTCTGTATGTCTGTCTGTGTGTCTGTATGTCTGTGTGTCTGTATGTCTGTGTGTCTGTATGTCTGTGTGTCTGTCTGTCTGTCTAGCTGGCTATCTGACGGCCTTTAGCTACATCTTCAGTACAAGAAAAAACAAAAATAAATTGTTTTCATGTTGCAAAATGTACATTGTTTCTAAGACGCACATTTACACCTGACTTTGAATGCCGAATCGAAGTTTGTTTTAATAACTGAATGAAACGTATTTTTAGGAATATTTCAAAATTTAATTATACCATTTTTGAATGTTGAATATTTATATCGAAACCTCTAAGTAGCAGTATAATATTTACAGGTTGATATACTTAAAATTTGTTTACTCATTTGTAATTTATCGAAATTGAATAATAACAATGTTTTATGTCATCCTTTGTTGGATTTTAAAATCGAATTCCAGTTCAAAATGCGTTTTGAGAATGTAATTGACCAGGCATTAAAGGTCTTTAAATGAGGTTTGACTAAAAAGATACCCTGTCAAATAAAACATAACTTTTGTCATGAGTTTTTACCCAAAATCTCTGTGATTTTTAGTGCCAAACTAGTTTCCCCACCACTTTTCAAGTACAGGGTATTAAAACACGTTGTAAAAAGACAATTTAAACGCATTTTATACCGTGTTATATGTACTTACTTATTTTTAGAAAGGTGCATCAACTTGCTACAGGTGTTAGATCATCATTTGTTTAACATGTGCTCAGCTCCAGCAGATAAATTATAAAAAAAATAAATTTGCTGCTGGCCTAATCACTTATTTGTTATCTGTGCGCTTGAATAACCGTTTTTGGCATTTTGCCGTTAAAGCGAATAAAAAATTATACATAAATATAAACAACGAAATGTTAACCCGATTCACAAACCTTACAACATCTATCGTTAAATTGCCGTTGCTAAGACAAAACATTTATTTGTTCAAGTAAATTATAATTATGCATAAATTATGAAAATATTAAGGTGCATATTAAGCTCGGTATGAATTCAAATTGTGCATCACAATTGTTGTACGAGATGATGATGCCTACCACATTTTGGATGTACCAATATGAAAAGCTGGAAATGTTTAAATGTTATCTATATTTGACGAAGTCCTCACACGAACTTCACAGACAAGCACATTTGTTAATACTTTCAAAAGTCAAGACTTTAGATGGGAAACGTCGAGCTAGATGAGTTGTTTCAGTTTTATGCATTTATAATGTCATGTTTCACACACTTAATTAAAAACGCAGATAGCGAAAGACTAATGTATAACGAAAACACTTAAATGTTTAACATTTTAATTTTAGTTTGCTGTTAGCTTTGGTTTGACTTAATTGTTTAGCGGTTGATGCTTAATTTGTTTAATTAGCATACATTTATCTATGTGAAAGTGCTAAAAGAAAAGACTGAACAGCTAACTTGAACTTGATTCTAGTTTGATTTATTGGTGAGGTAACTACTTTAGCTTTTCCCTAATATGGTTATATATATATTATATACATAAAATTCGACATCGTTTCCTACCGTGGGGCAAATGACCATAATGTCTGCACCTGCACAGCGGCGCTCCCATGCTCCGGTCGATATCAAGTTTTAGCATTTTCTCTAACGTTTGTTTATTTATCTTTTTTTATAATTTCGTGAATGCATTGAAGATGCGGCAATTTTTGCAATAGAAATTGTCAGTGATTCGCTGAATGCGCCTCTAGCTGCCGTTTCATAATGCACACCTATTTGCTAAAGGTGAAATTTTCGGTAATTTTGGTTGGTTTTCTGCGGCATGTGCACAGCAATGCATAGCAACAAATTGAAATAAAAACAATTCATCTATTTTTGTTTTGTCTTCTTCGTGAGGGCGATGCAAAAGGTTCGACTTGAAAAAACAAGACAAGATGCGGTGCATGAGATAAAAATCGCAAAACAAATAAATCAAAACTACAAATAACACGTATACGACATGCTGCACACTGAAAAAGCCAAAATGGAGACTTGACTAAAATATTTGGCCCTGCATCGATATGCATGCCTTAGTTTCAGTTACCGTGTGTTGTTTTATATGCAGTTTCAACACTTTGCTAGACAACAACAAAACACATACAGACAAAAAGTAAAAAGAAGAAAAAAAATCAAATGCTTCCTTCATGTCAGCGCGGCAACCGTAAAGGTTAAGCGGCAACTTGACAAAAAGGTTAAAACGATTTACCAGACATTTGCCAGCGATGTCTTCTGAGACCAGACATCACCGACTGAACGATACATTCAGTGAACACCCGCATTGCGTCCTGGACATCACTGCGTGTGTGAGTGTGTGTTAGTGAGTGTAAGTATGTGTGGGTGTGTGTGCTTGAAGGCGGAACACATTTGTTGACTGTCGTGGCCCTCGCCTAGGAAAATGCAATTTCAGCACCGAGTCCCCAAGCTGTTTGCCGGCTGCTGAGTATTTTCATTATTATTTTATTTATTTTTTTTTTTTTTGGTTTTTTCTTTTATGGTAGCTGCTGCAAACACCTGTTGACATTTTTTTGTTGCTGCTGCTGATAATGATTCAGCAGCATCAGCAGTTGCAACTTCCTTATTTGTCATTGTAGTCTTTGATATTTCGATTTTGTGTTTTGTTTTTCATTTTTCTTTCTTCTTTCTTCATTTTCTCCATTTCCATTTCACTTTTGCTGATGAGGCGTCCCATTAATCATGTCTTGACTTTCTGCAAATATGATTAAATTGCATTTCTCGTTTGAATTGTGTAAACACTTGAATGCCAACTACCAGTTAATTGTTAAGTATTATCGAGTGACTATTCAAGAGATCAATTAGCTTAACGAAAATAAAACAAAAATGTTTAATAGTGAGATATGCGGATAATTAATTGCAAGCACATCACGAAGGAAATCTTATAATTAAGGTTATCTTATTGTTATTAGTAATTAAAAGCTTTTAACTGAAATTAACTAGTAATATATTAGTTAAAGAAATAAGTCATAATTTTAAGCTTTGAAGACATGGACATTTAAATTAAGTTTTCAATAGTTTGTTCCAAAAAGTTAAACATCAACCCAAAGGCACATCAAATTGTTGCTGTTTAGAAAAAAGACAAAACGACCTTCTAAAAATTACTTGAAGCAGAGGTAAAAATGTTTGCAAAAAGTGTTTTGTGTCGCTGGTCAAAACAAATTGCAGTCAGTTTCAGTTTGCAGGTGCCGTTAGGAAACCTTGGCAATGACAAAAAGTGTATTCGGGTAATTGGGAATTGAAAAACGTGAATTGCTTGAGCCAATACAAAAATGTAATTAAATATTAAAGAAGTATTAGGTACAAAGCAATACTTGAACTTTAAATCGATTTACAGCTCTTTGATTGAAACGAATTTTTATTATTTTTATTAAATTCTAATGTCAAGTGGTACGGTACATGACAAGTTGGTTTGTTTATTTATGTTTTGCGGTATTTTATGAAATTAAAAAAGTTAATTTTGTTGTGAGAACAAAAGATGTGGCAAACAAGAACCCAACCAACCAAGGCAATCAGCTAATTTAAATACAAACAACAATTCTAGTCAGACAATGCTTAAGTTTCGCTTTCGCAAAAGAATTAAGTGAAACCACCGTCTCAAATCAAAAATCCCTCTAGTCCCCCCTGTGATGTCCAGAAACTATTTTGCAGCTAATTTTAGATTGAAATTTATATGCACATAAAGTTTATTTTGATATGTTTTGTTCTACTATATGCATTGTTATGGGAGATCACACTTCTTTCGATACAGTTAGTTGAAATGGAGCTTTTAACTTTAAGAATCTACCCAAAGCCACAAAAACTGCAAAGAGTGTCACTGGGTAAGCAGGTTCATTCGCTTTCGACTTGACTCTTTTCTAGTTTTCTAGTTTATATTGTTTGCCGTTGTGCAAATAAAAACAATTATATGAAATTATGCAAAGTACGCAGCAACAACAAATACAACAAATACAGCAAAAACAACAGCAGTGACTAAAACAGAAACAACAGATGCATAAATGAGCTGACGGAAGTGACAACGATGCCAAAGTGAATGTCTGTTGCAAATGACTGACTTACTAACTGACTAACAGACTCATTGACTGACTTACTGACTGACTGGCTTAGTACTGGTACTGGTACACTTGCAGAATTATCCGTATATTTATCTGCCCATCGCATCACAGGCTGATTTGATCTGTGGGTGTGTTAATGCATTATGTAATCAATATCTTGTACCTCTAGTCCATGTAACGCGTACTCTCGCACAATTTTTTCTTTATGTTTATTGTTTTAACACTTTGTTTTGTTTTTGTTTTGGGGCCACATAATTTTCATTATTTAATGCTCATATGTGATTTTACGTGTCGCTTGGCATCCCACGAGCTTTAGCAATAAGTAATAAGTTAACAAGCTTAAAATTATTGTTTGCCTTTGTTTACTTTCAGGCATTTCAGTACACAAAATGCGGCGTACACAGTTCCATCTTTTGTGTTGTGGTAAGTTAATGAAACATGCTAATAAAATTTCATCAAATAATTAATATAAACAAGATATATACTTTATAGACAATAGTCGAAGGTTGCGTTATTTTGAAGGGTTTATAAGCTTCTCCTTGACTAGAAGTCATAGTTTATCATATTTAGTAAAATTAAAAGAGAATCGTGATATATTTTTAAATTTGTAGCTTGACGCTTTGTATAAAAGTTGTTATCAAGATTTTATAAATTAAATAAAATATTAACATGCATCCTTAACCTTGTCGACGCAAAAGATTCCCACATTATGTTTTTACTAACGGCACTCTTAGGCCAAGCCAAAACAAAAAGGTTGACGCATTCGCACATGCGTGTCAGAGGCTTAACGTAGGCAGCAAATGGCAGCAAAAACGTCAAAAATAAAAAGCTGGCATAAAAGAAGCGGATTGCATTAAAAGTGTCTTTGTTTAAGCCGACTTTTTTGTTGTGGCGTGCGACAAAAAACTAAAGTTAAAAGGGCGAAAAGTCTTGATGACCAAAGATTAAATGTGACTTTTGTTTGGACTTGATGTTAATTAATGGATCAACAACCAACCAGGTGAATGCCTGGGAAATGCTTAAGAAACAACTCATTGACACGCCATTGACCCAGACCCAAAAAGACTGTTGTTTACCTAAAATAATTTAACAAAATCAACAATAAATACAATTTGTCTATTGAACAATGCAAATAGTTGAGTAATTACGAGTCCCAATTAAAGTTGGCAAATGCTGGTTGCCCGCTGAGTGGCACACGAATTACTTATGGTGCCACATGGCGTATGGGTAATAATGTTCAATCGCATCTTTATTTTTTGTTTTTCCGTTTTTTTTTTTTCTTCTTATATTTAGTTTTGGGGCGTTTCAAATTTTGTGTGGCGTTGCCAATCAACGTCCGCAAATTATAGGCAATTGTTTAATTATATGAGGCAACAACACCCTCGGTAAAGCAGATGCTTCGGTAACTGATTCATGGACATTTGAATGATTCATATAATCACGACGATTATGCATCAAGTGAACCTTGAATCTTGTGGTTACTTTGGCTATCAAGACACTTCTTTTTTTCCAATGTTTTTTACTTTTTTATTTTGGCTTTTTTGTGTCGACTTTAGTGGGGCTGCTAGTTAAGTTGTAGTTCATCAGCAACTTGTGTTTCTTTTCTCCCTAAATCCCTCTTCCTCTCGATCTCACATCTCGTACACTTAATTGTTTTTATGCTTTAAAATTTAATTATTGCATTTGAGGGCCTGAGGTCAGTTACTCTTGGTTAGTCTTGGTCTTAGCTGCTGATGAGCCAGCCATCATCACAGTTACCGTCACAGTCACAATCACAGTGACAGTCACAGTTTTGCGTAATTCGGCAATGAGTATTAAACAGTCAAGGTTTATTTTCTTAAATTTTGGGATTTTATACTTGGTCATCGGGAGATTTACGTTTTTAAATATATATAACTGAAATAAATAGCATTAATTCTGTAGTTTAAATTACAAATTACTAGACACACTAATATGTTTTATTTGATCAATGGTAGTCTTATACATATAATTATCAATGACAATAGAAATTTAATAACATAATTTAAATTTTAAAGATTTCCATTATAAATATATTTTTGGAATCCCAATTAAATACTTTTTTCTTAATAAAGCCTTTGACTAAAAACAGTTGTCAAATGTACAAAAGTCTTATTAATGATTTTTTAGTAATTTTAATTTCAGTTAAGTTACAATTTTTTTTATTGACTGTACGGAACAAAATTAAGCTTTATTGCATTTTTAATTAAATTATTATTAATATGAACTGAATTAATTTTGTTTTTTAGCGTTTCTCCTGCTGGCATATTTCAGCCAAACCAGCGCTGAAACTAAGGTATGCTTTAATGATTTCTATCCCATTGGAATTATCTGGAAAATATCCCTAAATTATATAAATACCTATCTTTTTTTAGTATCGGACACCGGCTCGAGTCCTGGCAAAGCAGACAGGTGCCACGCAGTTCGAGGAGGAGCGTTATGAGGCACACACAAACTGTAATGAGCACAAGCATCATTTGAAGAAGCGCGCTTCCGACGAGGATGTGGACTATGAGGTTTACCAGGGTGTTGTAGGTCGACCGGGAATTGATTTCCCCATTTACCCCCGTATCCCAAAGACCACATTCAGTTGCCGCTCCTATGGGAATGGATACTTTGCCGATATGGAAACCGATTGTCAGGTGAGTTTGTCCCACACCACATAGTATAAGAGGCTGTTTATAGAGTCTGACTATCCGCAGGTCTTTCATATTTGCGAGGAGGGTCGCAAGATTTCGTTCCTCTGTCCCAATGGCACAATTTTCCAGCAAAGTGAGCTCACCTGCGACTGGTGGTTTAAGGTCAACTGTCTGGGGTCTTCGGGTTACTACGCCGAGAGCGCTGAGATTCTAAATAAGCAGCGTGTCCATCGTGTTCGTCCCTCGGTGCCAGTACAAGGCTTCAACATCGTTGGTGGGGGCCTCAACATCAAACCGAAGGTTACACCTGTCATGGGTCAAGCTCGTGTTCCTTCACGTCCTGGCAGCAAATCAGATCGACGCATTGATTCCACGGAGGATCTTCACGCATCCCTGGAGAGTGTGGACTTCGACGACGTTTCGGGGGAAAAACAGCGCAAGGTTCTGCCCAGCATTGACAACAACAGCAATGATCACGAATCGCAGATAACAGCCGAGAGTTCGTCCTTTGTCAGCGGCCCCGGAAAACGTCGAAACGGTAACAGCAACAGCAACATCAACAACAACAGCAACGATGATACTTCTGTACTAAAGCCCGCTCGCAGTCGCGGTGGTGCCTCGCAAGAACGCAGTTCTCCCTCGAGGGGTAGTGTTGGTCACAACGAATCGCGGGAGCGGGCTCGGAACGGGCAGCGCGGACAGCAGCGATACAAGGACCTCGAAAGCGAGGAGCAACACAGTAAGGAGAGGAACAAGGACAAGCTGTCCCAGCAGTCGGCGCTCAAGGACAAACCCGAGTTCTTTGAGGTGCATACGACTCGCCCAGTGCAGCAAACGACGCCCTACTACGTGCCGAGCAGCTATTCCACGGCACGCCGCCTCGAGCCCAGCAAGTCGACTCCTTTCTATACACCGACTGTTCCCAGTGTACCCAAGTCCAAGAGCACAGAGGGAAAGCTGAACTATATCAAGGGCGGACATGGAGCGACCACGCCCAATCCCAATCGATTTGGAGCCCCAGCAATCTCAGGACTCTTCCTGGAATCCTCAGTTGCACCCAAGGGCATTAAGCCCACCGCCAGCGCCAGTCTGGAGCTAGACAGCACCTACAGACCAGTGGTAATCGGCATGCGTCATCACTACGACGTGGCTGGCTCCGGAGAACTTAAAAAGATCACAAACCTCGGTAAGGATCTTCTTCCAAAGAAGACAAGCGAGAGCCGTGATTATTTGCCAACAACATCACCGCCATCGGCAACCAGCAGTGGACCTACCTATCTGCCCAAGAGTAACGCTGCTCCCAGATTCAATGCTGCAGCAGCTGGAGGAGAAGACCTCCTGTTTGCTCCGAATCCTTTAAAAGAAGAGTCGGTTTACCGAAATGTTCAAGACATGTTAAAGACCGTGAATCTACTTAAGGATAAGTTTAACGATGTCGAGCTGAATGGACAGTCTTCAACCTCCGCCCGAGCTGGCCTAGAGATCCCGCCTTCATCCGGTCCAGATGCACTCGTCTCTTTGGCCAAATACTTTGCCCAGGAACACAATGAGTCAGGGAATGCCCTACAGAAGCCCGAAAAGCATGGAATTCACACGAAGATTTCAGTGAAGGCACCTGCGCCCATTTTGCCCACTCCCAAGCCCTCGGACACCACCGTCACACTGACCACGTCTGAGATACCTCCGAGTATCAGTGAGCAGGCGGACGACATAAAGCAGAGTCTGCTGAGCGACAAAACTGTGCAGAAGTACAGCAATTTGTTTGGACTAAAGGCTGCCAAGGGACGAGGACAGACCGATGTGGAGGGAGAGACGGGACTTTCTTCCGCTCAGCTGAACGAGACCCAGTCTCTGGCAAAGGGAGCGGATCATCAACCGTTCCCACAAATTGGAAGCACGGGAGCATCAATCGGCGCTTTGGCGGAGAAGCCAGAGTCTCGCAAGATTGCACAAATCTTCTCGAATGCCTTGACAAGCTACTTGGACAATCCCAACTCCTTCCGAGCCGAGCTAGCAGCCCGGGCAAGACCCACCGAACCGCCAAACTTTAAGCCGGTGACAACCACAGACTCCTCGTTGTTCAGCGATGGCACCGCCAAATATTATTTACCAACGAAATCCCTGCCAGAGTCAACTACTCCCCAGAGCATTGCCGCTGAGATTAACCACAAGTTTGACTCCACGCCTGCTCCAGAGTACTCCACGACCACGGAACTCTATGAGCAGAGCACCAGTCGAGCACATGACTCAGAGCTGGAGCTCTCAGCGGAGCTCTCTCCACCCAGTCCCGACTCGGGAGAGGGCGAGTTCCTCCAGCAACAGCAGACACAGTCCTTTGTCAAGTCTCGCAATGATATGCTGAAGGATTCACGACCACAGAAGTTGATCACGACGCTTAAACCCACGGAGCATCCATGGGCACTGAAGTCCCAAACCGATTTCCTAGATCCGCTGACCATCAACGATGCTTTGATGAAGGAGCGCGGAACCACAACATCTGTATCCCCATTCACTTACCTGCCCAAGCTGGTCTCTGGCACACCCACACCGCCTCCAGGACGATACGAGTGGGACGACATATTCAGGAGCTACGACATTCCACGTGACGCACTACCCTCCAGCAGTGGACTGCAGCGAATTGCCAATAAGTTATTTGGCGGTCTCAATGAGCAGGAGGCACTTCATCTGAGAAATGTAATGGCTAAGGCAGAGCACGATCGACAGGTGCTCAGTCTGCTTTTGCTGCTAATCCAAACCTGCGATGATCACAACGGCAAGGCCCTCGAGCGATCCCGTAAGCATCTTCTTAACGCGCTGATTGACATCGACAGCAATATACCCAGCAAATCAGCAGCCCGCCAGAAACTGGACCTCGCCTTACAGACGACAACGGCGCGAGTGCCGGTGACCACATTCCGGCGGATCGGTGATTACTACACTAGCACCACGCCGGGCTATACGTCAACCACAGAGTTGCCATTGTCTACTAGCACGACGGCGCCGGGCAGCAGCGAGGAGACCACCAAGTTTGAGATTCATGTCGAGGACATCGCTGAACTCGACTTGGCGTCGACAACGGTAGCGACGCCGTCGCATCCCGGGGAGAACTCGGATCGGCGGGCATTGGAGCTGCTCAAGTCATTATATTCGCTGGCGTCAAAGTTCAGTAGCAGGCGATAGGGTTGCCAATGCCAACGGTTGCCGATTCCTAATGGCGGCGCTTGGTCAGGGTTGCCAGCGCTACGGAAGTATGTGCGAGTAAATGCTTAACTTTTAGTCAACTCAACTCTGTTGCCCTGAATCTTCTTAGCTACAAATTGTTAATTGAAAATCTATTTTTTAATTATCGTCTTTAATTTTATCCTCCTTTTATTTGTTAATTATTTTCTTGGTTTAGCCAATTCTTCGTCCGCAATTAGTTTGTAAATATGTAAAAGTTCGAAATGAAATACTCAATGATCCCGATCCTGATTTTGGTCCTGAAGCACTTCCAGTTGTTTGGCTGGAACACTCAAAATACTTTTACAATCTACAGTATAATATCATCGAGTTGTATTAAAATAGTTTCTTAGTTTTAACTACAAATACGAGAGTACTTTGACTCTAAACTTTGTACAATCGACATGAGAGCATGTATATGCATGCACGAGCATGTCTTTATGCCTTGCTATTTTTGTAAATATTTATTTAAAGTTAATAAAGTACTTATAACAATAAACATACAATAATTTTTATTTATTCTGACATTGGCTATAAAACTTTAGTTGAAGCTGTTAATCTATAATTTGAATTCAGATTTAAGCGAAAGGTAATCAGTTTCAGTTATCTGTTTAAGAGATCAAGAGACTGATTTGGAAAAAATGGGTTTCAAATAGTCCCCAAGTACGTGCTTGGATATTATTTCATAGTTAAAATATTGGTAGATCAATAACAAAACTCAAAAATCAATTTGAACGATTTTAACAGATTTAAGTACAAAAACTTAACAATTTATGTCTTCTTTATTTTCAACTAATGATAGTTTTACTGCGATGCGATGACATATTTACAATAAATCAATAACCATTAAATAACTCAGCATGGATAATCGAAAAATACATAAGAGTTTGGCACAAATTTAATACAAGCGAGAAAGGTCAAATAGAACAAAAGACATAAAACGTTCATGTAATCAGAGAAGATTTGAATATTTTTGCCATTTTCTGTTGCATACATTCAGAAAATTGTCAATTGGGAATTGTCAAGGGCAAAAACGAATCAGATTTGAATTGCATTGCACTTGAAATGCAATACATTTTTAATTAAATTACGTATACGTAACGACGCCAAATATTACGTATACTTTGGGGCTTAGAACTAGGGGCAAGCACAAGCCTAGGATCGTCATTCAGATACATGTGTTCTGATAACTGGCCAGAGCCCACAACAATGGATATTTCACAGTCATAAATTAAGCTAAAGCGCAAGCACAAAACCAACTGACAAACTGACGAACCGTCGAATTGTCTGGACAGCTGCCATATAAACATAAATTTCGCAAAGATGCAGCGTCGTCAAGCTTAGAACATCATCTATAAATGCTTCTCGCCGGTTCCAAATCGCTTGCAGTTTTGTTCTGACGCCTGAAGCGGCTCACTGGCTAACACCAAGGATCAGAAGGATTTCTATACTCGAATCAAAAAGAAAAAGTCAAATTCCTATGCTACTAGAGCGTTACACTGTCGCCTTGGCAGGTTAGTTAAACAGCCCACACAGTTACTCAGGGTCAGAGCCCCCAGAGAGCCAACATAAGGTTCAACGATAGCGCGTAACTCAAGAGTGACCGACGGACGGACTCATCATTATAAGCACTTCCCTTGGACTGACTGCTACTGGTTCTATTACTGTGGGCGTCTGTCTGTCTAAGTTTTTGCTGCCTTGCAAATTTACGAGGCATGCGTCTTCTTTTTGGCCACAAGCAACATTCAATTGATGTTGCAGTGCGTTCTGCACAGTGATTCATAAACGATAATATCACATTCGAAACGTTCGAATCAAAGAAGTTAAACAAATTATATTTATTTGACTCTTGTTATGCATCTTAACTGCATCTAAATAATTTGTTTAGTGAAGTGTTCTTCTTTAAAAGATTCTCTTTTTTAAAACAGAATTAAAACTGAACAGAATCATTTAATTTTTAATTTCTTTAGACCAATGTCCAGAAATGTACTACATTTAAAAAAGCACAAAATCCCTTCGAGTGCTTTCTAGGAGTTCAAAAATGTCCATTCGGTCAGTTCTCACTTAATTTCAATAAATAAAGTTATTTTTCAACAGTTTTGGAGTAAGTTCGTTAATATTTTAACTCAGGGCTTTACTGCTTTAAGCCACTGTGCCAGACTCTTGAGTAGGAAACTGATAAATAAAGATCGCAATGTAGAGCCGTCCGCATTTGCTATCAGTGCAAAGAATCGCATCTGGCCAACGTACTTGGCCCTAAAATGGACATAGTTCACTCGTTGTCGATGCTGCATCTCAGCTCAACTCAGTTAATTTCAGCCAGTTGTGTGTAGCGGATCAAAGCACGGAGCTATAGATTTTTGCCAGATTTTCAGAATTAGAAAGCTTTAATGTTGACTCGTTTATTTGTTCCAGTTCTACTGCTGTTGTGGAGCGGAAGCAGCGCCCAATTACAGGTACAAGTGAACCATGTACTCATAATCCGTCGGAACTCAATTCACGTCCTTTTTTGACAGGCTCAAAGCGGTTATAACTATGTGCGCCCAGATCTGGCAGCCACAGCAGGAGGAGGAGCAGTGGCGGGCCGTTTGTCACCAGGTGCTTATCCTACAGGAACTCAGCTGCCCTTAACGCCAGCGCCGGTTACGGCCTATGGGGCAGGATTGTTTCCGTCACCAGCTGTAGGATACACACCAAGTGGACAGGCAACGACTGCGTTTGGAGCACCTGCAGCCGCCGTGGGTAGCAGCTCTAATCTGCCCAGACGCCCAACGGGTTCAGGATTACAGCCTGCATCCACGGCAACACGCAGTGGTCCCTACGGTCCACAGACGCAATTCGGCAATGCTGCTGTGTCCACGGCAGGAACGCGATCTTCCACTGGGGATAACTACAATGATGATGCAGACGGGGACTATTCGGCTATTCCCGGTGTAGCAGGTGTGGATTATCCCATATATTCTCAGGTACCGCGCACAAATTTTGATTGCGCCCAGCAAAGTCTTCCAGGATATTATGCTGATATTGAGGCACAGTGCCAAGTGTTTCATATATGTGCCCTGAATCGCACTTACTCATTCCTCTGCCCCAACGGTACAGTGTTCAGTCAGGAGACCCTGGTTTGCGTCTGGTGGAATCAGTACGACTGCGTCTCGGCACCAAGTTTGTATGCCAACAATGCCTACATTTATGACTACAGCGGTGGCAGCTCCAGCTCAAGCTCTAGCAACGCTAACGTGAATCCTAATGTCTATCGTGGAGGTCCACAGGTTGTTAATACAGCCTACGGGGCAGTTGCTCCGTCTCCATCGTCAGGGGGAACTCTGCGTACTACAGGACCTCCCCTAGTCTCAGGGTTCAATGCCGGACGTGGCTCTTATTCTCCACCTGCACCAACGCCAACACAATCGCAGTCATTGTATGGAGGTGGTGCAATCATCCGCCCAGGTAGCGTCTCAGGCAATGCTGGTGAATCAAGTGCGAATCGTATTATTCCAGCCACAGCTGCTGCTGGTCTAGCAGCTACAGCTGCTGGCATATTGCCCGAGAATGCTGTTGGCAGTTTTGCTCAACCTGTTGTTGTTGGTAACCGGGAGTATTTGCCACCAGCAGGCGCCGGGCAACGTCAACGAGGGACTCCAGTATAGTTGAATAGACGAATACATGATAAACTGTACCCGGTTATATGGCAATAGACTCAACGTCCTTAGGTTTAGAATAATTGTAGGCATTCATCTTGATCCACACTTAGGAGCTCCTTTTTATCATAGACAAAATTGCTCTTAATTATGCTTAAAATCATATGTATTCATTACTATTATATAAATTGCATTTGTTTAAAATGTTTACTTCTTCATTTGCAGCCATTCATGAACATTATTCGCTTTGTCCATTGTGGACTGTGTTAAAGAATAGTGCCACAACAATAGTATACTTACTTATTACAGAGAAGTTGTCGAATAAGTTCAAGAACAACTCTTGCATTTAAAATTCATTCATTTAGTTTATTAAGCTCGGCTAAAAAATCAATTTGCAATTCATTCTTTGAGCTCGTCCGTGTAGTTTTGGCATCCTTTAACAATTTTCCATATTCCTGCTTAAAATCCGGCTGTAAGAACAATTCTTTGCCTTTTTTAAGCTTAGGTTCGCCTTGCTTGGGTAAGGGAATAGTTGGATTAAATGACATTTGCGTGCTGTCGTACTGAGCAAATAGTTCGTGGGCATTCCTGTTGATTAATTGTAGAAATATATATTATTTGCCTTCATTAATTGAAGATATGATGACTCACAATTTGCCTATATCTGTGGGCAGTGCACCTTCTCCCTGAAGCTGGAACTCCATTGGCTATGTGTGCAGCCATGCGACGCACTGTGGGATGGTAGTGACGCCCCAAAAGGGTAAGCTCATAGAGCGCGGTGCTTGCCGCGTTGCAGTACTCGGGATCATCCAGCTCTGGATCATAGCGACCGGACCCAATTGTTGTGTCCGTGTCGAGCAACGCATCCAGCACTGAAGTTAACTGGAATGTCTGCTTAATTGTGCCTAAGGTGGCCAGTGTGCCGTTATGCAACAGGTGAAGGCTGCCAGTTAGTAGACGCTTTACAAAAGCCATAAGGCGCTGTTGGCTCATGTTTCGCCGCCGCTTGACTAGCACCTCATCCATAGTACGCAGTATGATGGAGAAGTCATCGTGATTCTTTCCAGCCTGCACAACCAGCATGTTTCGATAGAAGTGTTGGTAGAAGCGTATCGGATCTATATTAAGAACCTCGCCCTGGCCAGACAATATCACAAAAATTGTCTGGATACAATGCAGTTGCTCACGATAGCCCAACTCCTGATTCTCAAGAATGCGATTAAGCACATCGATAAGATCGGCAAAGAACTCCAGATTGATGACATGGGCAAATCTAAAAATAGAATACTCAATTAAGAGCAATATACTGGATAAAATTATGGGATTGTATTTACTCTGCCAAACCCTCTAGAATTGCGCTGAGCACGCGGGATGTGGGATCATTTTTCAGCACACGGAAGTATATGGTAAACACCATTTTTATAATTTCCGTTAGCTTATGATGTTTGGTCTGCTTGTTCTCCTCTGCTCGAGTCTCTTCAAGCTCCTTGGTGACCTCAGTAAGTTTCTTCCGTCGCTTCCGCTCCTTTTTAGACAAGCTCAGCAGTCGCTGTCGATGCGATTCCAGTTTCTTTTGCTTCAGTTCATTTTCTTTTTCAGCATCCAGATTAACATGCTTGATCTTAAGCCCCATTAGACAAGTAATGCACTCCACATGGACGTTGTTCTGCTTTGTCTTAATAAGATGATTGATCCGCCTCACCACAAACAGCGTCATGTCCAGACGTTTGTCATTACTGAACAACGATCGGAAACATTGATTGACAGTCATTCGCATTGATCCATAGTTGCAGTTGAGCATGTAGACCAATAATTGGGCTATGTTTTGCACGTAGTTGAAGTACGGGTGAGCAATCAGCAGATCACACATGCACTGCACTGCCACGATGGCCATTTTGATGGATTGGGGCGTCTTGTGGCCACCGCGCTTATTCACCTGAGCCGTGAGGTGTTCTAGCTTCTGAAGAAACTTCTTGAACTGCTGCAGCAGTGCATTTTCAAAGGTGACACGTTCCAATGTGGCTTTACGCACCGTTTGCATCTTTGTGTCCACCTGACCAACACGATACTCAGGCAGAATATCCTTAAAAATTTCCGTAACGGAAACTATCGCTAGCTTGCGAACTGCCAGCAAATTGGGAACGCCGGTTGTTCGATTTACCTCGTCCATCAGCTCGTAGAGTGCATTAAAGTTTCGCATTTTATCGTCTGGTTTTTCTAGAATTCCTGAACAGATGATTCCTATGCGATACTTTTGCCGTTCGATTTCCTGCTGGCGTGCTATTAATAAATCTGTGGTTGATATTAGTTTTTGCTTTGGCACAGGCACTGCATCATTAACCACATCGTCGTCACTGTCTTCATAAGCATCGTCACTATCCTCGTTTTCAGCATCATCATTATCATCGTCTTCAGCTTCATCCATTTCCTCAACTACCTTACGCTTTGGTTTTGGAATATAATCCACCTCTGTAGTCCGTGTTATAATTTCGCCATCGCGTGATTTTATGGGCAACAAGTTGACTTTTATTTTTTGAGCCGCTTGCTCCTTTTTAGTGGCCGTTGCATAAGCCATTTCGAGTCCCACTGACTGTTGTTGATCCTCCACTGGTGTCGCCTTGGCCTTTCGTTTGCGCTTGTTTGCCTCCAGGAGCGCCAGATCATCGCCGTCCAACATGTCTGCCACGTTGTCCAGCAGCATGTCTCCGTCGGCGTCGCCTTCATCGTCGTCGTCATCCGCATCCTGGCCGCGGAACAAGCCAAGAGATGCCTGTTTATTGAACTTTTTTCGCTGAGCTAGATTGTCACGCTTGTGGGCCTTTTGTGAGAAGATATTTTGACCTTTTTCACGCTTTGAGGATAGTTGTTCGCGTTTTTGTTTTATTTTTTGTTGCTGTTGTTTGCTCAACGGTGTTTTCTTTGACTTCAAATGTGCGGCTCGTTTGACCGAACTGATTTTCACCTTTTTCTGCAAATGTGATGAAAGTTTAGGTATTTGATGCATATCTTAACATTATATTTAATACTTACCGTTCCCATAATGAGTTATTTTATTCAGATACACTCCGTATTTATTTTTATTAATTCGCTTACAATTTAAACACACGCACGCGAGCACATGTCCTACAAGGTTGCCACTTGATGACAATATTTAGAGATGACACAATGTTATATGCTAATAATATATTTAATAAATTTTGTTCTATTAAAAGAAATTATAACAGGATAATAAATTGATTTTTTATTTAAATATCAAATACATAATACATTTTTAATGTTATTTTTACAATTTCGATATTTGGTTCCTTTTTGTTAGCAAAAAAAAAACTATCGTTACTATCGATACTTTCGGGTTTATTTTACAGTTCAGTGTCAATCAGCTGTTTCACGGATTGTTTACTATTTTTGTGTACAATTTAAACTTGCGTATATTGTTGCTATGTCTGACGAAGAGGAAGATTACATGTCCGACAAATTTTTGTCTGGGTAAGGAAAAGTTGATCTGGTGTCTTGAAAACGCAAATATATCTTTGATTAGACTACAGGAGGTTCGACCCAGCTTGGTCAACAGCCGCACCAAGAAGCGTCAAATACAAGTGCAGGAAAAGCAGGAGGAACACAAAAAGCGACAACGAGAGGCGTCAAAAGGGCCAACTGTTGACAATGCTCGACTCCAGCAGACACTTAGTCAGCCGCTTGCTGCAAATAACAAAGGCTTCCAGCTGATGGCAAAAATGGGCTACAAGCCAGGAAGCGGACTGGGTAAAAATGAGGATGCGCGCACTGAGCCGATTGGTATAAGTATAAAGAACGATCGCAGTGGACTGGGACGCGAAGCTGCCATTGCCGAGCTGACAGCTAAAAGGGAGGAGCTGCGTCGAGCGCACTTGCTTCGTAAAGCTGGAATTGAATCAAGCGAGCATATTAGCACTGAAGCTTATAGGCGACGAGCAACACAGAAAGCGGAGGATCGTAAGCTCCATTACGACATAAAACGTTGTCAGCAAACGTGTGAATCACTGGATTTAGAAGCAGGGGTTAAAGAGCCCGAAATGGACTTTTTCTGGCCACCTAAACCAGCAGTACCAAAAGACGAGGCAGAAGCTGAAGTGGAAACTCGGGAAACATTAGAAATTGAAGAAGAGGAGGAACAGTACAGTGTTGAGGAGCAGTTGGGTTTCCTGGTTAGCTATCTACGCACATCATATCAGTTTTGTTATTGGTGCGGCACCCAATATGAAAATTCCGAAGACTTGGATAGCAACTGCCCTGGCTTGACACGCGATGAGCATTAAGGCCCAAACATGAATTCATTTTCTAGGTATAAGTTTCACAAAATACGTGCATGTTTATATATTACAATAAAATGTAGTCAAAAACAGTTATGTATATAGCGGTGTACAAGAATTGAGTCAAAATTGAGGCACACATGGTGCAGGCTGCTACACACGTCCCTCTAATTTCGTTATGAGATCGTGCGTCTGCTCGATAATGCTGTATATAAAGGGTCGCTCCATGGGATCGATGCGTAGCATGTACCTGATCAGATCGTGCATATCCTATGCAAAATAAAAACAAGACAACATTTAAGCAATCACTATGGTTAAAACACGAGACTATGGTTACCTCCGTGTAAATGGAATCCTCGGGAATGTTTATATTGCCGCTAAGTACGGCCAAAGCGACACTATCACCACGCTCATAGATGGGATCGAATGGACTGTTGAAGTAGCACATGGCGTAGAGCACACATCCGAGACTCTAAAGAAAGATAATATATAACCAAAAGCACAAAAATGGCACCGGAAATCTAATTACTTACCCAAATATCCGTACGCTCATCAATCGTGCAGTATGTTTTTACAGTGAATAGTTCCGGAGCACGATAGACAATTGAGCTGCGCTCTTCAGCCTCATCCTGGAGTCGTTGTGCATCTGACTGTTCACAGATTTGCAGACGCGCCTCCGTCATGGACCCGAGGTCGACAATGATGGGTTCAAAGGAGTCCGATAAACATATGTTGGCAGTTTTTAAATCTCGATGAGCCAGTGGCACTGGCTTTGTCTCATGTATAGCTTTGAGGCCTTCACAAACCCCCACAAAAATTTGCAATATCTGCGCCTCTGGCATGTGATCTTGCTTGCGGGCTCGGAGCTGTAAATGGTCCGAGAGCGAGCCATGCTTGTAGTAGGGTAACACTATAAACAGCGTGCTTGTTGTGTTTATCACAATATCCGCTTGACCATCTAGCTCGTAGTCAACCACTCGAATCACATTCTCTGAATCAATTTTACGACAGTTTTCGATTTCGCGCAACGCAATATTCTGATCCTCGATGCTGTGGCAGGTGATTCGCTTGATCGCATAGCACCGACGCGTTGCCGTATTCTCCGCAAGGTCAATCAAACTGAAGCCCCTACAAATATAAACACATATGCACACACAATTGTTTAGTTGGATGAAATAGCGATAAGAGATCTGAGCGATGTTAGAAAATGTCAATTAAGTTGTACTCTAATGGGAAGACACGTTTGCAATGGAAAATCCTCTTTTTTGATATATGATAATAAATATTTGCATTGCTAGTGTTCTCTTTCCCAGTGGTAAACTGTACGGGGTGATGGATGTTTACTATGTTCTATCCACACTGTAAGTTGTATAAAAAATAAACTAATTGTATGGCCCCGATGAGAGTGTTTTTTATAGAATACATATTTATTTGGTTGAGTTTACCCTTGTGCAAGACGCTCGCGCACCCTGTAGCGAGAGCCATTTATCTTAAGTGTTTCTTTGCTGCAAAAGCAGCCACGTTTCATAATCAGTGTCCATCCGATACTATGCATTTTACTTTCTCTAATTAATAATTTACAAATAGCAAAACTGCAAGCTTAACAAACTAACTTAACAACAACAACTAATTTATATCGCGCTTCACAGCTGTTAACAAAGACAGGGCTGTTATCGCGAACACATGCAGCATGCTCTCGCAGCGTTGCCAGAAAGTTACAAATAGTCATATAGTTAAATTTTTGTTGACTCAAGTATAAACGTTTTTTTTTATAATTTAATAAATGACGATAACTACTGATGATGCTTGGCAGGATTTAATTGGCATCAGTGCCGATCCACCAGATATGCGTGACAAATGCGAACAGTGCAAGTAAGTAACAAAAGATACCTTACAAAATCTCCTCAACACATACGTGCACCCTCTTAGACGGCCCATCGTTGTTTGCTGGTGCTCCGCCCTACCTCAGCCTCCGCTTGCGGTGGCCTCGCAAATTGTGATATTACAACATCCTGCCGAGGAGAAGCGCTCCCTGCGTACAGCCTTAATGCTGCAGCTGGGACTGGAACCTGGCAAATGTGTTGTTTACAAGGGCAAGCGATTTCCAAACACTCGTCACAGCTCGGATTTGCAGAGGATTCTGGACTCTCCTCAAACACTACTCTTGTATCCCAGTAAGGATTCAGTGCCTCTGGAGCAAATCGATCGTAGTGCTGGACCATACAATCTAGTGCTTATTGATGGCACCTGGCCACAAGCGAAGGCAATCTACGCCAGCAGTCCGGCGCTACATTGCTTACGCCAGGTCAAACTAATTGCGGTGGGGATTAGCGATTATATCATACGTACACAGCCAACTGAGGGTTGCCTTAGTACGTTGGAGACGGCGGCCCAGTGTCTGGCTGTCCTGGAGTCGCAGCCGGAACTGCGTCAGTCATTGGTGCGTCCTTTACACGCGCTGTGCAAATACCAGCTAGATAACGGAGCTGTAGAACATCAATCCAAGGAATTCCTGATGAAAACCAATCAATATCCCAAACCCATAGGCAAGAGGCTAAGTCGTCTGCTAAACTTAAGCAATACGGTCTGCGTCAATGTGAGCTCCTTAGAGCAGCAAGCAGTTACCCAAAAGTCCTGATTAAATAGCCATTTCATAGTTAATGCTCTGTCTCTGTGCCCGGCCGTGGCTCTATAAGTATATATTTAGTACATAAAGTATTTTTAATTTTTTTAAAAAACAACGCTTTTATATCTGTTTATTCTTCCGTATTTAGACCATCGGTTTGTTCCTGGCATCGGTCAAGGCTCGCAACATAATGCACTGGGATATGGCATACGCTCTGACACAGGCATTGGCTTCGTCCTCTGCAATTATAGCTGAGAATTCCCTATTCCACTAGTTTTTCTTTTCTCTACTCACTGCGCTCCGATTCACAGTGCTCAATGGTGTCGCCGGTTGCTGGCCACAAATATTTTCGCACCAACTCTGCATTCAACTTGAAATTTTCCATCAATCCTGACTTTTCAAAGAAGCACCGGAAATAACACTAAAGAACAAAAGGTTTTTTTGTATACTTCTGTTTTCGAGTTCAGAAAGTGGATCACTTTTTTACCATGCTTGTTTTGTCATTCTCATCCATCAGTTTGCCCGTGTTATTAAAAAGGAGGGTATTAGCTGCAAGAAGTTTATGAATACATGTATTAATAATTGCATTTGGTCCTACCCGAACTCACATAAGGATGTGATGAAACTCTCATTGCAGGTACGGGAAACCTTATCAAAATCAATATAGTCAGGATCTTTGGGTGCCTGTGTAGTGGTCGATATGTCATCCACATCGCCATCGAAGCTATCGTAATTTATAATGTATATGTCACCATTATTCCTTGCCCGATCCTCTAGCCCTCTAACAGAGCAGAAGCAAAGGCTTAAAACCGTTAAGAAACTAACACAAATTTGTAGCTTTAAAATCATTTTGTCAACGGTAAACCGATTTTTATAACCTCCCGAAAGTGTTGATCTCTTTATATAGGAACCGTTCAATCCGAACTAATAAAGCAAATACACGCAATATACAGTTAAATATCTCGTGATATGTTTAAATGTTATTAACCCAAATGGCGTGCAAACAAATTAGTTTATATTGAAATAGTTTGGCCAAATAAGCTAAGATACAGTTTCAGTACATCTGAAACGGGTTTTTTTTCAAGGCAATGAATTTCAAATTTCCATAGTTAAACAAATGAATAGGCAATTGTTATAAACTATTTGTCGCAAATCATTTCGAACGGGGACACTGATAACTCTACTTTATATTTTACATAGCTGTTAAACAGATTGAGATAGAAATATACTTAGAACAGTTAGATTTGATGTACTCTTACCATAAGGGACGAGAAATTCCATGGCGCAGTTTTTTCTGGTAGTGAAGAAAAGTGCGTGTTTTTCCTGTTGTACTTCAGGATCATCTGTCGCTTCATCCCCGTTCAACCCTTCCCAGAGCAATAGGCTCATAAATACCAATAAAATAGAAAATTTGAGCTGTGTCATTTTCTAAGCAACCCAAAGACCGAACTGTTGGACTGCATTATGATTGGATCGGCTTTTATAGAACAAGTTAATAGGCACAATTATTAGAAATCACCGATAAATTCAAAAAAATTGTTATAGAAACAGTTTAAACTAAATAGTTGCACTTTAATCGAACAATAAATACATGCGATAGCAATATTCTCATTGATAAGTATAATACAAAATTATTAACATTTAAATGAATGATAAACGAAATCTAAATAATTCAATGGGTGGTTTTTTTTTGTTCTCACCAAAACGTTTATAAAAATTAGTTAAAATAGTGTAAAGTTAACTTAATGTGTGTGTGTGTGTGAGTGTAAAGGAGCGTAGAAAAGATCGCGCAACGAGGTCGGTGCTTAGAGTAAAGATCGTTTTATAAAAATACTAAATATATTTAGAAGTATAGCCAATAGATTAATTGTAATAGTATAGAATAGTTTTGCTCTGGAACCTTTTGAGTAATTTCGCTTCAATTTTTCCGCTTTTCTTTGCGATTTTAGTAAATTTCAATGCAAAATTTGATTAAATAACTCTATGCAGTGTCCACGTTGCATCCACACGTCAGACCTTGGCGCCCCAAGCCCGTTTCAGGAGATAGGCGCCCTTCTCTGCAATCATCACAGCTGGAGCGTGAGTGTTGCCCGAGGTCACCTTGGGCATTATGCTCGTGTCCATCACCCTCAATCCCCTAATGCCATGCACCCTCAGCTCATGGTTGACGACGGCGAGGGGATCCTGTATGGGACCCATTTTACAGGAGCCAGCTTGATGGTTCTCCGGACCGGTATTTTGGCGTACCGCACACTCCCAGTAGGCATCGCTACCAAAGGTGTGCGACTCACAGCCCTTGACGACGGTCTTGTCCAGTCGCATGCCGTACTGTTTAAGAGGAGAGCTTTGAGAGAGTCTAATGGCAATCTTGATGCCCTCCACCAGCGTCTTAACGTCGTGCTCATCCGTCAGGTAGTTAGCAAAGATACGAGGGGAATCGAGAGGATCCGCTGAACGCAGAGTGATGTAACCTCGAGACCTAGGATTGAGCACAGCTGGGAAGATTTGAATTGATCGTGAGTTGTTGGACAGAAGTTCACCCACTTGACCCGTGCGTGCACAACTAGCCAAGTAACCGCCAAAGTAAAGCTGTAGGTCGGGCACATTCGGTCGCTGGGCCCAGCGGGAGCTGATCTTGGCGGTGACATCGGAAATACCAGTGCCGGACATTAAGCCATCACGGAATAGCAAAGTACTCCATGGCGGTGGCCCAGTTTAGGGGCGCCGTATCGGCGTCATCAATGAAAAAGTTGGTAAAGAAGGCTACGTGGTTCTGTAGGTTCTTTCCCACGCCGGGCAAATTGTGAACTGGCCTGACATTCACTTGCTTCAGTTCATCCTTGGGACCCACTCCGCTGAGCAGCAGAATCTGAGGTGAATTGACAGCGCCAGCACTTAAGACGACCTCCTTCTTGACCATAATCTTACGTGTGCTGCCAAACTGATCGGTGACCTCCACGCCGAGTACGTTTTTCGTGTGTGGATGAATCAGCACTTTCGTCACCGTCGTGTTAAGTAAAATATGTAGATTGTTGCGCATTCGTGCAGGTCTTAGGAACGCTCGAGCGGAGCTGTATCGAATTCCATTACGAGCAGTCATTTGGGCAATCATGAATCCAGTGGAATTTTGACCGTTGAGATCCTGTACAGAGTAACCCATTTCCTCGCCAGCTTTGAGAATGGCGTACGACAAAGGAGGATTATAGGGGAACTTGCCAACGGGCAGAAGTCCGCCTTTAGCGTGATACTCTGTACCCACAGCATCAAGTTCCAGATTATCTTCGGACTTCAAAAAGAATGGCAACACTTCATTGTACGACCAGCCGGGATTACCAAGTGCCGCCCAGTCATCGTAATCCTCACGATTTCCACGAATATACATCATTCCATTCATAACTGATGTGCCGCCAAGGACCTTACCACGTGGCCAATAGCATCGCTGCTCCATGGAGGACAGACAAGCCATGCTCTCCGGCTCCGTGTTGTATCGATAGTCGATATCACTGCCAATAAAGTTCAAAAACATAGATGGAATTTGGGCACCAACTGGTTCGTCACCACCTGCAAGGAGATTAGAGTTCAAATAGAGATTAATTTGGGTAAATCATTTTGTGATCATGTAATTCACAATATATTGAAATCTTTCTTTAAAAGGTAAATCACCATTTGTTTAATAGGAATTCTTAAGTTCTTAAAAAGTGATTCACTAATTTTTAGAATTTCAATTCATCGAATTTGCAAAAATTTCCTAAACGTAATTGCATAAATTTTATTTTTGAATCAAGGGTTAAGAATTTTCGATTGCGATTTGAGCCCACGACTTTTGGGCATTTGTATACTAATCAATTAACTGAATTAAAAGAAAATGAATTGATTACCAGTTTAAACGTGAGAGCTAAAAATTAACCACAAGCTCCAACTAATAATTTAGCCTGTCATTTTGTCAGTCGATTTAAGTAAAAACAAATAAAAAAGCAATTGCAACAAATTGCGACTAATTTAACAGTCAGTTATTTCAGTTGATAATCCATTGAAGTTCTTAAACAAGTATTTAGTATGATCATTAGCCGGACTAAACAAACAAGTTTCTCAATTTGTTAAAGTCGCATAGTTCAAGAAAACAATTAACACTTAATTTAACTTTGTTTAGCTTTTGTAGCAATATCATTTATTAACAAATAAATCAATATATTTGCCAAAATAACCAAAACGTTTTTATTTTTTGCTTAAAACAGGACACTGTAAACATAAGTTATTGATTTGGATAAAAATATGTTTGTATTCGTCAAGTTTAATGAAAACCAGACGGAAAAGGTCAATCACCTAAAAACATTAATTTATGCTTGTAAAAATGGTCTTGTCTTACCAGTCTCAGACTAGAAAGACTTAGAACACAGTGTAATTACTGTGATAAGAGTTGTTGTAAACATATACTATAAATTTGGTATTTAATTATTTATACTTATATATATGTCTATATATAAGTAAGTAACAGAAAAATGAACTTTTTATGACCTTTACCAAATACATCCGGCTGCACAGATTTTCTAGACATTTAACATTGAAAATGAATAATGAAGCAACAAATGAAACATCAATAGGCAAAAAAAAAATGCTTTTAAAAGTGTCAACTATATAATTATTAAAGCTGTGTGCATCCATGTCGAACCGATAAAAGCCAATTTACTCAGAACAAGCGTTTGAAATAATGCCTATATGATAAGTCGGTAGTTGCCATTATTGTCACTTTTAATATTGCTTAAGGTATTGTTTGACAATTAACACCGACACATTGACATCTACTTCTATATTTATTTTTTTCGCTTAATATTTCTGTAAGCAATTAAAATAATTAATTACCAGGCATAATAATTGTTGCGAAGAAACAATTATTCGAAAGGTTAGTGACACTAACCCCAAAAGCAAACCATGCAGTACCAAGCACGCTGATAAAGCCAAGTTAATGGGGATTTTGAAGGTTAAAACATCAAAATTACTTACTTACAATGGGATAACGTCCAGTCTGACTGGATGACTAAATAAATATTTTGATTTTAAGTGAACTTTACGAGAACTAATTGGACCCCGTACTCTAAAAAAGAGTATAGGGGTCTATTAAGTTTGTCTGAAGCGAAATGTGCGTAACAGGTAGAAGGAGGCTTTTCCGACCCCATAAAGTATATATATTCTTGATCAGTATCAACAGCCAAGGCGATATAGCGATGTCCGTCTGTCCGTCTGTCTGTCTGTCCGTCTGTCTGTCTGTCCGTCTGTCCGTCCGTCCGTCAAGTTTATTTCAAATCTTTGCCACGCCCCCTACCGCCCCCGCAAATTGTAAAAAACTTTTTTCACATCACCATAACTTGAAATTGAAAAGAGCTAGAGGGACCAAATTCACACATTATGTGTATGGTACTATTTTAACTGTACTCACCAAGTTTGGTCCGGATCGGACAACTATAGCCTATAGCTCCCATAGGACAAATCTGTCGAAAATTGGTGATTTGTATGGAGACATGAAGTTTTAGATGAGCGATTGCAACCAAACTAACACATTATGTATATGGTACCATTATAACTATCCTCACCAAGTTTGGTCCGGATCGGACTACTATAGTCTATAACTCCCATAGGACTAATCGGCCGAAGATTGGTGATTTGTATGGAAAAACGCGCACTAGAAGGAGTACGGGGTCTTTTACAGTCGGCTCGCTCGACTGTAACCTTTCTTACTTGTTTTTATTTTACTTACACTTGTCACATTGTTTACTAAATTTATTTTGTTTTGCAATTTATTCTTTCTTTGATTTATGAAAGTAATAATTTCCTTGAAAGACACTTTATACAGTGAACTTGACTAACGAGTTCATGTTAAATAAAAGCTGTGCTCCAAATGACACGTGATTTAATAATCACTTAAAAGAAGAGTAAAATAAATGAATAATTTAAAGATAAAATAAATCGAATTAAAACGGTACTGGAAGCGAGTTGACTTCTGTTAATGGGAAGAATTACTGAAGTTTATTTGTTTTATTTCCACTAGCAATTTTTAACTTATTATTGTTATTTTTACCTTAAAAGTATTTTTTACCCCGATTAAAAAGTTTAATACAATAAGTTCAACATCTTTTAAAGTTAATAAATAAATTTGAAATACGGAAAGTTTAAACTTGACTTGAACTGAACTTGAGTGAATGCCCTGCATTGAAGAATTCACCATTCATCATACCCTCCCCACCCAAAAAACTTCAAAATATGCGCATATTAATTAATTTATAAAAAAAGGTTGTAAAATGAAAAACAAAATTGGCAATTGTTTATTACTTTAATGCAGTCAAGCGAAAAGTAAATAACGTTCGTTGGAACTGGATACAAAAAACAGTGGGGCATTTAATCCTATAAACAATGCACGTGTATGCTGTGCACACACACACACACACACACACACTTATTTGCATAGACACAAATTACCAGGAGCATAACAAGACAAGGGGGAGGAGGGTTGTATAGTGGGAGGGGAAGTTGTGGCATGAGGTTGGGGTTAGCTCGTTTACTTTACATAATGCTCAAGGCAGTTGCGGTTGCTTCTTTGCCACATTGTTGCTATTGTTGCTATTGTTAAGTGTTGCTCAAGTTTCATTAGTGTTGCTGTTGTTTTTTGTTTTTTTGCTTTTAGCTTATTTTTGTTTTTGTTTTACTTGTTGTGGTTAAGCTTCAATTGCTTCTAAACAAACGCCACATAACGTTCGCCTAATTGCCCTCGGCAGCCTAACTATCAACATGCTGCCAGCAACATGTTGCAAAGCAACAGCATAATCGTATGACAGCTTAGCAGCTATCAATATCAATATATATCCACTTACCGGCTTCAATGAGCAACACCTTCCACTGCGACACCTCGGAGAGCCGTGATGCCACCACAGAGCCCGCTGAGCCACCGCCAATGACAATGAAATCATACTCGTAATCTGGTTCCGAACGAAACTGAAAACACATGGTGAAAGTGGTGTTACGATGGCAGACGTAGTTTGTGAGTCCAACTTACCCGTGAGCTGGCGCGTCCACAGGGATCCTCCAGATCACACTGGGATCTTATGAAAACCTCGAGTAGACCCATAAACAGCATAAACGCACTTCCGCCGCATGTGGAGGCGAGAGTTGGTCCGGTAGGCACGCCTACCAAACAGTCACACGCTGATGTACTGGTGGACATGTTGTTGGGAGGTCTGCAATTGTGTGGAGAAAACAAAAGACTTAAGCAACGAACTTGAGTTTCGGTATGACCAAATATTGTTAGCCAAATTGATGTCAATTATGAATAGCAATTAAATACAGATTTTATACATTATTATTATTATATTTTACAATTATGACCAACCTTGCAACTGCAACTCATAGTGGCAGTGCCGAAATTGATTTAAGTACTGTGAAAACAATGACTTGAACTCAGGCGCTAAGAAGGCGTGGCAACGCCTCCGTCATTCCATGCACGCGAATGATCCATGAAGTAAAACTAAAAGCCAAACAATTTTTGGTACCTTTGGCTTAATTGCTGCTAGCATTGGTTATAATAAATGGCCAAGATAGGCACAAACGACTGGAGACGAGCTCATCATCAGTGTGGTCCAAAATATCTTGGCTTGTCAGAGGGTTAGATTCGTTGGTTTCATTCAGTTTGCATAGATTCACATGACCTTAGCCGAAACTAGCTAAAGTGCTGGCTTTTTTCTTTTTCGTTTTTGGCTTTTCGTCGTTTTCTTTATTTCAAAAATTTCAAAACTACACCTCGAGTTCATGGCACTGTTTGTGGATCTCTGAGCCTAAAACAGAAGCACTCCAATTGCTGAATAAGACTTGAAGTACTTACAATGATTGGGTAATAATTATGCCATTTGTGGGTTCAATTGCCAGGCAACAATTGTAATGGTAAACCCTGCACTCAAAGTTCAAATTGGGATTGATCCCTGTCATAACTGAGGAGATCGTGTTTAAGCAAAGCAATTGTATACCTTTAACTTGACTATCAAACAAAGTAAACTTTATTTTCATTTTCCAACACCTTTTAATATAGAAATTTAATTTATTAGCTACACACTTATTTCAGAAAACTTCGTAAGCAATTACTTATGCGCATGCTCATCAACATCAATAGTTAACTTTTATTTTATTTTTTAAAACTTTTTGTTTTTGGGTTTTTGGAGATGTCTACAACGATTTTGACCTCAATTAGACTGAACAACTTTGCCGAATTGGATGCAGCAATCAAATTGCAATTTGTAAGCGCCAAAATCTAAGCTAAAGCCGAAACCAAAAACAGAAAGTCAAACAACTGAATCGAATGCGAGAAAACACCTCTAACGAAAATTGTACAAAATTCAAAGCAAAGCTCGAACAATTCCTACAGTTTGAGATCAAGAGACTGATCGACTAGGGACAATGATGGTGGGCACATTTGACATTTTAAACACGATTTCTGTTGCATTGGCATTAAGTTTTGGCCTCAGTCTTAGACTCAGTCTCAGTCTCCATCTCTATATCTGTTTTAGTAACAATTTCAACTCAGCAACGACAAAGTTGAAGGATGTATTGAAAGTAAAGCAAAGCATACGCAGTGTGTTCGCACGAACGTGAAAAATCAAAAAGAGAGGCAGTTGACCTCGCAACAAGTTTTTCCAACAAGTCCAAAAAAAATACAAAAAAAGTTTTAAATCAACAACAACAACGGTTACAATAAAACCAGGCGAACTTCAAAGCTCAGAAATGCGTGCAGAAATCGTGCATGGTAACTTAATGTAGTTCCCATAAATATTGTACATAAACTCTTAAAACTGGCTTAAAAACCGGCATAAAAAAGCTTTTTAATGATTGTAGAATAATGTTCAGTATGGTTGCTAAAAGGAAATATCTTGAACTTAGTAAATGTAAAATTTTATTAAACTAATAATTAAAATTCAAAAAGTGTTTGCACTTTGAAGCTATAGCATGTTGATTAATGTGCACGGAATAGTCTTTATTCCCCTATCAATTCTGGAAAAGTTTGTTGCTTCGAAAGATGAGTTAAAGAGAGGTAGTTACGAGAAAGAAGCGCAGTATCTGAATTTATCATAAAGATTTAAATCTTTATAGTTAACACTTCCTTTTATGTATTTGCTTTACTATCGTCTTGATATCTTGTTTCTCTTTAATTACCTGTTGTCTGCATATTTACAACTATATCACCTGGGCGTCTAATGGCTTGTGCACTCATGCGATGCAAGTGTCGATAGTACGAGTGTTGTTGCGGTGGGTACTCGTATTGTATTCGTACTACTCGTCTATGATATCTTCATTGATATCATTGGCATTGTCTGCATTTGTGTTGCTTTTGAAGGTTTCTTTCAGTTGTTAGTCAGTCAGTCAGTCATTCAGTCATTCAGTCAGTTAGTGAGCCAGTGAGTCGTCATGTCGGTATCGTGCGCATTGGTGTGAACACGATAGTTATAAAAGAAAGATTGACTGACACACTCTGGCATAGTTGAATGTTTATGCTTCCCTTTGGCCCCCTAGTTGATAACATGAATACTGATTTTGGGGGATTTTCTTTATTGTATTCGTCTTATTAATGTGGGAATCATGAAGTTTTAGAATAATAATAACAAACTAACTGAATTTATGCGTATCATGACAAAGGTTTTAGATTAAAGCGTGCGATTTTGAGTGGATTGTGTAATACCGTTTGAGCTTCGAGACTTATAGACAACAAGGTGGGGTCAGTAAGCATCTCACGGTATAAGTTTGCCCAGTTTCTAATAATTCAATTCATTTGGCAAAGGCTAAGCTTTCTTTTTTTTGTCTATACTAATACATCGAAGATCATAAAAAACACATATAATTATGAGCGCTTAAAAACCGTAACAAATTTAATGCTCACCCAATATGTGGCAAATTGAAGTAATTAATATCAACAATATGACTCAGTTTAGTTTCGCTATTGGGACTTCCACTTGGAACAGGTTTTTCAAATCAAAACCAACTGTTAACGAGCAATAAGACAACAAGACAAGTTATTTAAAAAGAAAACTAAAAAATTTAATAAGTAAATAAAATATAATAAAAACAGGTCATAAAGTTTTTCACATTTGGTCTGCCGCGTCAAAGTGACAAGCTGGCAAAATACACGAATAACTTTCAAAAGAAAATCAAAACAAAGCAAATAAGAAACAGAGTACAAGGCAGAGCGTTTGGCTATAGCTTTGTTTCTCCTACTGCTGCTGCTGCTGCTGCTGTGCAGGCGATAAAGCGGATCTATAAATTAACAGCAACATCCATCGACGGTAGCAGACAAAAAGCTGTGAAGCGAATAACTTGTTATCCGTAATGTAATGTTGCATCGTTATTGATAACTGAGCCACACTCTGGCTATTACGCGGCTGCAACGCCGGCGGTTGGTCATTAGAAATTGGCCAAGAAATCAACAGTGTGGCAGCAACAACATCAACAGAAGCACACACTAAGACAGACAGTGAGACAGACAGTGAGACAGTCACATCAGCAGCAGCTACAAATGCATTCGCAATTTAAAGGAAGCAGCAGCGCAATGTCTAGCTTAACTTGGCCAATGCATCTTGCTGTTTGCATCTGCATCTGTATCTGTATTTGTATCTGCTGTCAGTGTACGGACAATGTGTGTTGTCTCCCTAACTCGGATACTGGTGCCGGTCTCATGGTTTAACTTCCTATTTTCACTTTCATTCGTCATGCGCCTGTGTTGCACATAGAAATGCAACAAAAACAACAACACCGACAACACCAACAATAGCAGCAACAACTATAACAACAGAAACGTGGTAAAGTGCTGCCAACTGCCAAACTGCAAGCAAGTTATTTGGTGTTTTTTGTTCATTTTTTATTTATTTTTTGTTTGCGTATTTCACATTGTCAACGCGTTTTTTACAATGAGCGAATATTCGATGTGAGAATTTGGAAATTGCTTAAGTTGTTTTTCTGTTGTCATGTCCCTCACATAATAGTTTAAAATTGATTGTAATGTTTTTTAAGCTTCTAGAAATGTTTAAAACTTGTTTCTTTACATAACCAAATAAATTCACCGATATAAAATTTAAAAAATAAATAAATTTATAATATATATATTACGTTAAATAACAGCTGCAGTGATATCTGATTATATTTACCGATTACTTTTTATTATGAACTATTGTTATATAATGATTACAAATAAATTTCATTACTGTCAAGAATCTTAGCAGACAACAATAAGACCGAAGATAATTGATTCCAGATAAACACAAATAAACAATAAACGGAGACTTCTACAATTGTAAATTTTTCATT
This sequence comes from Drosophila cardini, assembly GCA_018903735.1. NCBI lineage: Eukaryota > Metazoa > Arthropoda > Insecta > Diptera > Drosophilidae > Drosophila > Drosophila cardini. Next base: position 103,728 of record JAEIGM010000060.1, read on the forward strand.
ATTTCCAGTTAATGAAAACCCTTAATTAACAAAGCTCATTTTATTAAAAGATGTTTTTATCGCATTATCAAGTACAAACGGAAATGCCAATTGAAATGGAAAATTTTGTTTTGGCCTTCTCAGGAAAACCCTACTGAAAACGTGAAGAGTGAATAGCTAAATTTGGCTTTTACATAATTTATTTAAATTTTGCTATGTTGTTGCACGAAGTACGTGATTGAATATTTGCAACATTTCGCTACTTTTTGCATTTTCGCGAAATTTTTGGTTGCATTTTTCAGTTGCAGCAACAGCAATTGCAACTTCAACTGCAGCAACATGTAATACCCTTGGCTGCTCATTGCACGGCCGCTGGGCTGATGTTGCCAATTACGTTGTTGCTGCCACCAACAGCTAATAAACAACAACGAACAACAACAATGTGACCACAATTAAGTTTAAAGTGAAATTCTGCAATTGCTGGCGTATCATCTGGGCGACACGAGGCTGAGATGAGCTCTGTGCCATTGATTGATTGTTGGTTACGTGCTGGAGATGAACAAAACTTGTAAAAAAGGCTACAGTCGAGCGGGCCGACTGTAAAAGACCCTGTATTCATTCTAGTGTGTTTTATGCCATACAAATAAGCAATTTTCAACCGAATTGGCCGTGGTCATACCGACTCAGCTTAATCCTTTCCCAAGTTAGATCCGGATCGGACAACTATAACCTATAGCTCCCAAATCGTTAAAAAATTGGTGATTGGTATAAACAAATTTTGTTTAAATAAACCGATCTCAACCAAACTCGCGCATTATGTGCATGCCGTGCTTCAACTTATATACCTTAACCATATTTGGTCCGGATAAGACAACTATATAGCTCCTATAAGACCAATCGGTCAATATTGTTGTATGGAAAACCGCGAACTAGCACGAGTAAGGGGACTTTTACAGTCGGCTCGCTCGACTGTAGCCTTTCTTACTTGTGTTGATCAAGAATATATATGTCATGGGGTCGGCCACGCATCCTTCTGTCTGTTGCGCAGATTTTGTTTTTGACCCAACCTAACCTAACCTAATAGACCCCTGTACTCTTTTTGAATACTGGGTCTGAAAAAACACAACCACAACTCAACTAAACAGCAATTGAATTGTGTTGGTGAGGTGTCCCCCTGGCGAATGCAAATGTGGCCAGCCCGATGACGTTGACGTCAACAAAGCGCTCAGGAGCTGCCTGTCAAGCCTAAAACATCAAGCATCAACTGTGGCACGTCTTGGCTTTGGCTCCATGATTTCTGCCAATGGCCAGACACTAACTACACTTTTAGTTTCATTGCTAAATGACTGAATTTGTTGGTAGAGTTGTTGTTGCTGCCGATTTCGATGTTGCTTGCTGCTGCTGCTTCAGCCGCTGTAATTGCTGTGTTGCTCAAATTTCTCACGCCCGTCTCGAGGATAATTTTCTTATATTTGGTAGTCAGTCAGCGATGTCAGTCAGTCACTTAGAGGATACAAATTGTTGTTAACTGTCTAAATTTAGCAGTTATCTTTAAAGCTGTTAACATGATAATAATTTTCCTATCATTGTCTGCCAATGCCTTGACTCTGAGCCCAAGTTGTAATACTGGAACTTTATTGTTCTGCACAAAAAAAGATCCAAATAAGTCAAACCTTACAATGGGATACCCCAAAAATGTGCAAATTTCTTACTATAATAAAGGTTCTATCCTATTAAGTAATTACTACTTACCTAAATAAGCTAAAGTTTTATTGTAGAAACGTGACTTCAGTTAACGATTCTCGCAAATCACAAAAGCTAAAAGTCATGCTATTAAAGAACAAAAAACACATGACCCCTCTGAGAATAGTGAAAAGTGCCATGCACAATACTTAGTTAGAGTGTTTAGCTATTTAAAGAAATTATATTTTTGCTGATAAATGATGCTTTCGTCTGTAAACAGTACATATGCATGTGGATGAAATGCTAATCAAATTTAAAGTGCTTTTAAATGGCAACTTTAAGCAAAGCGTTTGCTTTGGGCCAATTGCCAGCCATTCTCAATTGACCCAGTTAAGGTACGAGTATTCGATTTTTATCACCGTTAGTGCCACAAAAGTGTGCCACTTCTTGGCCGAAAGTCTACCATAACGAATTGTGAGCAAATAAAGCGAATCTTAAGATCGTTTGGCATTTGCTGTTGCCAAATGCAAACAGCAACAATGAACGGCAGCAAGAGCAACAGCAAAAACAACATAAAGGAGCTAAATAAAAGGCAACAAGCAATCGGGAGATTGCAGATCGCAGGGAATGAGAAAATGAATCAATGAATGAATAAGTGAATAAGAGTCAACCAAAAAGGAAGCAACAACAAAGCAAACTAAAAACACAGTTAATAGCAATAAAGTCAATCGATCCGTTCAAAAGAAGCAACAATGCCTGAAATCCTCAAACAACAACAGCAACGACAACAACAATGATCACATGGGTAGCAATAGATGCTTATAGCACGTTCCCAAAACATGGGGAGGTACAAATTTTATGTATCGTTGACATTTCGACATGACTCCAACTGTGAATGCGATTGTGTCTCGACTCTCTCTGTGTGTGTGTTAGTTTTTGTTGGCAAATACATAAGTTTTTGAAGTTTCGGCTAACTACATGCCAATTCGTTCAAGCTGAGGCACAAAAGAAAGCGGAATCGGTTTTGTGTCGTGGGTGTCTGGCGGTCAAAGCACTCTGCAGTTCAATATACAAATGAATATAAAGGTAAAATTTGAACTAAAAATTTATTGCCCGCAGGGAAGCAAATGTGGAGATGCCGTTGATAATCGGGAACAAATATGGGCAATTGTTTCAGTTTTGTCTACTATTCGCCCTCAATATGGTAAAATGATTAATCATCGTCACGCTTCGATCTTTGAGGTGGCTCTTAGAAATGTACAATCAAAATCACAGAATTTGAAATGCAAATCAAAATTGCTTTCGAAATCTTTCCTAATGAGTTCAGACAAATTCAAATTTGGTTTTAATTCTTTTTTATTGGTTTACCTTTATTTGCTTTCTTAATAAATACAATAAAATATGTAAAAGAATTTCGGTTAAGGTTGGAGCTTTTCTTATTTATTGTTTGACAAAAATTCCCTCAAACCTGGATGTGTAAATATTAAAGTGACAATAAATTTAATATCTTACTAAGTGATCGTTGGAAGAGATTTAACGGATATTCACATGCATTTAAATCGATGGCAGCTCTTTAAGAGAACTGTACTCACACTAAAAAAACAATGTGATTGTCTCACAATGCCGAAGGCTTCCGTTGGAAGCCCAGAAAAACCGAAACCGGGCTAATTTCCTATTACTGTAATAAACGTTTTATGAACTGCAATAGCGAAACACCTTAATGCAACTACAATACCGTGTTAAATTTTCCTATTTTTTGTTGTTGTTTATTTTTCTTTTTTTTCTTGTTCATTTGCGAATTTGACACACATAAGCTTAAGTGAGCAGATTAGTGGACTTTCAGATCATACTCGTTTAAAGAAAACCTGTACAATGGGCAAATTGTTCGAGAGATCAGCAAATATACTATGTTTAGAAACATGTCTTGAACTAAAATCGTGATACAACCACAAATTGGTATTACTTGTAAATGTGTAAATGCGCCAGTAATCTAAGAAACCTATCAAATTCAATCAACAATAGCGTTTTAGAATGTGATTGTGAAGGTCTAAAACTCGAATCGGATTTAAGATCCGTTTCTCAAGTATCTTGTTGCGTTTAAGCTTCCTTAAATCCCGAAAATCCACTCAGTTCACTAACTGAGTTAAAGTTGAAATTAATTGACGGTAAACTTACATTTTCTATGTATGTCTTCAGCTGTAGACTTTTGGCCAGTTTCCTTTACCACTGCCAAATCAACAACTTGTTGTCTAGCTTTTTGTTTATGTACCGTTCAGCTTCTTATGGCAAATGCCTTTTTGGCCAAATTGCAAAACTCAACGAAGACGATTGTACGTCCGCAATAAATTGAAGAAAAATTAATTTCCACTGTTTTTTTTTATGTTGTCTTTGCAATTATATTTTATAGGCACACACACAATTTAACACACGCACTCTGTTTATTTTAGCCTTATTTGTGACTTTAAACACCTCACTTGATGTATTTCTGGGTCTCGGGCCTGGTTAAGATCACCGATCTCTCTGCAACTTGTTTCGCACTGCGCGCAATCGCAGACCGTCGCCGACTCAGAGTCTGGCCGGCAAGCGCGGGTCTTTTTAAACTCCCGATGATCAATTCGGAGCTTAAGCTCTCTCGACTGGTTCGTCGGTAACTCGGCTTACGAGCTACTAGTTCCAGCTCTGATTCAAATGAGAAGCTTAAAGCTCTCTCGTTACTCTCAAACTGTGATGTTTTCACGATGAGCTTTGTGTTTTTGTTGTGCTCGAAAAGTTGCAACTTTTTTAAGTGTTAAATAAAAGCTTGATTGTGAGTCAATGAAATAGAGATCCGTTTGTATTAGTTATATGTTACATTTATGTTATACATTTACTTAATTAGTTTTTATGGACCCATAAAAGGAAGCTATTTTTATATTTATCGATTTTTATCGATTTTATTATAGCTTTGATTATTTTAAATTAACTCTGAACTTTTAATTTTATTTTATGTTAATTAATTGTAATTTCTGATCGTGCTTGCATTTATACATTGACATTAGTTTAACTACTACAGTCACCTCTAATAATCGGAGGCCCCTCATATTTGGACAACTTATCTCTTATTTTAAATTTTTTGGTTTTATACCAGGACAATTTTCATCAGGACAAAAATCTCCTTGAATAGGACACGATAAATACTGTTTGTGAGCGCAGCGTTGTCTCATTCATTCGCAGTAAGTCAAAATAATAGTAAACTATTTAAATTAAAACGTGTTTAAAATAAACTAAGAGTAGGATAAGTTGTTAGTTAGAAAGTATTCATTTTCTGACAAAAGTACCTCTCGACAGAATTTTTCCAACTCCTGAGGCTTCTAATGTGAGAGTTTGATAGAAGTAAATCAAATAAGACTACAAACATACTACCAACTTTTACCAGAGCTTTAGAAAATATTTTTCCGTTACGGAACAAACTATGTCAAAATTGCTTTAAATGTACAATACACTTGATGTTATACTAAATGGAATATTACTTAAACCTATACTTCACTAAGAAAATCCATTAAAATAGACTTCGAAGTAAGATAAAACCCCCGTTATATGTTGTTGAGGCCTCTAACTTAACTGTGACATTCAAGAACGTGTTGCTCTCTTATTGCCAGTGTTGGACAACATGAGAATTATATTAACATCAAATCCGCTCTAAAGACGTCACAGGGTTGTGCAACCACCCTTAAAAGAAGCCCTCCGTCACCCTTCTTTACAACGAGTCAAAGCTCCCGCTTAGCTGCCCACACAAAAAACAGCGAGTGCGTTTACAGCGTCTGCGCAGGATTAACGATTTGTAGCTCACGGCGAGTTCAGTACACTCGAAAGGCAAAATAAAGTGCAACTGCGTTGTACAAATTTTTCAATCAACCTTAAATGTTTAAACGTTTGCAAACAATTAAAATATAATTGAAATCGACGTCTAAAGCTAAACGCAAAAATGTAAGTACAAAGTTTGATAGCAAATTTTGAACAGGTTTATCAAAATAGGAACGTGAAGTGGCAAAGTCCAATCTGCAACTTGTGAAATGAAAGAAAAACTTTGATAACCGTATAGGTCGAAGAAAGGACATATGGTAGAAAAAGATTAGAAATATTTTAACGCTATTTATAAATAATTCAAATGTATTTTCATATAGTGTAAATTAGTCACTGAACTTAGTGACATTTTTTGGAAACACGAGCTGCGTAGTGTGGGGGTGGTGTGATGATTCATACGTCTTAGACACACTCACTTGTGTGTGCAGGTCATTCAGCTATGTGTATGTGTGCGTGTGTGCGTATGCGCGAGTGTGTGTGTGTGCAGGACAAGTGAAGAAAATATCAACAAGAGTATAAGCCAGCTGGCAAACCGAAGGAAACTTTGAGTAATTTGTTTGTGTTAAAATCAATGTGCAGCTGATGACCAGAAATCTTAAAATAACATAAATTAAACTAAAGAAAAAACCAAGAAGGGACTTTCCAGGAACTATCTTTTATTTTCTTGTTAATTCTAGTACACATTCTGACTAATTGTTATTCCGTTCAGCTACTAACAACTTCACTCAAGCGACGACAACACTGAGAACGGCTCAAGCCACAAGGCATTGAAAATGGCTGATGAGTATATACCAGATGTCAGCATGATGGACACGAGTAAGTAACATATTGTAGCCAAAACTAATGGCCGGTTAGCCAACTATTGAAAACTCTTGCCTACAAATATAAACAACGAGTAGATACTCTTTATACCCGCTGAATCTGTTTGCCACTTCTTTAAAGTTAGACCCTGTGTTGAAAACTGAGTGGCGGTGTTTTGGATTGTCAGAAGCGGAAAGTGCGTAACAGGCAGATGAAGGCGTAGTCGACTCATAAAGTTGATATATTCTTGACCAGAGTCAACTGTCGAGTCGATAAAGCGATGGACTTTCGTCCTGCAGACTTTAAGAGCTAGAGACACAAAATTTGGAATGAATGTCCGTCCGAATAACCGATCTCAACTCAACTCACACATTTTGTGTATATTATGAATTTATTATTATTATTATTACTAAATTTTCTCCGGATCGGGTAACTATCTCCTGAAGCTCTCATAGGCCAAATCGGTTGAAAATTGGATATTTGTATAAAAAAACATTCTTCAGAACGAATACGGGGTCTTTTACAGTCGGTTCGCACAACAGTATCCTTTTATACTACATGGTTTATTATTACTTTAACTATTTAATGAAAAATTATTTGGTATTCGGCATGTCGAAGACAAAATTTCTGAAATGACTAATTCTTTCAATTCTGCTTGATCAATTGTCTTTCCTACAGTTGTACCCGCGATACTTGGACTCACGGCAGCCGCAGTGCTGTCTACGGTGGCATGCATCTGTGCCAAGCAGATGCGGATACGGAACAAGAAGCAGAATCAACACGACGCCTCGTACCCGTTCCAACCGACACGACGTCCGACTGCAGTTCGGTCACCAAGTGGGCAGCCACCGCATTATCTGAAGAAGTCACCGTCACCAACTGGAGGTAAGCAGATGGGATTGCTCTCGCCCATGCAGGATCAGTCAACATCTCCGATAGCACCGCAGAATATGAAGTACACTGAGGAAGATGAGACTCCGCTGTCACAGCAAGCCCAAAAGCAGCAGGCCTCGAGCAAACTGAACGTGGTGGACAATTTGAAGCAGTCGAATCATCATCACTCACCGGTTGAAACAATTGCCAATGGAAATGTGACCATTACATTGGACGAATCGCTGACCAACGGCAAGGAGTTGACTATTACGGATCAGTACGGAAAACTGGGCACCATTTACTTCAAACTTCGTTATTTGGCTGAGCGCAATGCTCTCATGGTGTCTATCATACGTTGTCGAGGATTACCCTGCAAGGGAGGAGTAAGTGGCACTGGTGACATTCCAACGGGCATGAATGGGCGCACACAGGCTGCCACTGATCCGTATGTTAAATTGCAACTGTTGCCGGACAAGCAGCACAAGGTGAAAACACGTGTGGTTCGGAATACCCGTAATCCCGTCTACGATGAAGACTTCACCTTCTATGGCCTGAACATGAACGATCTGCAGAACATGAGCTTACACTTTGTTATCCTCAGCTTTGATAGGTATTCGCGCGATGACGTCATCGGGGAGGTGGTATGTCCTCTGTCCTCTATTGAGATTGGCGACATTTCCAAGGAAGCCCTGTCCATTAGCAAGGAGATCCAGCCGCGCAGCCTGAAGATTCGAGCCCAAGGACGTGGTGAACTACTCATCTCCCTGTGCTGGCAGCCGGCAGCTGGACGTCTGACAGTTGTTTTGCTAAAAGCGCGAAATCTTCCGCGAATGGATGTCACAGGCCTGGCAGATCCCTATGTCAAGATCTATTTGCTCTACAATGGACAGCGCATTGCCAAGAAGAAGACGCATGTCAAGAAACGCACTCTCAGTCCCGTATTCAATGAAAGCTTCGCCTTTGACATTCCCGCTGCTGAGGTTTGTTTTCCATGAATTCTTTTCTATAATACTTATGTTATCCAATCATAAAATGCCTTTTTGCAGGGCACTGGAGCCAGCTTGGAGGGCGTTTCACTTGAACTGATGCTTCTTGATTGGGATCGTGTAACCAAGAATGAGGTAAGTCTCACATTACTTTCTATGTTCCTATGGCAATTATATCGCCTCACTACTCAGGTTATTGGACGCTTGGAGCTGGGAGGGCCCACTTCGAGCAGCACCGCTTTGAACCATTGGAACGAGGTCTGCAATTCGCCCCGCCGCCAAATCGCCGAGTGGCACAAGCTTAATGAGTAATCGGCTTGTCGGTTGTCGATTAATTATCAATTTGGGAGAGCGACCGGGCGCAGGCGCCGAAATCCCAGCAACAATAGGTCCTCAAACTTGGTTTTGGGGTTTTATGTTTTTTTACGTTCGTTTTACATTATGAAATTACATTGTGGATACATTAAATATGTTAACTTAGATTCGCCCATTGTTTTGGTTTGAAATTATAAGTATTTACTTAAATTTTACTTTAATTTACTGCTTTTCTGATCACTTATGTGAAGCAAAAACATATACATATATAAAATGCGAACAATTAAGCATGAAAGTATATATTCCAAAAATCAAGTAAACAAAATGTATTAGAAAATGTTTAGCAAGTAATAATGCATGTAAATGTAAGTGAGTTAATTAATAATTAATCGTGGCATTCACATATAAAGAATGCTTAAAGAGATACACATACGTAATCCATACGAGAACATTCCTTTGGTTTGCTATATTGAAGTCAAACTGTATCGCGGTTGGTCAATTCAATCGCCAGTTATATCAGAGAAAGCATTTTTATTGATTTATGTATGATGCAATTCTTGATTACATTTTTACCTGAAGATAAACATGTTTTAGTCCAGTCCTCATTACTCTACCCACCATTTAAACATTTACACATATGGTATTTGTCACTTAATGTGTATACGTGTGAATAATTGAAATACTAAGCATTGTTTAACTTTTTAGCTGAAATATTTATATTTTTTTCGCAACAAGTTTGAAACACCAAAAAATTACTATATAAACCAATTGATAAGTGCACTTCGGTTAATTATAAAGAGTGCCCGAAGTGGAGAAAGTCTTAACCGTTGTCACAATATATAAAAATGCATACATATGTATGCAAATTCATAAGTAATTAAAACACCAAATAAACCAAATGGATAACTTGAGAAAAACACGCAGCAAATTGCTTAGGCACCAAAAAGCTACAAAATCACACACAAAAGAACGAACAAGTCAAAACCCAATAATTAAACAACACAAAAGAATAATACTTATAAGGCAACAGTCGTATTTGCACACACACACACACACATGTGTAGAGTCAAGATTAAATTATATTATGTAGAGATATGAAATACGAGATACGAATACATACATAGAATGCTCAACACGGAGACAGAGCCAAAAAAAAAAAAAAAAAATATTACATAAAGGATTAGTTTTAGCGGCACTTACTAAAAGTACTTCTAGAATATTTCAAAGAATTACTAAGCAAAGCTTACACGCAAATCCAACAACAGTTGATTATTCTCTCTGAAGGTACTGAATCTTTGTATAACAGACACATCAATAAACTCTGCTCCTATATGCTATATTTTGTAAAATGTTAAAATAAATACGTTAAATGAATATGAGACCGAAATAACAAAACAGTCAGAACAAAAAACAAAGCTAATAGTATAGATGTGAGCACAAATGCATACTATAATAATATAAATTAACATGCATAATAATCATAATCAGAAAATGATAACAATTTCTATTTCTGTCCACAAACAAACTTCAATTCGTCTAAAGTGAATACAATAAAATAAAATGGCAGATTTTCATATACAAAAATATATATATAAATACTTATAAAATCAACATACTTCATAAACATAATAATATTGATTGAATATAAATACATACATATGTATAAATCATATATGAATATATATAGAAGAAATGTATAATTCTACATATACATGCATAAGAATGTAATAAGAGCGATAAGAGCATTGAATGGTTAATTTCAGTAATAAAAACATATATTAATTACAAAATTTCAACATTTATTTCTCAGATGCTTTTTACTCGTAAACTCTGAAAAGCTCAAAGCACCCCAAAGCTTTAGGAAATAAATATCCGAAAAATATTTAGTCTATGCAGGCACTGAAGCAGAGGTGCATTAATGAGAAATTCGTTCCACGCGACAGCCGAAAAATGTGTGTTTGACGTTCTCATTTCCTAGTACATATTCAGGAAAAAGATTTGTTTTTTAATTTTACATAGTTTGCCAGCAAAACTAGTTTTTCTGTCAATATGAAAATCATTTAATTTGAGTGGGAGTGAAACAATTTTATGAGCTAGCTTCGAGTATTTCTATTGCACTTTCGTCCCCTTAGTGTAATCCGAACAAAAGAAAGAATTAAGCGTAAACACAGAAAACAATTGATTTGTTATGATTTTGTTCAAACACTGTATCGTTTATTATGCTTATACATATATATGTTATATATAGTAGAAACTTTCGTCCCCTTAGTGTAATTCGAACAAAAGAAAGAATTAAGCGTAAACACAGAAAACAATTGATTTGTTATGATTTTGTTCAAACACTGTATCTTTTTATTATACTTATACATATATATGTTATATACAGTAGAATACGGTTATTTTGGCAGTTTTCGGTCATTTTTAACATAAATGAACTCATTCCCTATCACATTTAAAAAACGGTGTGAGCGATTATTGTTATAAATCAAAATCCCAGCAATTACAAATTATAAATTTTCCATGTAAATAATATAACAAACGTTATATTACATTTTAGAAGATAATATAATTTAATATTTTCTAATAAAAAAACCAATAAGTATTGTACCAAATTGATTTTTTGTCACCCACAAGGCTCTCAAGTGGGTGCCATTTTATCTAGGAAAGTTTTTACAAATCCAAATTTTTGATGAAAAGTATTACATTTTTCTGCAGATAGCTCTTTGAATGCATGATAATTCCTTTGAGCATTAATTTCATTGACACCTGCCTGAAACTTAGAAAGTTTGGGCCAGCCCTAATATAAAAATAATTGTTTAGAGGTTTGTTTATATTTTCATCCATTGAAAGCGTTTATTATCTATGGCTATTTTACAGTCAAACCAAAATTGTATGTACACAAATTTGTGTCTTCTTACTTGATCATAATCGTCACTAGTATTTTGTGTATCGAACACAAAATCACCATAATCAATCTAAATGAGGTCCAACAATGTTTGGGAAATAGTATTCTAGAGGTCGAAAGTGATCCTTGGCGCAGTATTGTTAATTTCGACGAACACAAGACTTTCTTGCCTTGACTTCATGTTGGGCCTCATCCTCCGATGTTGAAAGCTGCAGCTCCTGACCGCGCTGCTTCTGCTGTAGAGGGTACCGCCGAGATGAGTCCAGCGGGGTTCCTTCCAACGGACTCGTGTCTTTAAGGCTCAACATATTCTCGTTGGAGGAATTCTTGTGTCGCCGACGGCGTTGTTGAATGTTACTAAAGCTCTCATCCTTGATTACTAGTGTACCAGCTTTACTGCTACGCAGAAAGTATCTTGGAGAACGTTCCAGCGTCTCCTCCTGCACGTATTCTGGCGAGGACATTCGTCCACGTGACATGCTGAACCGTTCCAGTATCGAACGGTGGCCAGAGCTGTGCGCGCGTCGATATCGTCTCTTCTCCTGTGTTCCTGTAGACGACGAGTTGTCATTTGTGGTCAAAGGCGAAGTCACTTGTGGTGTGGAACTAGACTGCCAATGGCTCTGATTTACACCACCTCCTAGTGAACTGGAGCGACGAGTGCTGCTCTCCTCGCATATCCGCGAATCGGCCAGTTCATGTGAGCAGATATTAATGTATCTACCAGAAAGCTGCCTTCTAACTGGACTAAGTGTGGATTTTCGACCATTAATGGAACTTGGTTGTCCAACACGAAGGTTGCCCTCGAATTCACTGGGAGATCGCTTACCGCCTTGGTCTGTGGGAATACGATATGTTTGTTCATCCCGTCCGTCCGCGTCCAGTAGGAGCACTCCCTTTTGGTCGTACAACAAAATTCGAGGTAGTGCAATGTTGCTGCAGCTGCGTGTGGTGCTTAGTTCCAAATTCCATTTGGCTGGCTTGTGCAGCTGTAGACTGAGGAGATTTTCCAGCGGATCATACTCGTCGTGTTGCCTATCTTCATCCTCAGATGTGAAATTGGTAAACTGATGCTGCTGCTGCCGCTGTCGATGCTGCTGTGGTTGCTGTTGCCGTTGGCGATGCTTTGACATTGCTCTTGGCTGAATTAGCGTTAATAGTTGTTGCTTACAAAACGCAGCTGCTGTAGCTTCCACCTGTTTTGTGTTTATTGGATGACGGCAAGGCAGCAGCAGCAGCAGCAGCAGTAGCACTAGCAATAGCAACAGCACCAGCAGTGGCAGCCTTTCCTCCTTCTCTTCACTCGTAGTACTGGCCCCTTGCCAACTTTGTGTTTGTTTCAAATATGTACAGTGGCAGTGTGCCATATGTACAATTGTACCCACATACATATAGTTTATCTATATGTGTGTATGTATGTGTACACTTTTATGTATTTGGTGCGTTCTTCTTTGCGCATTTTTCTCAATCTTTTAGTCTCAGCGTCTATTTATAGATGTTTCTCACTGCCTCTCCCGCTTGCCTTCCCTCGCCTTAAAGTGTGCCAATATGCTTTTTCTAACATTTATTAATGACACAATTACAACAATACCAAGATCGACAAAGCAACACAACGAAGAAAACTAAATTTTAGTTAGTTTAACAAATTCAAATTTTAAATTTACTTTTTCACACTTATTCACATTCCCGTTGTTGTCTTGCTTATGCGCAATATTGCTGTCACTTTCGATTGTGTTTGATCAGCTGATCCGAATATATTTTGTTTTTAGTAACGTCGCCTACTTTTGGGCTGGGGATTTAAAATTGGGTCACAAAATCACCGAACTCGTCGTAATTGTTTCTCTTGCGAAACAAAAAATGATCAGTTATTATAGAATTTAAATAATTTATATGTTTGGTATAATATCTTTTTGATTTAAATTTCACCACCGCAAATGCTGCTAAACTATTTTTCAACAAATTCGTTTTCCAACTGGGGCAACATTTTGAATTTGCCTTACCTTTAGCGTGAACAGTCTTAGCAGCATTGAAGCGATGTATATTTTTTAATGATTTTTTTTTTTTTTTGACATTGGAAATTATTGTTTTATTTTTTGTGCTTGTGCTGCCTTCTGTAAACTTTTTGGTTTGTTGGAAAATATATGTTGATGCAAAAATATTAATAACAAAAGATTTTCACAAATTTAACACTAAATTATACCAAATATACATGAAATACTCAAAAAAAAAAAAGTAATCAAAAATACTATGTCTTGTTTTTGAACCGTTAATCAAGGCATGTTTTTATTTTAGGGAATATACGCCACATATTTTTGTTGTTTCTCACTTTAAAATTGCTTTAAAACAAGAGTGGAGAAGATTTTAAATCAAATAAAGTCAACCAATTTCGAAGCATTTCGTCTTGTATCGATTCGATTTAGGTTGCTCTACAATGATTGACTACAGCTTTGTTTTCGATTTCGATTACTCTGGGATGGGTTCTAGCTGTAATTTTAAATATACTACATAGAACATAATTCAGTCGAGCTGAGACACTATAGAGATAAGTTCGTTTTTTGTATGCTGTCAATATAATACTTCGATGAAAACAATGTTATCAGCTCAACTAATGACGGTGCTAGTCGCATGCCTACTAGGTAAGCGCATCACAGATTTAAGTTTTAAATTGTTTAAGTTTAAAAAACAGAGTTTTTAAATTGTTTTCAAAATAACGGAGGTACAAAGAACCAAGTCACATACCATATGTCACACATCTACGGGTTATGACCCCTTCAAAGAGATAGCATAAGATTCATATACTATGCACTGACTTTATCAGTATCTCTGTCTCTCCATACTGTTCTCTCATTTATCTTCCAATGCAGCTACGACTGACGCCTCGAAATGTCCCGAGAATCATTTTGCCTGCTCGAATGGAAAGTGTATAAAGGCAGAACTGAAGTGCAACGGGAATTCCTGATTGTGGCGATAAAAGCGATGAGATCTTTAAGTCCTGTTTTAATAATACCTGCGATGAGAGCCACTTTCGGTGCAACTATGGAGGCTGTGTGCCCATGGATCTTACATGTAATAAGGTCAATGATTGCTTGGATAAAAGCGACGAAAACCAATTTCTATGTGGGAAAGAGGCAGAGATTGATATATTGTACACAAACTTGCTCGGTTCCTGCGGGTAAGCAGCATTTATTCGTTTCGATCCTCAATATGGTGATTTTTTTTAATATTTTAAACTTTACTGTAGTGAGGAATACGCAGTCGAATGCAGTGAGAAAGCGGCTTTGAAATGCTTGAAGCCGAGTCAAATTTGCGACGGAAATTTTGATTGTTCAACTGGGATTGATGAGTCTACGGATCTGTGTTCATTCAGCACCTGTCCACCCTACTCATTCCGCTGCATGAACGGAGCCTGCGTCAGCATTAACAGTTTTTGCAATCGCGAAGTTGACTGTGCAGATGGAAGCGATGAGATTCCCGAATTGTGCAATGTACCGGAAGTCCATACTGATCAAAGAGGTAATAAAACCTTGGATCCAATAGAAGAAGAAGCTCGACAAACAGCGTCATGTCGCTTGCCCTCCATTCCTGGTATGCGCGTCACAGATTATTTTGCTGAATTCAGCTACCGGCCAAACGCCGAACTGCCTTTAAAAACTGTTGTGTACATTGGCTGCGAGCCAGGCTACAGTAACGTTGATTCGGGATTCAGTAAATGTGGAGAAAATGGTTGGTCTACTAACTTCAGTTGTAACCGTGTGTGTAACCAAAGTATCGATGAACGAAATGTCCGTTTCACGACGCAATGCATCTCTCAGGAAGAGTTGACAGACTGCAAAGAAGATATACAATTATGGGATACCAATATGTTGGTCACCTGCGCTACTGGCTACAAATCCGCTAATGATCCCAGCCAAGTGGGTCGACATGTGTGCAATGAGACTGGCTTGTGGTCCCCAATAGATGCCAATCCCAAATGTGAAGCCGTATGTGGAATCAAGTCAACACATCACCCCGACATCACGCCTTGGACTGTCAGCATATTTCAACGTATCTCAGCGATCGAAGACAGCTATGAATTCAAGTGCTCTGGCACAATCCTATCGCCCTATATAGTTCTTACTGCTGCGAGCTGCTTTTCTGATCATCCTTATGACAGTCACCTTTACTTTTCCGTGGTAGAAGGAGACCACAGAGTCAGTTACAGACCATTGGAAGAGCATGGATACAATCTGCACAACATTTCGGATATACACCCAGTCTCCTAGTAAGTAATCCAAAATAAACAGAGTAATACCATCTGATTTCCTTCTCTTATTTAGCCAAAAGAAACAGACGGTGGCATTACTTAACCTGGTGAAGCCATTTATTTTTGGGGCCAAGGTCAGACCAATTTGCTTTGATACAAATCAGGATGCCAGCGGAGTTGTGGTCGAGTCAAAAGGTGACTTTAGCAACTATACCACAGGACAGGGTGTCACAGTAGTGAATGATAAGAAATACACCTTAACCCACCTTGTGGTTAGTAGTGAGATGAGTTATGATATCAAGGCTTTTGCGATAGCAGTTGGCAAAGATATTGCAAAAAGCGAACGCTTATTTCATTATTAATAATGGTCTGATTTTTAAAGCTATCGATAATGTGGATTTTAATTAATAAACATAAACTATTCGGCAATGAAGTGTATTGATACAAGAAAAATGTATGTTTCTTTTTACTTAATATTTTAGTAAGTATTTGATTAAGTTGTTTTAATATTTATTTTAGAGGTCATCAAACAAACTAAAATGAAGCATTTGCCTTTTCCTGTAACACAAATTAATTTGAAAACGACTTCAAAGTTTAGTAAACTTTGAAAGAAATCTTGTAATCAATTCCAAACAAGTTAGAAAGACTACAGTAGAGCGAGCCGACTTTAAAAGACCCCGTACTCATTCTAGTGCGCATTTTCGACCAATTTGTCCTATGGGAGCTATAGCATACGAGTATAAATACACAGTGCAGAATAGTTATAATCATAATATTCACATAATTCGGTCACAACACTCTTATTTAAATTATTAATAGCGTTGCTCGTGGAGTACAAACTTGTAATCGATTTTGATTATAAATGGTCGGCTTTAAACAATTATTTTAAAAATCATTTAAACTCAGATCGTAATTGCGTTGACTTCTAAAGTTCAAATTGCTGACAGTGTTAAATCGTTAATTTTTTTGCAGTGAATTGAGTCGGACATTTCCAGTGTTGTCAAATCAATGATTTTTCGACAAGTATTCTAAGACTAAGGAACGGAAAAACTAATCGTTGTTTATATTAGTGATTAGAATGTATAGTAAGTGTTAGTATATACAGGGTTGATTTGTTCGTTTTACAAACAAAATAATTGACCATAGAGTGAGACATACAGATCAGGGATGGTGAATAGTTCAACTTTTTTTTTGATCAAACGACTACAAACTAAGATTAAATCTCAAAATTTATTGCAATCGTTTTACTTTAAGCTTTTGCGCTTCCATAAAACGTTGTTTGCATTGATTAAGCAAATTCTTCGTTGATTATCAAATGTCTAAAAAGTATTTGAAATGTATTGAATTATGGAGGCATAAAAAAAGATTTAAAACTAAGATTATAACATTTAAGAAATTATTAATATTCAAAACTTCAGTTTTGTCTTCCCTTCTATCTTATTTTAACCGATTTTTGCATACGAAAATTTGTCACCACTGGTCATTCAGTATTCATACTGAGTATCACAGTTCTTTTGAACTTTGACAGATGATTCATTTGTCAGTTACTATTGAAAGCTTTAAACTGTTATTGCATTTGGTTGCTTTAAAAAACACTCAAAATTCCAGAATTTGCTTAAAATAAATTCTTGAAATGCTTAAAATAAATATAACAAATATTATTTTTTATCTTTTTTATCATTATGATATTTTAAAAACAAGGAAAACACTAAAATTATATTTTTAAAACATAAAAATAAATTGTTAAAGAAAATAAAGCTTTAAAGAGCTCAACTAAACAAAAGAATTGAACTAAGTAGTTCACGAACTACTGAATAAGTGCATTCGTTCATTTTCCTCACAAGTCAATTGAACTTATTTTGAACGAAACATCTCAAATTTAGTTCCTGGCTGCTACACGAAGAGATCGGTTTAGATTTGTAGCGCTATCAATTCTTTTCACGAGTACAATTTGAACAATGTTATCAGTTTTAATTTTGACAGTACTAGCTGCCAGTAAACTAGGTATGGAAAAGATCAGTTTAATTCTTTGTAATTTTCAAATGTGTTTACAATAAATACAGTAAAAGACAAGCAAGTTTATAACGAAAGTAAAGTAATTAAAAATAAATATATAAGTTTAATACAACAACAATTAAAAATGTATAAATGTGCATATCTATGGTTCATGATCCCATCTGAATCAATACTGATAATAGATTTTCTGCTGCCTTTCTCTTTCCTCCCAATCACTGTTCTGTCCTTATCTTATTTATCTGCTCTCTCAATGCAGCTGAAGCTGACTGCTCCGGGAATCAGTTTGCCTGCTCCAATGGAAAATGTATTGAAACAACTTTAAAGTGTAACGGCGTTGATGACTGTGCCGATAGTAGCGATGAATCGTTTAATGTGTGCTTTAATAATACCTGCGATGAGAAATATCATAGGTGCAACTATGGAGCCTGTGTGCCCGAGGAGAGTATATGTGATGGCGTCAATGATTGCTGGGATAAGAGCGATGAAAACATGTTTCTTTGTGCAAATGACACAGTTATTGATGACTTGTACACAAATCTGCTCGGTTCGTGCGGGTAAGAAGCTTATATTCACTTTAACCCTCTGTTGACCAATACTTTTGGTACTAATTTATACTTTTGAGTAGCCCGGAGTATGTACTAGATTGCCGTCAGACAGAATTAACTTGTCTCTGGTCGTATCAACTTTGCGACGGAAACTATGACTGCTCATCTGGCTATGATGAGTCGTTAGAGTTGTGTTCTTCCAGCACCTGCCAGTACGGCTACTTACGCTGTAAAAACGGAGCCTGTGTAAGTTCCGACAAATTCTGTAATCATCAAGTGGATTGTGCCGATGGAAGTGATGAGATTGCCGATATTTGTAATCCGCATACCAAACAATCTTCTGTTGAAGACTCAAAGACAACGTCAAAACATCCAGAACCTTGGCAACTAGCTTGTCCATTAACTTCCAGGCCTGGTATGCAGGTAAGAGACTACTTCTCCGAATTTAAATACGATCCACACACCGATATCCCGTTGAAAACTGTTGTGGCCATCGACTGTGAAAGTGGCTATAGTAACATTGACAGTATCAGTAAATGCGATGAAAATGGTTGGTCGAGTGACGTCAATTGCTTACGAGAGTGTAAGCAAAGCAAAGATAAACGCAACATTCGATTCATATCGCAGTGCATCCGTCAAGAGATTTTGACCGACTGTAAAGAAGATATACAATTAGTGGATACCACTATGTTGGTCACTTGTGCTCCTGGCTACAAATCCGCTAATGTTCCCAGCCAAGTGGGTCGACATGTGTGCAATGAGACTGGCTTGTGGTCCCCAATAGATGCCAATCCCAAATGTGAGGCCGTATGTGGAATCAAGTCAACACATCACCCCGACATCACGCCTTGGACTGTCAGCATATTTCAACGTATCTCAGCGATCGAAGACACCTATGAATTCAAGTGCTCTGGCACAATCCTCTCACCCTTATATAGTTCTTACTGCTGCGAGCTGCTTTTCTGATCATCCTTATGACAGTCACCTTTACTTTTCCGTGGTAGAAGGAGACCACAGAGTCAGCTACAGGCCATTAGAAGAGCATGGATACAATCTGCACAACATTTCGGATATACACCCGGTGTCTTAGTAAGTAATCCAACATAAACAGGATAATACCATCTGATGTCCTTCTCTTTTTTTAGCCAAAAGAAACAGACGGTGGCATTACTTAATCTGGTGAAGCCATTTATTTTTGGGGCTAAGGTCAGACCAATTTGCTTTGATACAAATCGGGATGCCAGCAGAGTTATGGTCAAGTCAAAAGGCGACTTTAGCAACTATACCATAGGACAGGGTGTCACAGTAGTGAATGATAAGAAATACACCTTAACTCACCTTGTGGTTAGTAGTGAGATGAGTTATGATATCAAGGCATTTGAAACAGCAATTATCGAGCATATTACAAATAGCGAGAAACTTCCTTGAACATTTATTTCTTTATTTTATAATGGTTTGATTTTTAGAGCTTAAAATAAATGTCGATTTACATTAATTAAATTACACACACATGTACTATTGGCAATTATATAAATATGTATTTTAGTACGAGAAATATTTATTTAGTTTTTATTACTTAATCTTTTGCTTTTATCCTTTTAAGTATCATTCCTGTAGCTGACTTCCATTTGCTATGCTTATAATTTATGCCATATGCAATTTAAATCGGTCTATTTTATTTATTATTCGTTTATTTTTGGAAATCCGTTTAAATAGGTAATTGTCTTGCTTATTTTTTGCATTTACATGTTACATTGAGAATGTTGAATTAGAGTCTAACTATTTTAATTACTAATAATGTTCGATTTTAGTTTAATTTTGTCATACAATACATACATTTGAATGTCATTTTACTTGTAATAATAGGTTTCTGACATTTAGTTTGAAGCTTAGGACACATACAGATGAGTTTTCTTAGTTAATGCTTAATTTTCTCGGACCTATAGTTTAGTAAAAACTTGTAATGTGCATAAAAATTTTGTTCTGTTTTACAATTTTGATCACTTCAGTCTTACCAAAAATATTTATTTCAATAATTTTTCCTTCTTTATTTACTTTACTTTCCCTAACTGTTTTTTTAGTTTGAACATTGGAAATTTAGTATTTTTCTTAGGTCTATTCCAAAGTAGGCTATAGTTTTAAATCTATCGAATAACTTTATTTTTACTTAGTTAAACACTTAAATCTGCAATTTTCCAATTATTAGTTTTTCTCTGTTGTGTCGTATTAATTTAAATATTTTTATTAGTATTTGTAAATTTCTTTGAGAAATACGATACAAGTGAACGAATGTTTTTTATCCGGTGATTACACTTATAATCTTAGTAGTTTTATATGTACATATCATTTGTAGTTTGCAGTAACATTTTTTGATTTAAATTATTTTTGATTTTCAACTTTACTGCGAGATCTGTTCTTAAGTAAAAATAACGAGTTTATAATCTTTAGAGATAAGTATATACAATCGAAATTTTGAAGTTTTGCGCTTCAAGTTGGATTTAAAGTGCCGGTATTAAATATTCATATATCCTGTCGATTTATTTGCTTGTTAATCTTAGTTGGAAGTGTTGGAAGCTATTTAACGTAAATATAACTTTCGATAAATTATTCAAACCTCGTTCATAATTGCAAATAATAATGATAACTTTAGTCGAAAATTATTAAAAGCTATAAACAAAATAAGGAAGTATCTTTGGGTCTTATTAGGTATACATTCGAAATTGCCGATTTTCTGATGGGTTGTTATATCATTATATGGAAGAAGATGGAAAGTCACAAAATTGTGTGCATAATAGAGTAAATCGTGACCCTGTAACATTATTGTTCACGAGTGCCCATTGTCAAGAATATAGTTTGCAGTTTTTGTTGTTAATAGTTTTGTCCAATATGTAGATAAAAGGGGCGTGGCAATAAAATCGAAGCAGTTTGTTTAACCCATTATAAAATGTTTTTTAATTTTTATTGGAGTCAGGGAAAGTAAAAAATTAAAATGTATTGTATGATTTGAAATTATACTAAAAGTGGACGGTATATAAGTAGTTAAACTAAAATAATTAATACGTATTATTGGCATTTTACAAATGATTTTGTTGATGACGATTAAATAGTTGTACAAGGACTAAACTTAAGTTAACTGTGTATTTATGCACTAGGACTAACTACAAATTAATACTGTACAGGATAAGTGACTTCTACGACACAGGAAGTTAAATGAATCAACAGTATCATCGAAGAATGTCTATATGTAACTAGCAGTGAAAAGGGGGTGGGATGGGGCTGAGGCTAAGGCGTTGGCCAACTTAAAAGTACGACGTTAGCTATCCTTTGTCCTTGCCAGGCCCAACGCTGACGCCCAAGAGGTGTTCACCGGTCATCAGTCCCGCTGGCTGATGAGCATAGTTGCGGATCTGATGGAGCGAGATCAACTGGTTGGGAAAGGCATTGGCATTATTCTGGTTAACATTCTTGTTGGGGAAACTGATGGCATCATAGAGATAGGGACGCTGTGCCATCGGATGATGACTAAGCGAGTTCAGATGCGGTGGCATAGAGTTGATCGGCGTAAATGCCGAATTACTGGTGCTCTTCGCTATGGATGCTGCATCGTAGGGACCAATGGCGCTGGGTGTGGACACTGTGAAGTAAACATAGAAACATGAGTCGAACACGCTCACCCAACCATATGTGATGTACTCTCTCTTACCAATATCCTCCCGCACAGGATCAGGCATTATCCGATGATGCGGTTGCAGTTGCTCCGGTTGCGCGTGTCCATTGCTTTGGCTGCTGTTCGGGGCTGTAGGTTGCGCGTAGTGAGCCTCCATGCTGTGTTGGGGTGGTGCCTGCTGCTGTTGTTGCTGTGGGTGGAGTTGGTGTTGTGGCTGCTGTTGTTGTTGCTGGGGCGGTCCATGTTGCTGCGGTGGTACGCCCAATTGTGTATGATGGTGAATGGACTGTTGTTGTTGCTGCTGTTGCTGCTGCTGTTGTTGTTGCTGCTGTTGTTGCTGCTGCTGATGCATGACCTCCATTGTATTGGCCGCTGCCGCTGAGTCAGGGCTAACTTTTGGCCAATAACTGTTGTCGCTGGGAGCAATGGAAACCGGTGGCAGCACCAGATTATTGCGCTGATGTTGAGGGTTAGCAGCGGTTGCTGTTGCAGCATTACCCGCATTTCCACCTCCACCACCACCACTACCAGCAGCAGCAGCGGCAGCCGCTGCAATTGCAGCTGCACTGCCCGGTGCAATCGGTGGCCGCTTGTCCGTCCGCTCGGCGTGCTTCTGCATATGCTTTGTGAGATAGGTCTCCTGGGTGTAGGACTTGCCGCAGTATTGACATATGTGCGTCTTGAGGTGCTTAGATTCCTTGTGCTTCGGTATGTGTTCCAGAAGAGAGGGCTCGTCCGAAAAGCACTTGTAGCAGGAGTTGCACTTGAAGGGTTTGTCCGTCTGGTGGCATCTCGAGTGCGACTGCAGATTAGACAGCTGGGAGAAGGCCTTCTGGCAGCCGGGATGCCTGCACTTGTACGGCTTGTCGCCTGTGTGGGTGCGTATGTGCTGCTGCAGGTGCGAGAGCTGAGTGAACTTGCGCTGGCAGATCTCGCAGCGGTACGGCTTGATGCCCAGGTGGATGCGGGTGTGCTGCGAAAGATATGATGAGTTGGCAAAGGCCTTCGAGCACTGCGTGCACTTGTATGGCTTCGCTTCCCGCATGTGAATTTGCGTGTGCAGCTGCAGGTCCGCCTTGGAGCTAAAGATCTGCAACACAGAGATGGCATGTGAGTAAATAATACAATATCAATGTAATTTCTAAATTCTATTTATTCAACTATTTTTGACTGGTGTTTGCTACTGTTTGCACTGTTCTCAAACCCTAATCATCACCTTGGAGTCCTTCACATCATGTGTCATGTGATGCGGAGAACTTGTAGAGGATGAAATGCCATTAGCATTGGACACACTCGAAACACTAATTGTTGTCGTATTTGGATTAGTGGTGCCGTTCGCAGTGGAATTCTGGGCATTGCGTTCGTTCAGGGTTGCGTTCTGCATTCGAATCCCGCCGTTGTCCACGCTGTTGCTGGTTACCACAATATGCTGATTGGGATTCGGGTAGATGCGGGACTTGCGACCCCGTGTGGACCCTGTAGGTGCTGTGGTGCCCCCACTGCCTCCGCTGCTGCCGTTTCCCCCGCTGCTGCTGCTGACGACAGCATCATTAAGCAGCTTGGAGCTGCTGCTGGTGTTGCCGTCGGCAACTGGGATGGCGGAACTGGTTTCAAGACTCGGCTTCACCTGATGCAGCGACTCTCCACCGCCACTCAAATGATATTGGTGTTGTTGTTGTTGTTGTGGCTGTGTCTGCTGCTGCTGTTGTTGCTGCTGCTGTGGATGCGGATGCGTGTGTGGATGAGGATGAGGCTGTTGGCTGTAGCTGAGCACTGAGCTACGCAAATCAGGCGTATTGGAGAAAACACTAAGCGGACCGAGAGCTACACGCTCGTTCAAACTGTTGCGCAGATGATCAATCGAGCGATGCACCGCATGGCTGTAATCCCCTCCGGCAGGTGGAATCTCGCCAATTAGAGGTGAGTTGTGATGGTAGTCGAGGCCACCACCAATCGGACGGTATTCAATTAGGCGGCCTTCCATTTCGTCGCTTTTATTTGTGAATTATTATTAAACTGTTTTTATTTTTCACTTTCTTCACGAATATTGTCATCAAGCTTTGTATGTCTGAACATCAATATTAATTGGTTCATTAATGGAAGAAATATTTTAAACTTCCATTTCACTGAATTACACAATTGTTATTTAATAATAATCCAGCTAACTCGGGACAAATTTGTTATACCCTTGCAGAGGATATATTAATTTTGTCACGAAGTTTGTAACGCATTGAAGGAGGCATCTCCGACCCCATAAAGTATATTTATTCTTGATTAGCATCAACAGGCGAGTCGATATAGCCATGTCCGTCTGTTTCTATGCGAACTAGTCTTTCAGTTTTAAAGCTATCTTGATGAAACTTGGTACAGATGTGTATTCTTTCTACAGGCAGACCATTTGTTAAGATCGGCCGGATCGGATGACTATATCATATAGCTCCCATAGGAACAATCGGTTGAAATAAAATTTTTTTTTAGTTATTTCAACCAAATTAAGCCTATATGCATTTAGTACCAAATCCCATGTGCAAACCAAACTTCATCCGAATCGGACCACTTTATCATATAGCTGCCATAGGAACAATCGGTTGAAAATGATGAAAATGCTTAGTATGAAAATTTTCATATCATTCCCCAGCTGTTGACCAAATTTCATTCGGATCGAACTACTATATCATATAGCTGCCAAAGGAACAATCGGTTCAAAGGCTTAGTATGAAAATTTTTAATGTCTATTGAGCGATTTCAACCAAATTCACGCAGTACACATAAGCTATTATTCCCTGTATTCTGACCAAATTTCATCCAAATCGGACTACTATATCATATAGCTTCCATAGGAACAATCGGTTGAAAATGATGAAAATGCTTAGTATGAAAATTTTCATATCATTCCCCAGCTGTTGACCAAATTTCATTCGGATCGAACTACTATATCATATAGCTGCCAAAGGAACAATCGGTTCAAAGGCTTAGTATGAAAATTTTTATGTCTATTGAGCGATTTCACTTAAATTCACGCACTACTCCTTTGCTATTATTCCCTATATACTGACCAAATCTCTTCTAAATCGGACTACTATATCATACAGCATCCCTAGGAACCACTGGTAACTGAATTAACTTCGGCGAGCCGAAGATAACCTTTCTTTCTTGTTTTTTATACCCGTTAGTCGCAGAGTAAATGGAATGTGTGTAACAGGGAGATGGAGGTGTGGAAGACTCCATAAATTTATAATAAATATATATATATATATATATATATATAAGTATATTCTTGCCCAGCAACAAGCTCAGTCAATATAGCAATGACCTTCTGTCGGTTCGTTGTGTATCAGAGACTATAAGTGCTAGAGACACGAAATTTGGATTGAAAGTCTGTCTTTGGTGTATTCAGATCACGTTTATTACAAATTTTTGTTACGCCCAGCGCTGGCCCCGCAAATTCAAAAAAATATTTTCATGTCCATAATTTGGAAATTACTTGAGATATTGTGAACAAATTTACACAATATGTAACATTATAACTATCCTAACCAAGTTTGGTGGGGATCGGACAACTATGTGGTTCCATATAACAAATCTGTCGAAAATTGCTTAATGTGATAAACTGTATATTTGAAAATTGAGCACTAGAATGAGTTAGGGGTTTTTTACAGCCAACTGTCTCAACTGTAGCCAGTGTTACATGTTTTTGCCAGAAGCGGTTAAAAATTAAGCCTAGATATGAATAAGTCTGAACAATTTCTGTATTTGGCTATATTGATTCTTCTATTGATGCTGATCATGAAAGTTATACTTATGCTCTACGAGTAACAATTATCCAGCTAAGTGTTTGGTATGTGGGTCAAATTTGTGATCAAATTATTGAGCTATTTGACTACCTAAGAAGGAGATAATTTCGAAAAATTTAAGACAAATATTAGTTATTAGGAAGTTAAAAAATTATCTAGCTTACTCATAGCACTTTTAACACCCTACCCACCACAAAGTATTTATAATCTTGATCAGCGAATGTATCACTTTGACTATATCGAGGGCGACAGGACTTTGAGTACAGCCCACGTCTGTAACGCCGAGAAGAGCAGGGAGTTTAAGAACGTTGTAAGGCGAAAACGATCGCTTCCTGGAGCTGTGCGTTGAAGCTGATCATGACATCTACGGTAAGGCTAACAAACTAGGGATCAAAAGCAAGGATAAAATTCTGAAGTTAGCGGACACTTTATTTCCAGCTTTCTTAAGTGCTATCCAGCAGGCAGTAATAATACCAATGCTCCATTAGGATATCCCAGTGGACACGGTTGGAGAAACCATCAGAGCAGCATGCTGTATTCGGGATTCTAAGCCACCTGGGTCCGATTCAAGTTCAATGCTAAACTTCATTGGCTGAATGTATTTATTTGAAAAGTTAAAAATTCGTATAATTTCTCACATGATTTCAAAATGAAACTTATTAAAACCCGTCTACGAACGACCATTGGATAATATCGATTAGCTCATTTGACTCGTCTAAGCTTGGAAAACGATATCCTCCGCAATCTCTTTTTCGAATCCCTTATTACAAATTTAGCCTACAACAAGTAAGAAAGGCTACAGTCGAGCTAGCCGACTGTAAAAGACCCCGTACTCATAGTATTTGCAATAAAACACTTTGAAACAAAACCATCAGTTTGTAATAGGGATGCAAATCGCCAAGAAAATGCCGATATCGATAATAATTAATATATCACATTAAATCAAATATCGATATTATCAACAACTGAATTCAAATACGATATATCGCTATAGATATAGACATAATGACCAAATATCGCATGCGATATTATATCGCAATTATAATTACTATGGTATTGAATATCGATATATGATAAATCGTATCGGATATATACACGTGCGTGCATCGTCCGCAAGCAGTGCAGTCGCTACACAAGCAGTGCAGTCGCTACACAAGCATTGCAGTCGCTACACAAGCAGTGAAACGTTTGCTTTGATGTTGCGTGCAATTGTAAACTTTGTTACGTGTCTAGCTCTTTTGTTTATTGTCCGATTTATATGCAACTTTCAGGATAGTGTTTGTGATACTTTGTCTCCAAACGAATGTGAAATTACAATACCGTACGATAAGTGAAAATGCCTTAAAAATGGCATTGAAGTTTGAAAATTATTTCATTCTTGTGGGAAAACGGGGCGTGACAATGCATTTATGCTGTCTCTAGCAACTTACATACCAAAAATGGTATTCCTAAGTGCTATAGTTACTGAGATATTTGCTTAAAACATCAACTTTTTCCGAGGTGACCATAGTTTTTTACAATTTGCGGGGGGCGGTAAGGGGCGTGGCAAAGATTTGAAATAAACTTGATCTGCTCGCGAAGCAAACGGACTTTCATTCCAAATTTGGTGGCTCTAGCTTTTGTAGTTTAAAAGATCCAGGTGTTCATACAGACGGACGGACGGACGGACAGACGGACAGACGGACATTGCTATATCGTCTCGGCTGTTGATGCTGATCAAGAATATATATACTTTATGGGGTCGGCCACGCCTCCTTCTGCCTGTTACGCACATTTCGCTTCAGACAAACTTAATAGACCCCTCTACTCTTTTTTAGAGTACGGGGTCTAAAAAATGTTATATAATTAATTTACGCTTTGTATTCATAATTCTCACTAAAATCAAGTATGACTCTAATAATATTTCATTCTCATCACTGGGGTACTGAGCTCTTTTTTAAGGGCCCCACCACACCTGGCTTCGGCCCTGCTTGCTGGGCATAATCAAGGACTACTTTCGTAACAGGATACTCAGATGAAAAACACAAACAGCCGAGCAAACCTGTAACCTGACTGTGGAGTTCCACAAGGATCCGTACTCGGGTCATTCCTGTGAAACGTCATGAACGACGGTATATTGAGATGGCAATATCCCAAAGAATCAACACTAGTGAGTTTTGCAGACGACATAACTCTGGTGGTAACTGCTAAGCATCTGAGTTACGTTCAGGCCTTATGCAACGAATCAGTTGAGTAGATTAAATACTGGTTAATTTCCGATGCACTCCAGCTTTCCGCTCACGATGGCAGCAAGAAAGAATCAATATCGCCTCCTGCAGAGCGATAAGGTATCTTGCTTTCCATGTGCCTAAATTACAGGCAACATCGCGAGAGCTCTTGTAAAAAAGCTGCTGCGATTGGCCAAGCGTTAAAATGCATTATGCTGAATCAGCAAGTGTCTAAGCAGGGAGGCCAGCTGCTGTTCCTAAATGCACGATGCTGTATGGAGCACCTATATGGTCACATGCCATTAAGACTGAGTCATATAGGAGATGTCTGCAGTCAAACTATAGATTGGGAGCGTTGCGAGTCTGCTGTGGGCTTCAAACTAATTGTACAACTTGTATATCTTCAATTCGAAATGAAAAAAAAAAAAAACCTTTTTATTGATTATTATCAACAGTCGAGTCGATATAGCAATGTCCATCTGACCGTCGGTCTGTATGGTCACCTGAAACTCAGAGAGTATTAGAGCTAGAGTTACAAATTTGGAACGAAACACCGTCAAAATGTCAGACATATCTAGTTTATTTAGAATTTTTGCCACGTCCCCTATTACCCCACAAATTGTAAACAGCCATTTTCATAACACCATAACTTGGAATCGAAAAGAGCTATTTATGTTATTATTATGTTATAACCAAGTTTAGTCGGACAGCAGTATCCTATAGCTCTCATAGGTCAAATATTTCAAAAACTGGTTATCTGTATGAATAAATTGTGTGTTTATTGAGCGATTTCAACCAAACTCACATGTTTTGTATATATCACGATTTAATATGTCCTTAGTAAGGACTCCTTAGCAAATTTGGTATATTACAGTCCGATCGCTTGACTGTAGAAAATACAAAATGGGGAAAGTCACAAAAAGTATTTTTTTTATTTTCTATGAATTATCTGTTTTGGGTTGTCACTTTATCATGAATTATTGTAGCTCTACAATATTTAAATTGATCTCTTGCCTGTTGCATATGTTAAATTTCTTCTTTTTCGTTGATAACACAATTTTTACGGTAAAAGTTTAGCGGGAATAAACCGCAAAAACGAGTTTGTCTCGACTTGCTGCACTGCCAACTAGATAGGATTCTATTTTTTTCCAGTTGTTATTTTGTTTGTCCTAAATCTAACGGCGTTTTTACTGCCTGCTTTTTATTTTGCATTTTCAATTGCTTCGTTTGCGCTGCCCGTCGACAGTTTTTTCCGACGTTTTTCCAGGCAGCGGAAATATTTTTTTTTTTTTCGCTACGCATTTGACTTTTCTGATTTTATGCTGCCCCTCTATTTTCTCTGCGGCCGGGAGCGAGTTTTTTCAATTTCACTATATTTCTATTTTGAGTTTTCTTTGCTCGTTTTGGCTCGTTTCGATTAGATTTTTTCTATACAGAATCCGTTATTTGTGTAAATGTTTGCCTGTCCCCGACTGTCTGTGTTTTTATAGGGCGCTCATTTTTTTACTCGCCTTTCATTTTTTATTTTTTTTTTTTTTTTTTTGTTTAGAGGGCAAGTCATTGAAGTGCAGACAAGCAGCAGACATCCTGCGTATTTGTCAGGTGAAAGTACTCTCTCTTTTTATTTGTATTGCTCTACATATATATATTTTTTGTTTGGGTTTGTCGGTTTTCCTATTCCTAAACGACACAAATAATTCATTCATTTTTTGCATATTTTATAGTTTGTGAGTGTTGGGGTTTCGTACATACAACTATTTGTGTATTTTTGGTTTAGATAGAAAATCTAGTTCGGTCGCTAGTCACGACTTTGACCTTGGCTGTCAATTTGTGTAGAAAAGATTTGAATACGACATCAAAGATTATTACATTGATGCAAACAGATAATTTTTTACTTTGGAATGGTACGATAATTATTATAGTTTTAATTGTTTGAGAGAGGCTTAGCAGATCCTATAAGCTGTATATACAGTATGAGCTCTACTGGCGGACAGCTCCCTTAGGGGGACAGCTTCCTTAGAAGGACGAATTTTATAGTCCCAAGCGACTGATTTTGGACGGACAAAAATACTGGAACCGTGCCTGTCCGGCCAAGGGAGCTTTCACTGATATTCCGAGTTGATATAACCGTCTATATCTTTTCGTCTGTCTGGCAGTGTCTATGTAAATAAGTCCTTCGGTTCAGGAGCTTCTTGATATAACTTGAAACAGGCTAATCTCACAGGTTTAAACAGTTTGTGTTTTAAAATCGATAAGATCGTATTAATGTATCATATATTTGCGAATTGAAGCAACAAATGGAAATAAAAACATTTTGCTCGACAAACTGCTGATTTAATTTAAAGAATTTCCTTTCTTCAAATATGAACCAAATATCATAAAACTGAAAGTTTTGAAAGTTGAAAGTTTAGTATTAAAATAGTGCTTTAGAATGAATGAATGATTATTTGTACTTTATCCATGTAAACTTCCATTACATGATGAGTTTTTTAGTACACTTACATAACTTCGACCAAATCGGAATTCTATTCCATTAAGCTTTCATGTTAATAGTTGTTTGAAAAATCAAGAGAAAACTATAAATATAATTAGCATAATCCAGCAAATTAACATTACCAAGGAATGATTAAAGGAAAACTGTCTGCATCTCTGCAAATTTTCATGTTTTAATCATTTCTCATAATATTTATCTATGTTGAAGGCGTTAATGGATAAAATCTAACATTAAAGCTTCTATCAGAAAACTAAGTCTTTACAACGCATTTTAATAATTATATTTTGGGAACGAAAAGTAAAGATATAGCCTTTGGGTTATAATTGATCAAAGATTCAGAATTAATAGTCTTTCGTGATTACTAAGAAGAATTCATCTCATGACATATACTTTTTCTATTGCTCCTATTATTTTTATACTCTCTGCAAGAGAGAGTATATTGTGTTTGTGAAAAGTATGTAACAGGCAGAAGGAGGCGTGGCAGACCCCATAAAGTATATATATTCTTGATCAGCATCACAAGCCGAGTCGATATAGCCATGTCCGTCTGTCCGTCTGTCCGTCTGTCCGTCTGTCCGTCCGTATGAACAAACAGATTTCAGAGATGGTAAGAGCTACAAGTTTGAATTTGGTCTCTATCGACTCGATATTAAGTCAGTCAATACAAGAATCTTTTTTTTTTCCGATGCCACGCCCCGTTCGCCCACAATGAGCAAAAAACTAGACACACCTCGTAAAAAATTGATGTTTTAGGCGAATATCTCAGTAAATATGGCACTTAGGAACACCCATTTTGGTATGTAGGTTCCTAGAGACGGTATAATTGTATTGTCATCAAAAATTTTGGACTGCCACGCCCCCTTTTCTCACAAGAAATAAGATAATTTGCAAACTTCAATGCCGATTTTAAGGTATATGTTCTTATCGTACAGTATTGTTATTTCACATTCGTTTAAAGACAAAATATATTAAACTATCCTGAAAGTTGCATCTAAATCGGACAATAAACAAAAGAGCTAGACATGTAAGAAAGTTGATAATTGAACGCAATGCCAATGCATGTGTGCAAGCGAGATAGAAACATACAACATGTGAGCGAACATATGTGCGTGCAAACATATAACGTCAAATGTATATGTGTGTGTATACAAATGTTTTTGTTTCAACGTGTTTTGTTGCAAGTATCAATTGATATACCCGGATATCGATTTTATTAAGATGATCGGGAATAAAATGCAGAGAGTATTCTACGGTCGGGCGTGCTCGACTGTACTTTTCTTTCTTGTTTTTAATTAGTATTTCTGTAAAATTGCAATCAAAGGGACCTAACCAAATTTCCAACAGGTAAATGAAAAATGTTGGCGATTGTTGTGCTAAGAAAATTCATCCACTAAATTTATAAATTATTAAAATCTTCTATCGATTAGAGATAACTGTTCTTTATAGCTCCTTCATTGTAATCATAAAACATATTGTTGTTCATATTACAATCATTACATTTTCAAAATTTGTGTTGTTAAATTATTAATTTTGGATTACATTAGGTAAATTATTTAAATGTCAAGACAGTTAAAATGAATGTTTTTTGTCATGTAACCAGTCAATTGTTGAGCTTTGCAGCATTATGCAAGCTAATATATATATATATATATATATATATATATATATTTGGGGACAAATTATAGTATATATTTCAAAATATATATGGCAATTAAAGTGAGACCTTTACCCCTATTTTATTACAATTATGAAACCTGTATATATAATACATTTGAACTCATATCAGGATGAGGTATACCATACACACACAATATAAAAATTATGTACTAATGTAAAAAAGTTCTTATATAAACTGTACATAATGCAACCCAATCCTAAAACAAAGCTGGCAAAGAAACAATTAAAAAATGTGAATAATAAATAGAAAAAATGGGGAATGCATTTTTTTTTAAATGTGTGTGTGTATATGAGTGTGTGGGAGGGTGAGGTGTGTGTGTGTGAACTTATGTGATGAGGTGAGTGTTTGTTTGTTTGTTTGATTGTGTTGGGTGAAGTCATAGAACGACCATTTAACTAATTAACATTTGTCGGTTTGGCCACATTTTGTCTGTCTCCCAAATCTCAAACCCGTCTTCTTATTAATTACTGAAAAATGTGTAAAAAAAGAAAAAATTGCCTGCTTTTTTATTATTCATAACTTTTTGTTATTGTTGTTGCCTGATTAATGCATTTTCACACTACTTTCAAACGCTATTTATTAAGTTTACAAAATCACAAAAATGTTTCCGTTCTGTTTTTTTTTTTTTTTTGTATTTTTTTATCCATTTTAAACTTATGTGCAACTTATTGTCAGTTGATGAAATATTCATTTGCCTGGGTGCCACTCGGTCCACATATATTTTTTTTAATATTCATTTAATTATTTTAGTATTTTTTATGTGATTTAATGATTTTTAATATCACATTTAATGTGGCTTTTCGATCCACGATTGCTTGAACTAATCATTAATTAATTTCACAACTCTAAAACTGTAGCAATTAATATTTGTACTCCTTTTTAATAAAATATATTATTTTTTTTACTAATTGTTATTTAAAGTTTTTTTCTGAACACTTTTTTCTTTTTTTGCAAACGTTGCGAACACAGCAAATGTCTTTCATTAACTGATCGCCTAAAATACTTCAATCTGCCCGATCGTCCTCAAAAGCTATCAAAAACTGCTGCTGCTGTTCTGTGTATGGGTAGAGGCGTAGAGGGGCGGGGCAAGACTTTGAACAGCTGTCCCATTAACGGGTTGAGGAATTTGTGTGGCGCTTGCTGAGCATCTTCTCAGCATATCAAATTTCCCAAAACTGGACCCAATTATCATGACGGATCTACCTCAGGCAAGAGCTCGGTCTCTGTCCCAACTTATCTCAGATACGAACTCAGGTGTTTATGTCGCCCAATTAGCTAGAGCTTCAATGATTTTGAAAACTCACAGTTGCAATGCCTCAGGCGACTTGGATCAACTCGAGTTAGTGTGAGGTAAGCTTCAAAAGGATGCTCAGGTCTTTGTTTATGAAATTGATCCGAAGATAACTATGTGAATTATGTTACTTATGGTCAATAAGAAGGTTGCAAAATGCATATCAGTTTGCTTTTAAATATTGCCATAAAAACATTAGTTCATACGAGAATGAATGTGACTTAGTGATCTAACTCAATATGATATAGATATCACACCAAGTTCTTCAGTGTTATTAACTACTCAATACTCAATACTGCTTAAAAGTCAGCATATAGCATAGTTTAATCATCGCTGTTCACTCTTAATGTCTTCAAAACCCGACCAAAATAATGTTTCCAACTAAAAAAGAACCTAGATAAATGTAAAATTTGTTAATAACTTTCAATTGTAAGTTACGGAAAGATTTTCGATCAATAACATCAAATTCTAGAAATCAAGGTAGACATAAAGATCTAAAGTATTCAATAAAGGAATGCTCCATTCATATTATTTTGAAGTTAAAAGCTGGGGCTTAAAAAATTTGAAAATTATCGGATTTTTAATAATTTACTTGAAAGAGTAATAATTGTTATCGGTAACATGTGTCTAGGCATTAATATAATATATTATATTTTTATTGAATCCTCATCCTCAGTTATCAGAAATTTGTAGCTTCAAGTAATTTTATGAATTTTTCTAAGCGTTTTTTAAGGTCATTTGAATAGTATTCACCAATTATTTTCAATTTTGTGGAACAAGTTTTTTGGCTGTTGACTTCGTGGTAAGTCGATTAAAGCTGAGAAATGTGTAACCTTGAAATTGAACACAAGAAACAGCTGATATGCCAGACACTCACACTTTTACCAACATAATCACAGGGAGCGCGCTAAGAAATATGTTTTTTATATACACACACAAACATAAACACACGCACACACAGTCACAGGCACATATGCAGAAGGAAGGAAAACAAAGCCAGCTGCTTCTCGGCGCGACTTTCTTTTTAACGCTTTTGAGAGAGAGTTGGCCACGATGCTCGCGTATCTTTAAGATAAACGCACACACACACACACACACTCACTCACACACATACACTGGCACACTCACTCACGTACGATACTATTTGTGTTTGCCCGTTTTTTTCGTTACAGCAATAAATAAACACAGCAGCTGGAAAAGCTAAAGGCGCGCACACTTTTTTACCGGAACCGGAAACCGAAACCGAGTCAAGTGCGAGTTCAAGCTTTGCCTCTATTTCCTCAATCTTGTTTTTTTTTTTTTTTTTTTTTTTTAAATTTTTTGATTCCTTTGTATGCGTTGGTATTGCTACTTTTTCTTAGTCTTGGCGCGAGGACATCGACGACAACGATGTGAGCCGAAGACGTTGCACGTTGTTTGTTGTGTTTGCGATTGGAATTGCGAATGTGTTTGTGGTTGTTGTTACTTTTATTGGCGGTGTCTCAAGAAACATGTTGCGCACACACAAAAACACACGGCGGAACTAAAGTCGCGCGCTTTGGCCTGTCGAGCATTGAGCGTCAAGCCGTCGAGTTGTCGAGCCGTCGAGCCGTCGAGCGTCGAATCGTGGAGCGAAACGCTTGCCGAGCCGAGAGCACGATCCGTCACCAATGTAAAAACTCAACTAAAGCGATGATGAAAAAATCTGAAACAATATATTTTTGGGGGGTCTTACACACACACACATACACAAACACACATACACTCCCATACACAAATACACACACTAACGAGGAGGGATGCAGAGCAACGCACACAACTGCAGAAGTGGCGGCGGCATCGACAGGCAAAAGAGAAGGCAACCAGACAGACAAAACGCGCACTAACACAAACGCAGCGGCATTTCAAAACGCAGCGAAATCTACTAATGTATGTGTGTGTTTGTATGTGTGTATGTGTGTGTAGGTGTAGGTGGGTGGCGGCCTGGCTTACTAAAGGCCGCCGCCGGCCGACCCGGCAACAACAACAACATCGTCAACACACAGTAAAGGGGAGAACACTAACACACACACACACAAACACAGTCGCTCACACTCACTCTCTCACACACAGACACACCGACAGAAGCTGGGAAAGGCGACTTCGAAAAAAAAAGCAGTGACAACAACAACAACCAACTAAACGGGCAAAAAAATGCCACGCACACAAACAGAAAAAGCAGAAAAAAAAGTTTTGGTTGCATAGGCGGCGTCGCTGTTGGCGCTATTCAAATGCTGCGCGGTCCATAGCAACTGCGCTGCCAACGTCGCAGCCACCTGACAGAGCAGCGCCAAAACAACTACAACAACATCAGCAACAACAAAGCAGCAGTCGCCGTCAACATTGACCCAAACTCAATTTGGAATGGGAGAAGTTTGGAGCCGACGGTGGGCTCTAAAAAACGCGCAAAAAATTGTGTAAAAAATTTAAAAAAGGGGAATTTTTGCCCACGCACACACAAACACATACAGCAGTAGCAATAGCCCACATACACATACAACCACACAAACAGACACATACACAGCCATACACACCTATACATACACACGCACACAATTTTTTCGCTGCCGACGTCGTGTTAGCCTTTGCCGCCCCCAAAAGTTCCGCCTGCTTTTCCCCACCGCTGCCCCAACCCTATGGTCTGGCCCTTTTTTTCAGCATTTTGTTTTGTTCGACTTTGATGCTGCTCGGTTTTTTGCATTTTCATTTTTTTCTTGTTTTTTTTTTTTTGCTCGCTATATTGAAGAGTTTTTCCATTTCCCATTGACTTTGCATTTTGCATTTGGTTTTGAATTGACTTTGCATGGGCTTTGCATATGGTATGCAATGTCGCTTGAGTTGGCGGTGGTGAATGACAAGCCCAATAAACACAAACAAAGCAACAAACACCTCTTTTTAGTTTGTTATTACTATTTAATATCTTTTGGATATTAAAGTATTTCATGCCTTGAGATATGAATACTGAGCACAATAGAAGGAAACTTTTTTGTCAGTGTACCACTTACGCTTTCTCACGTGCTGTGTTACTCACGCCAAACCATAGACAGCGGTCGCCGCTTTGGAGCTCTCTATCAGTCTGGCGTAGTGTTGCGCCAAAAGGAATATTAAAAAAAGCACTTGCATATAAAAAAATGCTGCAAATATACACACGCAGACATAGTGTGTTGAGCATAAAACAAGGAGTACACCTCGACAGCCTCCGCCCTGACCTAAGCCACCGCGTGGCTTTGCTGCCAGCAGCAAGTCTTATTCTCTCACTAACTTTACTCCCACACACGAAAATACCCACATACACAGACACACACACACGCATATACATATGGCCACAAAGCGCACTCCTTCCGCTGCGCTGCAGTCGTCGTCGTTTGTCTGGTGCTCGTCGACACCGACGTCGTTGCCGTCGCCGTCGCCGTCGCTGCTATTCCTAAGTTGATTTTTTTTATCCACATTGCAACCTTGCCTCGACTTCTACTTCAAAAGCTTCAGTATTCTCCTTGCCCCTTTCTGCTTTTTTTCCTCGCATTTTTTTGCATTTTTTCCGTTTCCATTTACTCTGCATTTTTGCCACGCAGCCTCCCCTTCCGTTGATTTTTTTTTGTGGCTGCCTTGTCACAGGAAAAAATTTTTTCATTAAATAGTGCCGTCTCGCTCGCACGCCGCACTTGTGACCCGCTCAAAAACAGTTTTTCTCCTTTTTTCAAATTTTTTTGTTTTGCTTTGTTTCTGTTTTGCTTTTGTGCTGCTTTTCGCTTTCAACTCCCCTCCACGTGCGAACCATCTCGGTTCTTATTGTATTTGCTTTTACTCCTGCTTTTGCGTTTGTGTTTGTGTTTGTGTTTGTTTTTGTGTTTGTTTTTGTGTTTTTATTTACTTTTAGATTTTGTTTTTAGTTTATTGCAGTGCAGGATGATGATGCCATAGAGTTGGCAATGAACAATTAAATTGTCTGTTTGGGAATGCAAAATTCACCTAACTTAATAAATGTTTTATTATATTTATTATTATTATTTCTTTATAACTCTTTCTAAGCTTAGTTCTTAATTTGTTTTGTATCTAAATGGCTTGAAAAAGGTTTATCAGCTAGTTGGAGGAATTTAAAACATGATAAGGTGGCAACGCTGTCAGAGGTCTTCGAAGCTTTTTTTATATTTTATTTGTATTTTGTGTGTGTTTTGTACGTTTGCTTTGATTCGATTTTTGCGTATCTTTTTTTTTATTTTGTTTATTTTTTATTTGCCACTGAGATTTTTTAGTTGTTTTGTTGTGTTTTTGTATTTTTGTATTTTAACGCAGTGGACAGTGGCAAAGCGCAGACACACAATGACAATGACAATAGCAAGGACGAGGGGTACATGGGGTGGTTAAGGGCTGAGGGTGTGCGGTGGGTTATCAGACCAAAGCCCGTACATTTATTGTATGGTCACTTGCATGGGTTTATTCGATGCGTGACTGGCGTTTGTGGGCTTTGAATACAAACAAAACAGTTGCACTCACACTCGGCCACTTACACACACAACTACGCATACACATAGTCATATGCAAACACACATTGACTTATGTAGATACATGCACATGAGAATTTCAATACGCATTAATAACTACACGAATTCAATGCGACGCCCATCACACACATACACCTACATTTGTAGGTCTACCCCGTCACACATTCACATTCACTCATACTCTCACACTCATATGCTGGGTTGCTGTCGCAGTCGCTGCCGCTGTCGCTTCCGCTGCTGCTGCAACTGATGCCTAAAAAAAACGCCAACAAAATATAAAAATCAAATTCTTTTTTGCCTTTTGCCTCTTGTTCGCCTCGTTCGTTAATTTTGCTCGTTGTTGTGCCTTATTCGCACCCATCCCGTTATGACAGGAACAACACAAAATGCTCTCAACTCTGTTGCCGCCGTTCGTTAAAAGATTGATGCCGAAACGCTGCGCCGGCAAGTATGCAACACATTTGTCAGACCTAAAATCAAAATCAAAAACCAAAAAAAAAAAAAATATTTTTGCTTTTGATTTTACATTTTGGTTGCTGTCGCGTTTAGTCTAACATTTTCACTTTTTGATTTTCGCTCTCTGATTTTTCCAATTTTTTTCTTGCTGCTTTTCCATTTTTTGGACGTATTTTGTTTGCCGGCCGCAAAGCGTTTTTCTATGAATTTTTCATCCATTTACCGCGGACATTGAGCCATTTTCACAGCGTTTAGAATTCATTGATACTTTGGCAAATTGTTTTCAATCCGATTTGGTCTCCAATCTCTGTGGCATGACATTGAATATTGTGAAATGTTGTGAGTTGCTTAAAATACTGTGTTGTCCAACTCGAGATAGACTAACTTTCATTCCAAATTTGCTGGCTCTAGCTCTAAAGAGAGCTAAAGACCAGACTGATGGACATCGCTATATCGACTAGGCTTTTTAAACTGTTCAAGAATGTATATATTTTATGAGGTCGGAAACGCCCCTTTGTGGGTACAGGGTCAAAATACTTTACATATGACTTTATTGTGAGTGTGTTTTCCCTTTTCAGTAATGGTGCCAAGTTAGACAATATATAATTTTTAACTATTATATCGTAAATTTAACCAGAATTTTATGAATTGAATTTAAGCTCATGACTAAAACATAAAAAATAGACAACATTTATCATTAATTGTCCTCTTCTGCTTTGCTAGCTGTGGTTTAATTAGTTAGCCATTTTGAATTAATCAGAAATACCGACTTTAAATATTGCAAAAAATGAATTTAAATTGTTAATTTTATAACTGTATTGGCTTAAAGCTATTTTTAAATGAGCTTCCTAATTTTTAACTAATTTGTTGTTTGATTTATTATTTTTATTTGTTTGTTTTGATTTGTTAAAAGTGACATATTTAACACTTATTGCTATTTTTTCCCTACACAGAGGTAATTTCAGACGGTAAAAAGCCAAAAACTAACATATTTTCAACATATGTTCCATTCAACAGTGTTGAATAGAAATAAGTTTTCAATCAATTCAGTTACTCTTATATTGAACCAAGTAGCCACAAAGTTGATTGGAGTAAACTGTCAAGTTTGGGGAGCTTATTCCTCAGTATTCAATTGAAACTGAACTGAATGTCTCTGCCTTAAGTTCGTGAGGAATCGCTTGGAAACTATTGAATCAACAACTTACTCAGCCGTTGCAGCTCAGAAAATACAAGTCAACATTCGGCGTACTAAAGTTTAGCTTGAAAAATATTGCCCATGCAGCTGAGTCAATGAACAATAGATTTAGTAAGTAAATACTTGTGGGCTGTGGTATATAGTTATAGTAAAAGTATATGTACACAATAAAACGTATCACAACTTGGCGATTACTGAAAACTAAAAAAACAGACATTCTCGCTCTCGTCGTGGCAAGTGAGCTTTCTTTAACTATTTGCTGGCAAAACGTGCTGAAATGCAGACCAGGGACAGGGCTCGACGTGAATATAATTCTTACAATGACCTGAGCAGACAGTTCCGCTGGTATGATGATCAGTCAATGGATTCGCTGGAGGATCGCATCGAGATGAATCCGAATGGCTGTGACGACAACGATTGCTTCACGACCTGTCCCAGCCCTAGTCCCAGCTTCTGCCCCAGTCCCTGTCCCCAGCCATCGCTGTTGCGCCTTCGTCAACACAACTTTAAGCTAAAGGTTTACTACTCGAACGTTGGAAACTGCGTGTGCTGCAACAAACGGTTAGTAAAGTCACTCCACAGTTGGCAAAAAGTTGAGATTCAATCGAGATACTTGCAGCATTCGATTTGCCGTGGCCAGCTTGAGGTGTCGGGACTGTCCCCTGCGCTGCCACACGGAGTGCTCCGACCAACTTTCAATGAACTGCATTCCACAGCCTTTAGTCAGCCCGAAGCGTGGTCACTTGAGTGACTTTGCACCCAGTGTGTCACCAATGGTGCCGGCATTGATTGTGCATTGTGTGACGGAGATCGAGTCACGTGGGTTAGAGCAGGAGGGTCTCTACAGGGTCTCATCCACCCGGGAGAAGGTGAAGCGGTTAAGAAACAAATTGCTGCGTGGCAAGTCCACACCACACCTGGGCAACAAGGACACACATACTCTTTGCTGCTGTGTTAAGGAGTTTCTGCGCACCTTGCAACGCCCTCTGATTCCCATGTACCACAGACCGGACTTTATCCTCGCTACACAGCTCAGCGATCCCATTGCCACCGAGGAGCAGCTATATCTGGCCGTGGTGGATCTGCAGCAGGCTCACCGCGACACCTTGGCTTTCCTTATGCTGCACTGGCAGCGCGTTGCCCAGAGTCCGTCTGTCAAGATGTCCATCAACAACATCGCCGTCATCTTTGCTCCCACCCTCTTCGACGATGTCGATCTCAACCTGACCAACATTGTTCTCTGGCAACAGGTACTGCGAGTACTCCTGCTACAGTCACCCGGCTTTTGGGCCCAGTTTCTGGATGTAGAGCCCTTGATGCCAGCCTGTTCTATGGACGACGACGAGTGGAAACGGGCAGGATCTCACTCCCCAATTTTGCATTGGCAGTCAGTGAAAACATATTTTAGATCTATGGTGAGTTAGTGATCCAAAAAGTAATCTCTGTAGTTATTAACGATCGTCTTCTGTTGCAGGTTAATCTGGCTGACTGAATTTCAATTACAATTGATGTTCCCGGAATCCCCTCTAATTCGAGCAGTAATAAATGTTGCTTGACCAAAACTGTTTTCGATCAGAGAAATATCGCAACTTTATATAATTATTTATCTTCATTCATGATTAAGCCGGAAATGTAATTCAAGTTCTTTTAATAAATACAAAAGCTTTTGGTTTAAAATTATTTTTGTGTAGTGTTGATGGAAGTATGGAAGGAAGGAAGGAAGGAAGGAAGGAAGGGCCATGAGGCTTTTATGTATAGTTTATTATTTATATTATTTTAAGTAGAAACAAAAACAAATTGTGAAAAATTTTAACGTAAATAAATAAGTTGCTTAAAGCGTTTATACAATAACAAATGCAAATAAAAAAATAATATAAACTAGTTGACGTTTTAAAAACAATTTTCCGAGTGCACACGAAAAAAAATTGATCATTTAATGCAAAATGCAAAATGGGAAATGCAAAATGCAAAATACAAGCAAAACAAAACAAAACACTTAAATGCAACGGACGAGTGCATAAATAGACACACTCCCACACACATACACACACACACACACACATACACTCAATGCATTGGAAAAATAATAATGTACATATAATGAAATTAAAAATAAACAAGCTGCAGCCGTTGTTAGAATGAGATGGCCAGATTGTGCAAGCAAGACGGCAATAGAAGAACGCAATGTGTGCGTCTGTTGCTAACCGCACTAAAAATTTGGTGCCTA
The DNA here is from genome assembly GCA_018903735.1 of Drosophila cardini. Lineage (NCBI taxonomy): Eukaryota > Metazoa > Arthropoda > Insecta > Diptera > Drosophilidae > Drosophila > Drosophila cardini. Next base: position 145,446 of record JAEIGM010000060.1, read on the forward strand.
TGGATGAGTAGGTTTTTTTTGCGGTCGATAGAGGGCGACACGTTAGCATTAACCAAATGCTAATGCCAAAGGCCGCTGACCAATTCACGCACACACATGCATGCACGCGAACACAAACACACTCCCACTCACACGCAGGGGCAATGACTAAATGTTAGCGCCACCAATACCGTCACAGAAGAATGCAACGCACAAAAAAAGAAAAACAAAACAAACATAAACACTTCAATCAGATACCGACTTTGTGATACCTTAGGGTTCGACTAGTATAGTGCAAGCTTTGGCAACAGAACCATTGCATACTTTTAGGCAGTAACGTTAAGTATTTAATTAAGTTCGATGTGTTAAAAGTATGGGACTGTCCAATTCGTTGTTCGCAAAGAAATATTTAAATAATAATCACATAAATAATTTGAATTTCAAAACATTTTAAATTCAGCGGAAAATGTTGTCTGCTTACTGTCTGAAATATTATTAAATTAAGCAAACGATCGATGAAATTTGCTTGTTCTAAATTAGTATATTAATATTGCTTTGTAATTAAAAATCATTAAGTAAAACCGATTTATTTTGACTGAAATATATTGTGCCGGTTTTAGAAATGGGGCACTACCACTATTATGTGCGAATGAATCTGATCATTTGCTCGTGTACAAATGTAGCATACCCCGTTTGGAATACTTTAAATGGTTACAGGGTAAAGAAAAATAAAATAGAAAAATAACAAAAATCAACGCCAACAATATAAATAAAAATAAAAATAGTTTACATAATTCATGCATTATATCGGATAAAATTTTAATGCTCCTCTGCTCGTCGTGTGTGTGTGTGTGTGTGTGTGTGTGTGTGTCAGCTGCGCAGTTTGGCAAAAAAACGTTGCGTACTTGGGGGCGCGTGTTAAAATTATTTAACAAATGGCACGTTTGCAATGTATGTGAGTGTGTGTCGAGCTTGTGTGTGTATGTCCTTGTGTATGTATGTGTGAGCCTGTGTATATGGGCGGCATGTATGCATAATCGCTTTCAGTTTTTTAGACTTTTTAGCCTATTTTTATTGTTAATTAAATGAGGGGAATTACATACACACTGACAACTTGTGTTCACGCACACATACATTTGTGTAGACACACATAAACACATGTATGAGTACACTTGCCTGTGTGCGTTCAAGAGCGACCGTTTGTTTTTAGCACTTTTTCTATTTTTCTATTCTTTCCTAACGTGGTAAAACATTTTTCGCTCGTTTTTCGCATGTAATTTCACTAATTGATAGTGTGAGCTATTTGATGTGCCATATCCCCTCTCCCAATTTCGATCCCGCTGTGCCCACCCACTTTGCCACAGAGTCTCATACAGCACATGCGATGTCCAGTGCATGTGGCGTGCGTGTGTAATTGTGTTAGTGCACATACGAAGTTGTCCAGTCGACGAAGATGAGTGCATAAAAAAAGTCAAATGTAACTAAAAAATTGCTGTTAAAAATAATAAAGGGGCATTACGCGCGTGTGTATGTGTGTGCATGTGTGCAGCGGAGGCGTGGCAGCGCCTAAAAGGCAGCAGCAATTTAATGCCGCACACACACACAGCACACAAGGCAAAAAACGTTGTGCTAATAATAACACGATGCAAAAAGTGTTTTAACTTTATTTTTTTTGCTTATTTCTGTTAGTTTTTATGCCAATTTTGTTTAACATGTATGTATTAACTATTTTTTTTATTTAAAAATTAATTAATAATGAAGATGTTAATAAATGCTGAATAATATATTAAATGTTACAGGGAATCCCCCAATCGAGCAAGCTCTATTCCATAATTTTTAGTTATTTGTAGAGTTCTGCATTATGACCAAAGTCCCATATAAACTATTTTTTGTCAAATCATCTAAATATTTCAATATTTAGAATCGAGTCTCGAATACTCAATTGATATTTGTCAAAAGTCGTCAAATTATTTTAAAATAAATTACGGTCGACGAAATAACCTGACTCAAATAGAATGTAAGTATAGGTCCGTTACAGTTTTTGCCTCCACCCCTTTTCAAAAAAACGCACATAATTTGTTGGCCAAAAAGTAGTGAAAAAAAAACCAAAATAAAATTTGCCCCTCCTTTTCAGCTGAACTGAAAAGTACAGTAAAAAAAAGAATGGGACAGAACAGCATCGCACACTAACACGATAGGCTGGCTTTAGCTGTTTCACACACACACACACATGCACACACACACAACCCACAAGTGGACATGCTGCTGTACTGTATATGCTGTATGGACATGGAGATGTGGCCAGTCAAAGGCATTAAAAAAAGTGGCTCATGCTGCTGTTGGTCTACAACGCAGATGCGAGTGCCAAGTGAAGTAATTCCAATTGAAGCTGCTGCTGTAGATGTAGCTGTAGTTGGATTGGCAACAGCAGGGCACAAGCCTGCAGGACTAGCAACAAAAACAACAAAGCGACTACCAAAGCAGTCCGAAGCATAGCACAAAAAATGCAAAGTGTGGGTAATTAAAAACCTAGCAGCCCAGCAGACGCTTTTGAGCGAAGAACGCACTAATTTTCAGTAGAGCAACACACACAAGCTCACTAATAAATTCATATGCATGTGTGCGAGTATATGTACGCCTGTGTGTGTGTGAGCTTAACAAAAAGGAAATACAAAATTGACACACACACTCTTGACAACTGCGAATTCATTCGCACGCAGCTGCAGCTGCAAAATTGTGAAGGCGGAAAAAAGAATGTAGCATACTTTTAGGCATGCTGCTATTTCACTTTGCCTCGCACAAATGAACACCTCGCCTCCTGCAAATGCAACTGTTGTTGTTGCAATTGTTTTTGGCTTTTCAGCAGCGTCATCAACATCATCAGTCGTCCCACTGTGCGTGCAATGTGTATGTGTGTGTGAGTGTGTGCTCGAGTGTGTGTAAGTGTGTAGATGGGAATGCGCCTACCGCTCGCTCATCAGTGCAGCAAAAGCTGTTAGCTTCGCACCACAATTGTGGGCGTTTGGGGTGTGGCATATCTGGCCAACATACATATCATTCGTCCAATGGGCAACAAATTTTCGGTGTTGGCGCATTTCTTGTCCAAAAAAAAAATCATAACAAAAACAGTTGCCACAACAACAAAAAAAAAAAAATCAACTACAACAATTTTGCTACTATTTCTACAATAATTCCTTTTTATTATAGGGGCGTTGCTCAATTTACTTAAACTATATTGAATTCATTTTTAATCATATGTAGCAGCCAAAGAATAAATTACATGTTTCTAAATATAGGCATACTTTTAAAGGAGACTGTAAAAGAAGTCAAAGAAGGGCCTAATACAATGTAAACAAAATGAATTTCCAAATTCGAATCACTGTTAATGTAATTTAATAAATACACTTCAACTTTAAAACTCCAGCTTTTCTCAAACCCTTTTGGTCAAAAAGAGTACAGGGATTTTAAATGTTTTTAACAGGCAATAAGACATCTGGATTTCAGAGACTGGAAGAGAGCCTTCAAAAGTGTTAAGTGGTTTGATTAACAAAATTCAGTGCCAACCAAATTCACACACTATGTGTATTTGGATCAGATCTTACAACTAAAACGTCTTTATCTCCCATAGGAGAAATCGGTCGAAAATTGTTTATTTGTATGAAGAAATGTAATTTATAATAATCTATTTTAATCTGCCCGCTCTTAGTCGTTATTGAAAATCAATTAAAATTAAATATAGTTTTCCATAGATAACAAAAATGCTTGGCTCTTTCAATTCTAGCAAACTTCGTTCCTTCTTTGTTATTATTTACGAATTCTCTAAAGGATCTGCCCACCTATGGTGTCTCCCACGAATATCACATGCTTTGCACTCACAGAATCTGGACTGCCAGCTGCTCGGGCAACAACAAAAGCTTCGTCAAAGAATCCGTTAAAAATAATAAGCTCAATTAGCTGCAATTAACATGCTAACAAATACAGACACAATTACAAAAGCACACACACACACACACACATACACACACACACACACATACTTCTGAAAATGTACGTACATATATAAATATAGGCACACATTGATGTGAATACATAAGTGGTACTTTATGAGTGGTTGCAGCATCTGTTGGCCACAGCTTGAGTGCCATTAATGCAATGCCTGGCAGGTTCTGGGCCTGTTTTGGCCAAGTGTGTTTGCCCGCCAGCTGAAATCTGAATGAAATGTGGGAAAAAACGCACTTGATATGGTTAGCACAGGTAGAAAGACAGGGGAACCAGAGAAAAGGGAGCAGGAGAATGGGACCAACTGACTCCACGTGTGATATTCGAAACTTTGTCCCAAGCAAATCAAGTGGAAAATTGTAAACAAAAAGCCGTTGCCGTTGCCGTTGTCGTTGGCCAATGCGTACTCCTGATCCGCTGTCAATTTTCTCGGGGCAAAGTGGACAGTAATTTGTGCAAGGCCGTCGGCCAAAAAATGTCAACGGTGTAAACCTTTGGCCTTAACTTACAGCTAAGAGCAGTGCAAACAGTGGCAATAACTGCATTCCCTGGTCTGTATTTTAATCGTGTTCGACTCACCTGCGGACACATTTTGCATTGATACTTGCGTCCACTGCCGCCAGCCGGTGCATGTCCACCGGATCCGCCCACTCCTGGTCCACCCAATTTGCTGGCATTGATGGGCTGCGGCACAACAAGCAGTGCTGCCGCCGAAGCCGCTGCAACGGCGTTGTTATGATGATGAGCAGCTGCCGCGGCAGCGGCGGTCACATGGTTACCATGATGCCCACCAACACCCAAGCCGGAGTTACCACCACCACCGCCACCTCCCGTTCCCGTTCCAGATCCAGCACCATTAGCGGTACTTCCGTGTCCCAGGCTGCCTGTTGAGTAAAGTGTAAATTATGATTATCGAGTGTCATTTGAGATAGAAAAGGATTGATTTAAGAGTTGTTGTGGCCAGGCTTCACTAGTCTAAAAACCAATGGGGTATAATGTTTCATTTTGCAACCCTTACGTATAAAAGCTTACTATAAAATTAAGGTCATGGGTCAACAAATAGACTTTTTTTAAGACTTCTCCAAATTTCATATTTAAAATTTGAAATAATCTTTTATTCACTAGTATATATTAATTATTACAATGTCCATAGATCCCAATAGTTGGCATTGAATAACAGCTTTATCCACTATTTGCAAAATTACTGTTTTGTTTTGATTTTCAAATATCATTTAATTTCTATCCACTAATTATATGGTTTCCTTCAAAATAAAGACTTTGAAACGGTATAGACTTCATATATGAGAAAACCCTACTAAAAATTACTAAACTATATACTTTAATAGTATCACAAGATAATGTCTAATATTCTATAATATGTATGCTTTATGGGGTTGAAAAGACTCCATCTGCCTCTTACGCACACTTTCGGATTCACATGATATATAAATGAAAGCAGATCAAATTTCAATCGAAGAAGAAAATGTGAAAAAAGCTCAAGAGATTAGTTCTTTTATGGATTAATGTACTGTCTAATAAATTTAGCAGGCTCTCATAGCATCGAAGGGAACGAAATTAACGGAGCATGTTGTTCCCATGTACTAAAGGGCCTTTAAAGGCCAAAAGACTGCTCTGAACTGATGTTGAGACTTACCTTGTCCGGTGACGGCGGCATGATGCTCTAGACGATTGTCATCCAGAAAGTGACCTGCAATTGAGATGTTTGCTTTAGTTGTTGTTGAATTGTGTCATCTGTGGCGCCACATCTAATGCTGCCACACTGCCACATTGTCACATTGCCACACGGCTGTCTATCAGTTCCCGACGAACACAAGTCACGCTGTCGCGTCTCAGTTCAAGTTGTAGCCATTCACTCACATCACATTGTCCGATGTCAAAGCAGCAGGCAACAGGCAATAGGCAACAGGCAACAGGCAGCAGCAGGCAATAGGCAGCTTGCAACCTGCAACATCCATCTGCAATCTGCCGCCAGGCAACTTGCCACTTTCCCCTTGCTGTTATGTTGACTCCACTGGCTTGTCTAATTAAACTTGGTCGCTCTGATTGCCACTGGGAAATATCTCAACTGAGTTACAGTTTATGTGAAAATAGTTTCACATTAAGCACTTTTTTCCTCATTCTGCATTCCTCCGTCCATCTGTCCATCTGTCCATCCGTCTATCCGTCCATCCATCTATTCATTCATTTATAATTGAGTTCTGAGCGCATTTGCGTGCAAAAATTGTGTGAATCTGTTGATGATCTAAGTGATGACCTAGCGAGGCTTAGCCAGGTGAGGATTAGAGAATTAGATGACTGTAGGTCACGACCAATTGAAAAGGCCGTACCGCAGACTAATCAAAAGCATTTCTATTGCAACATTTGCAGACAATTGTTGCCACCAAATCGGTTGCAAGGCTCTTGTAATTTTAATTGTTGTTGGGGCCAACAAACAACTAAAACATTTTTAGTGTTAATTACCGCCAGAGATTGGCGCCAAGCAGAGATGGGGTCTAAGCCAACTACCAAGAGGCAGCAGGAACCAGGCCAGCATCCATCTTTAAGCAATATGAGCTACTAGTTGCAATAGCAGCAGCAGCAGCAGCAGCAGCAGAGAACTCATAGTCATGAGCAGAGCACTAGGAGCCTTCTTATTGTTAATTTGTACAAGAAAAGCCAACGCTCTTGCAAGTTAGGGGCATTGTATCTCATAGATACATCTACATCTACATTGTTGGCCGCAATGTTGCAGATGCTTATCGCAGCTAAAACAACAGCACAAGCAGCCACAACAATGTTATTGGCCAATTGCCTAGCGATGACATTATCGGGCTGAGATCGTTGCCGCCAACGGAGCTCCCGATATCGATATCGGTCTTGATCCCAAACCCGTTTTCCGAACCCTTTTGGAGCGTGTTGCTGTCAATGTTGTTTGCATTTCAGGAATTTATGTAAACATCTTGTAAGCATCTTGTTGCCAATTGTTGCCGTTCTCCTTGCTTGTACCGCTTACACAGCGGCTCTTCAGTTAAAGGTCAATTTTTGGGGCGCTCCGTGGGAGTATCTTAAAGTATGTGAACACTAGCATTGTCCACTTGCCTTGCCTTTGTGTTCTCCTCCATCGCCATGCATCGTCATGCCACACGCGTGTTGCCATTTACTTTATATGCTACTTATGCACCGTATCTTTCTTGCAGATTTCTTGCAGATTTCTATCTATTCAATCGACTCTCGCGCGCAGTCTCCCCCAAAGTGAATCTGTTCGAGATTCGTGATTATCGGTTCTTGTTCCTGTGAGCAATTAATTAACCAATGGAACTACTGTCCCGCAAGCCCTGTCAGCCAACTTGATACCAGTTTCGTTGGCCATGTTATCGGCTTTGGGTCATGTTTTCTACTTGAGGCAGGTCAAAAGATATTTCGCATTTCGTTCATAACTCACCTTTTTGCAGATTATTGTGAAGGTGGTGATCGTTCATTTTGGCCTAAAATATAAAAAAATAATAACATAATTATTTTTTTTAATTTATGATTTGGAATAGTGAAAATTAGATACATATAAATAGATTAGCTTAAATGGTCTTTTTTGCTCTTAAGGCTCACATTATTTCAGGAACAGGGCACAATGTTCTAACAAATATTCTTGTCCAAATCGGATCACTATATCATATAGCTGCCATAGGAGCAAACGGCTAAAAATGTAGAAAATGCTAAGTATGAAAATTTCTGTGTCGATTGAGCGTTTTAAAAAAAAAATCGCAAAATATGCATAATAGCAAATCATTCCCCATTTGTTGACCAAAATTCATTCGGATCGGATGACTATATCGTATTTGCTGCCATAGGAACAATCCGTTAAAATGCTTAGTATGAATATTAATAGTTTCTATTGAGCGATTTTAGCCAAATTCACGCAATACACATTTGCTATGATTCCCTATATGCTGACCAAATTTCATCCAAATCGGACTACTATATCATATAGCATCCATAGGAACAATTGGTAATTGAAACAAAATTAACACAATATGCATGACTACAGGGGTATTTAATCTTCGGCGAGCCGAAGATAACCTTTTTTTCTTGTATATTTTGAAAAGATTAGTTATCTTTATTTTTTCAAACTTGTTGAGAATAGTTATAGTGAATTTGGTCCCGATAACTCTAGTCATTTTCAAGTTATGGTGTTGTGAAAACAGCCTTGTTATGCACATTTCTCTTCTATCAAACATAATAGACCTTTGTACTCTTTGTGAGTACGGGGTCTGAAAATAAAAATAAAACACTCAACTAATTTGTAAAACATGCATGTAAAAACTTATGGTCTAATAATTTAAATATTAAAATATATTAATAAATTTAATAATAGGAACTCATTAATTACTAGTCACAAATGAACGAAATCTTTTCTGATTCCCATTAAAATTTGACCCTCACAAAAATGAACTAGTTCAGTTGGAAAATTAAAATCAACTATCCCAAGTCTAATTTATTTGTGCTTAAAATATAATATAACAAAATCCAATTGGGATTGCTGTCCAAATATTTCAATAAATTTATAATGACTTCACAAGGTAAACGAATTAAAAGGTCATAAATAAACCAATGCAATAAGTACAAATAATTAAAGCTAACCAAAAATCGAAAAAAAATAGCAAACAAACTTTCGATGTCTGTCAATACAATTTATTCGATTCACAAAACACCAGGAAAATAATGGACAATCAAATAACGACATGGAAAATTCAAATGGAACGTGTGACAAAACTCCAATTCAAAACAAGAAGCAGAAAAAACAAAAAAAATCAGCTGGAAAATATGAATAAAAATTCTAACTGAGGAAAAATGTGAGTGTTGAAAAACACAGAAAATCAAATAGAAAAAAAGGTAAAGTTTCACCAAAAGCTACAGATTCTGCTTCCGATAAGCTGTAAATTGTGGATATAGGTTAAAAGCATCGAGTCTGGTCTATATTGTTGTCTCCTCCCGTTTATGGGCCAGACATGACCAAGGACACATGTTACAGGGCACAGTCAAATGCCACGGTTTAAATAAAATGAAATCAAACACAAAAACAAGCAAACCAAAGAAAAAAACAACATAAAAAAACGTTTACTTTTTCTAAACATTTTCTGATATGCTTAGAAAGAAACACAAAAACAAAATCAACAAGAATTATAGTACTTTCGATGTATCCCGACCGTAAGATACCCTGTAGGAAGTCCGGAAAGAATGTAAATTGTTACGACACAATTTATGCAGCTCTTCAAGGTCGAAGGAATAAGAAGAATTTTGATGGACCCACTAAAATGAACTGCTGAAAATATCGTCCACGAACAAAAGAACTACTGTAAGGAAAGCTGAGCAAAGTGACTTATCGATTAATTAGTATCGTAGATTTAGCTGATTATATCGATTAATCGATAAAAATCCCTCAAATGAACTTAAAAGAACTGATAGCGATAGATGAACCAAAACAAAACAAAACAAAGGAAGAACGCAATATTGCATGCTCTGTCTCGCTTGCGCATGCTTCGAGGTGGAGCAAAAAACAATTGCTAAGAAAAATTATTAACATTTTTGTTTTGTACGCGAAAGGGGCTTGGTATCAAAACTATATAATAAATTTGATCTGCTTGCTTATAAAGAGAGCCAGTATCCCAAACGTAGTGTTTTTAGCACAGACCGTCTATTCGAACAAATTATTTTCGATCGACTTGGAATATGGAAGCTATAGCCTAACTCATTGAGGACAGTGATAACACAGAGTGTGTGAGTTTGCTTCAATTTGTCCTATGGGAGCTATGGGATATATGTAGTCTTCCGATCCGGACCAAACTAGGTACGGATAGTCATAATAGCACCATACACATAATTTGTGAATTTCCCGATAGCTATAGTCTATAGTTTCCGAATTTATGGTGCTATGAAATGCTTTTTTCAGTTTGCGGGAACCGAAGGGGGCGTGGCAAAAATTTAAGTGGAGCTTGATCTACCTGCACATAAGAGTAGTCTATGCACCAAATTAGGTGTTCTAGCTTTAACTATCTCGGAAATCTCAGCGATCATACAGACGGACAGACGGTTAAAACTTGTTTGAATGAACTCAATATACCCTCACAGGGTATAAAAATACTACAGCAAAAACACAGTTATTTGTATACAAATATTGCATATAGAACAAAAGCATCGGAAGCAGTTGAGAACCGAGGGGACTGTGGAGTACGACATTTTCAGGGGTAAACCTGCTAAAAATGTAAATAAAAATAAAAAGAAAATAAATAAACAAAGCCGACACGCGAATTTAGAAATGTTTTTTGTTTCTTTTTGTTGGCGTTCTTGTTGCAGTTTTGCTTTTGTTTCCGTTTGTTTTTCTGTTTCTTGCTGAAATTGTTGTTGTGCATGAGCCATAAAGTAATACCACATTCTATGGGCATTTAACGGTACTTACTTATACCACTTTGCATCACTGTGCACCACTTACACCAACACCACTACACCACTTTGGACGACTCACCTCATACTCCTGCTTTAGTGACATCGGATGATGCTCGTTGGCATGCTGATGACTCCGCGGTGTCGGAGGCCAAAGATTGTAATCGCTAATATCCTTGGCATGCTGCAAAGAGAAACCAATCTGTGAATAATGGGCACATCATTTGAATATGGGGCATGGGGCAGTCATTAAAGTGGTATTCTAGTCTAGAAATTTGAAAAAATAGAAAATCATAATTCGGTAGTTTAAGTATTCTAAAATATGTCCCCAAAAGGATTTTTCAAAATTCTAAATATTTTTGAATTTACAGCTGTTTAATGATAGCAAAATAATATTCGTATATTTAATCTTACGATTAGTAAAAGTTGGCAATTGAATAAAATGTAAATAATCAATTAATCAGCTGCATCTAGACAGGTTTGAGCGGACGTAAAACTTTAAACTCGTTTTGCTCCAAACTACTTTTTTCGATACGTTCGCCACGATTTCTTAAAATCTACTCAACCTCTTAACTTGAAAATTGGCATGAATATTCTATAAATACATCTCTATTTGGTGTAGCTGTAGCTCTTATAGTCTCTGAGATATAGGTGTTCATAGAGACGGACGGACAAGAATATACATTTATACTCTATGGGGTCGGAAATGCTTTCTTCTCCCTACTCTTTTTTAGAGTACGGGGTATAAAAATAAATAGTAAACAAGAAAGAAAGGTTATCTTTGGCTCGCCGAAGATTAAATACCCTTGCAGTCATGCATGTTGCGTTCATTGGATTCAGTTACCAGTGGTTCCTATGGATGCTGTATGATATAATAGTCCGATTTAGATGAGATTTGGTCAGTATATAGGGAATGATAGCTTATGCGTACTGCGTGAATTTGGTTGAAATCGATCAATAGACAAAAATAGACAATTTTCATACTAAGCCTTTGAACCGATTGTTCCTATGGCAGCTATATGATATAGTGGTTCGATCCGAATGAAATTTGGTCAACAGCTGGGGAATGATAGCAAATGCTTACACTGAAAATTTTCATACTAGGCATTTTCATCATTTTCAACCGATTGTTCCTACGGCAGCTATATGATATAGTGGTCCGATTCGGATGAAAATTGGTTTGCACATGGGATTTGGTACTAAATGCATATAGGCTTAATTTGGTTGTAATAGCTCAAAAAAAATTTTGTTTTCAACCGATTGTTCCTATGGGAGCTATATGGTATAGTCATCCGATCCGGCCGATTTTAACAAATGATCTGCCTGCAGAGAGAATACACATCTGTACCAAGTTTCATCAAGATAGCTTTAAAACTGAGAGACTAGTTCGCATAGAAACAGACGGACAGACGGACAGACAGACGGACATGGCAATATCGACTCGCCTGTTGATGCTGATCAAGAATATATATACTTTATGGGGTCGGAGATGCCTCCTTCAATGCGTTACAAACTTCGTGACAAAATTAATATACCCTCTGCAAGGGTATAAAAACACTAGAAATTCGATCTTCTAGACTAGAACACACACTTAATTTTATAGATATATTTTTGATCAGCATTTGCTATTTCCGTCACACTGAGAGAGATTATAAAAGAATCTGAACTTGAGACCCAAACATACCCCAAATTCGACACTACTCGAATTAATGCTTATAATCAAATAGTATCCCTTTAAAATGGTGACGAATGTGTATATATCCGAGCTGTTAAATATGAATTTTAGACAAAGCTTTTTAGTATAAAGCTTGAAATGTGATCATTAAATATCATGGAATTTTAGAACAATTTGAATTTCTTAATTACATTAAATTATGCAAACTTCACTGACAAAGCTTCTTTCATTACGAGACATTTGTAAATAAAGGGTTTACTTTGTAATTTAACTATTTTATAAAGTGAACATTTATTTATTAAAAAATAATTATATTTTAGACAACATATATAAAAAATTGCCTATTTTAAAATTTTGAAAATGCAACAATTTTGTTTCATTTAATTTTCTTTAAGTTCTTTATTTAATTTAAATTAATTTTTTTTAGAAAAGTGTATTGTTCAAAAATGAACATGTTATGTAAACAGAAACTATGTGAACCCTAAATGTCTAATCTAAAAATACTCTGTTTATCTCTGCTTGCGATCCGTTTCCATGCTTGGAAACGAAGCATAGAATAAGACTAGATCTAAATATAAACCACGCTCTATCCTGTGCGTAGGGTAAAAAAAGTAAATTAGAAATATCTTAGAGGAGAGCTGTTCTCAGATGTAATTGCATGCTATATAAGCCGAGGATTGTTAGAAATAAAATCAGTTCAAATTTTGTTCTCCAACCATAGAGTTCAATTTTTGTGCTCAAACCATAAAGTCTTGTTGTCCATTTATTCATTGGTCCTTCGAGCATTCTGTTGTTTCCCCCACCAGTGGTAAGTTACACAGAATTATAAACCAGCACCTTATAGTGAATACTTAAGGTTGCAAAATAAATCGGTCTGTTGCTATCATAAGAAGCACAGAACTGATTGCTCTTGCTCTTTGTGTGGCAGAGTTTATATAAATATCCGAAAAGGATTAATACAATTTTTTGGCTCGAGCGCTCAAAAATAAAAGAGGCAGAGTAAAGTAAAAGTAAAAGTAAAAAAATAAAAATTTAATAAATTGTGTGTGTTTGATAAAGTTAAATCGGCGGGCACAAAATTATAGCGTTTCCGAGGCTAACATCGGAAAGTGTAATAAAAATACGTAGAAAGTTTCAAGCAGCCATGGAGCTGCAGGGATCAAGGGTCCATTCATTCATTGGTCCTTCGAGTACTCTGTTGTTTCCCCCCACCAGTGGTAAGGAACACAGAGTTATAAACCAGCACCTTATAGTGGAGTAGATAAGGTTGCAAAGTAAAAATTGGTCTGTTGCTTTTATAAGAAGCACAGAACTGATTCGTTTTGTTCTCCCATTGAGGAGGCAGAGTAAGCGTTTCCGAGGCTAACATCGGAAAGTAAAAGATATATACGTAAAAAGATTCAAGAGGCCAAAGAGTAGCCAGAATCAAAGATCGGCTCGCAAGAGGATTTACAACCCCAAGAGCCGAAGGCAACGGTCGGCTAGAGGATTTACAACCCCAAGAGCCGAAGACAACGGTCGGCACGGTAGAGGATTTACAACCCCAAGTGCCGAAGACAAGGTCCGCCGCGTAAGCAGCGATAGCGGCGACACAGCGTCAACGATAGCAGCGACACCAGATCATCGTCAGCAGCACCGTCGACGTCAGCAGCAGCATCAACATCAGCAGCACCAGCATCAGCAGAAGCGTCTACAGAAGCGTCAGCAGCATTAACAGCGACAACAACAAAATGTAGTTAACCATAGTTATTGTCATTTTATTTAAGTAACCCCCTTTTCTGTGGCCCTTGGCAGTATGTTCAAAAATGAACATGTTATGTAAACAGAAAATAACAACGCGGGGATTATTTTAAGAAACTATGTGAACCCTAAATGTCTAATCTAAAAATACTCTGTTTATCTCTGCTTGCGATCCGTTTCCATGCTTGGAAACGAAGCATAGAATAAGACTAGATCTAAATATAAACCACGCTCTATCCTGTGCGTAGGGTAAAAAAAGTAAATTAGAAATATCTTAGAGGAGAGCTGTTCTCAGATGTAATTGCATGCTATATAAGCCGAGGATTGTTAGAAATAAAATCAGTTCAAATTTTGTTCTCCAACCATAGAGTTCAATTTTTGTGCTCAAACCATAAAGTCTTGTTGTCCATTTATTCAGTATTCATGGTGCGTATATTTTTTTTTAAATAAATTGAAATTCCATTATTTTTTTTTTATTTTTTTGTAACTTGAGTACCAATAAATATAAAAGCTAATAATCAATGAGTTATTTTTTACGTTTGCATTACTATTAATTAAATTTATAAAGCTGCTGACAGCAAAGTGTAATACGATCGACTAGAACAAAATATTTTTGGCATTTCACGTATATAGTAAAACAAATTTGATAAAAAAAAATTGAAATGCAGTAATGCAATCAATTTGCATATTGAAGAAATATGAAATTGTGCTCAAATCAATTAAAATTGCATATTTTTATAGCGGACTCATTTAAATAAATGTTACCGATTATTCTATTTGTAATAAGAGTCTTTAAAATTACTGACAAATGGATAGAAAAAATATTAAAGGTTCCTATATTGTGATTTGTCACAAGTTTTAACTTTGACAGGTTAAAAAGTGAAACAGTGTGAGCTGAAAACACACCAATTTATATGAGTGTATATAAAGAGAAGTGTCAATTGAAATAGAAAACCGCGTTACACACAATCGGAGGTGTAAGAGCGACGGTGACGGCGACAACGACGGCGACGGCGTTGGAAAGCGGCGGCTTTGGAGCTTGCAGAAAAAAGTAGTTGGAAAAGTGTTGCATATCGCACGGGGAGTTGGAGCAGCGTGTGAAAACGAAGCAGCACGCGAGTGCTTATGGAGGTATGGTGTATGGAGGTATGACTGTATGTGTGTTTTTGTTGCTTTTAGTTTCAGAGCATCCAAACTCAACCCAATCCTGCGTGAAAGGGTATGCGTGAGTGTGTGCGTATGCCTGCAACGACTAGTTAGTAGGTGGACAAACGAAAAAGTAGAAGAAATGTCGACAAAAAATGCACAAATACACAACACACACATCTACATAGTCGTACACATACATACATACATACATATAAGCAGAGCTGCGTTGGCAGCTGCTGATGAAGATGACCAGAGTCAAATCCAGCATGGACATCAACGGAAGTTCTCTCTAACCAACATGCCAGCCAGCCAGAAACAACAACAACAACAACAACAACAGTAACAAGAGCAACAACAGCTAGTAGAAGATGGCGTCGCATTTCCCTCTCCAACTTCCGGAATAGCCGGCGTGTTCGGTTAGCTGCAGCACGCAGCAAAATGGAACAAAACGAAATTTCAAAAAAAATTCAAAAAGAAATGGCAAAAAATCTGTGGAAAAAGAAAAGTTTGGCTGAGCGCAGCAGCAGCGCTCTCTGTTGCTATCACTGTCTTACTTCCCGGCACTTACTCTTTTTCACTCTTTCTCTCACTCTCTCTTTCTCTCGCACGCTCATTCTCTGACCAGCTCCAAAACATTTGGAAGAGCCGAGCGCACATGGAAAAAAATCAAAACAACATTTTTTTTAACCCCTTCACAGCAACTGCGGCTGTGGCAGCGACGTCGCCGTCGACGTCAACTGAAGTCTCACACTTTCTCCTGGCGCTTCAACTCATCCTGCAGGACGGGCAGATGGGTAAATGTGTGAATGGGTCGGTGGTTGGGTGGTGCAGTTTCTATGACCAGTCCCACGTCTACCAACAGCAAAAAATTAGGCGGAAAACGTGAATTTTTTTATGCAATTGCAGCTACAGAACATCCAAGCCCAAACCCAAACCCAAACCCAAAAACAACCCTAAACTCACTCTCTTCCCCACCACCCCTTCACCCCTTCAGCCGTG
Organism: Drosophila cardini; assembly: GCA_018903735.1. Taxonomy (NCBI): domain Eukaryota; kingdom Metazoa; phylum Arthropoda; class Insecta; order Diptera; family Drosophilidae; genus Drosophila; species Drosophila cardini. The sequence goes on from JAEIGM010000060.1 coordinate 161,422, forward strand.
CACCCCTGCACCACTTACGGACTCCACCTGCCCAAACACGGTCCAGTTGTCGAGCCCAAGCAGCAACGCGTTTTGGACAATGTAGCAACCTTTGACATACCAGACAGACTCCAACTTCACATTTCGTTTCTGTTTTTGGGGAATTCTCTTTTATATTTTTGCTCTTATTTTTTTTCTTTATTTTGTGCTTTTTTGTCATTCAGCTGAGCATCTCGTTTTGGTTTTATTTAACTTCTTTCGCCTTCATCTTTTTATTCATGTTGCTGCTGTCTGCTTCTATTGATTTTTTTCACATTTAGTCAGATAGAAATATTTTTTGTTCCGTGTTCAAATGTTTGACCATCCGCACTGTCTTCTTTCACTTTTTTGCTGGACCACCGCACCCCTTAGCTGTGACCTGAGGTTAGAATTTGTTCTTATTGTTGTGCCCAACCCGCTTGAGTTACAAATTTGTTCAACTTTATAGCAATTACTTTAAAAATTGAAGTTGCGAGCGGTTGTTTGCGGTTTTTTGGTCGAGCTCCCTCAAACCGCATCCTAATACCAATACCAATACAAATACCAATACCAATTCCAATACGAATGCCGTTTAAAATTTGGTATTGCAAAAGCCATGACTGGCCCCATTAGTCAGTATCAGCCCAGTTTCAGCCGCAGTTTAAACCTCATTCCATCTTGTGCTCTTGTTTCGTTTCGTTTTTTCCTTTCAATTTTCACTTTTTCCTTTCTTCTGTTTTGTTTATAATGTTGTTGTCGCTCGCTTTTCACTTTGCCGTCACGTTGACTTTTTCCTAATTGAAGTATATAAGAATTAATTGCAATGCTTTGTTCAGAGGCGTGTTGTGGCTTAGGGTTTCCCTTCAGATCGGTTCCAGTCACGTTTGACCCACGTCCTAAATAAGTTTACTTTGTAATTTGGATTTTTAAGTTTCCGACATGTGAAGAATCTCTTCTAGACATAATATTTCTTTAAGTTGCATGATTTTAATTTAATTAAGTTCATCTAGAATTGGTATTGAAATAACTAAAACTAAAATAGAGAATTCAAAGCTTGTATGGTTAAGATTTCTTTTAGGTTTCTTGGTCAGTCAGTCAGATATACTTAATTATTTCTTTAAATATACTTTTTATATTTTAGATTATTATTTAGTGATTTTAATGGTAGAAACAATCATGACCTTTTATATTCCTTAAAAGTTTTCTGAGAACTGCGAAGCTCTGGAAGACTGTCACACAAATCAAGTTAGTTGCTCCTAACTAAACTTTAAAGAAAATTAAGTGAAATTGCTTTCAAAATTAATTAGTGAACTTTGCGTGGCACTCCCCTGAATATTTCCCTATCTCCCTCATTCTTTCACTCTCTCTTCTGGTCTTTAGCTGTTTCTCTCGTTGTGAAACTAATTTCACTAATGCAAGTGACAACAACGAGTCCTCGTTGTTTCCGCAACGATTGCTGATTCCAATCTGGACGTCGCGGCGTCCATTGTTGAACTTTAAAAATTAATTAACTACGGAAATCCTTAAAAAAAAAAAAAATCAATTTGTGGGAGTTGTAAGTTTTAAATTGTTTTGCCGTCTCTAACGCATTCGTTAACGAGTGGGGTCTAGGAGGTTTTTGATGGTCGGAAAGACGAACCTTTTTAGCTGTACACGTCCGCGACAGGTTCAACCCTCTGTTGTCCTTGGAGACAATCAATCTCCATTCAAAACAATAATTTCACCACACGAAAAAGTGAAAAGTGAACTCAATGAACACCAAAAGCAAGAGCTCAAAAAAGTAAAGAAAAATCTTTTAAGAACACGCCAAAAAATCCAAAAAAAAGAGGCAAAAAAATGCAAACAAAGTTGAACGCGTCGCGCAAAGAAAAACTTGTTTACATCTTGAAAACGCAAAAAAAAAAAAAAAAAACAGAAAAAAAGGAAACCGAAAACTGCAAGAAAAAAAAATGTGTAAGAATTTTTTATTCGCTGTTTCCTTGTGGCACGCGAGCAGCTTTGCAGCGTAGTCAAGAGCAAGGATAATCATGGAAGGAGCAACAGCGAAGGTACAAATAAAAAAGTGAGAGAAAAAAATATTCTCTTTGCGGGGAAAAAAAGGGCAAAAAACATTTGACGGCGCTGCCCAAAGTATTTTTTTTTTTATTTGTTATACGTCGAGTCTGCCTTTTTAGGCAAGTGGCGGGAAAACAGCAGCGGGGAAGGAGTAGAATTCTAAGTTGGGAGAACTTGGACTGTTACTAGGACTGGGGCCACTGTCTCCATCTGCCGTACTCGTTTCCTTTAGTCTGTCGTGTAGCAACAGCCGTGAACTCAGACAGAATCGGTTTGAGTTTGGTCAGTTGTCTGCCGATGCTCGTCGAGTGAAAGTGCAGCAGGTTCAGCTGCGGATTCCCGCCTGGATACGGTTTGGGGACATGAGGACGGTTAACCAACTGGGAGTCGAGCTGATCACACACTAGTAATCGTTCCATAGAATTTCTAAATGTGATATTCCTGTTAACTTCTACTGAATTGTGGGCGAATGCAGAGTTAACGAGTTTACTTAAAGCCAGTTAATTTTTGAGTCCACTAATGTTAAAGGTCTTTTTAACTATGAACTCACTCTCGATTTTAACCCACACTCCCAAACTTCCCGTCTTTATAGGAATCTAGCACTGTCAACCCTTCCCCTCAAACTACAATTTTGTTGATAATGAGCATTAACTTTTATACTTTGTTCCTGCAGATGGCAAACTGGGCTTAAATGCTACAGACTGAGGTGGTGGACAGCGGCGTGGTCAAAGGGGACGTGATGAGTTCTTCTAATACTCACATCGACATTTCCATTCCACATGTAGTGCATGCCAACAGCGGCCCCGGGATCGTGATGGGTTTGTCCGGTCATGTGCTCTGCCATCACAGCGCTCATCCAGTGGACCAGTCCTTGGGTGGGATTCTGTCCCTGCACGCCGCCGATCGGCATGTTGACAGCGGCAGCAGCAGCGGCAGCGGCGGCCACGGCAGCAGCGGTTGGGTTGTTGTTGTTGTTGTTGTTGCTGTTGCTTTGGTTGTTGCTATTGTTGTTGTTGCAGTTGTTGCTGCTGTCGTGAGTTTTACACGTGGCAGCAGCCGTTGATGATTGCTCTGCTGTTTCCGGTGGTGACTTTATGGAATTGCCGTAGCTCGGACGCGTTTGTGGTGCGGGTTGAGTTTGGGTTTGATTCAAATTAATTGCGGACACCGTTGTCGCTTGTTGGCCGTCGTCTACGGGCGGTGTCGGTGGTGTTCCCGGCGCCGAGCTTGGCAATAGAGATGACCCAGGTCCGGACTCGCCGGTTTGCTGCGAATTATGCTGATTGTTGTTATTGTTGTTGGCGTTGCTGTTGCTGTTGAGGTCTTCGCTATGTGGTCCGTTGTCAGCTGACCATCCGTAGCCGTTGTTATTATTGTTGTTGTTGTTGTTGTTGTTATTGCTATGGGGTTTCTGAAAATATAAAATTTTTTTTTTTTTGAATAAAAGGGATATTCACATTTTTGGTTTTTTTTTTTTTTTTTGTTTATGCATTGAGCATGAAAAATGAAATGATTTTTGGTTGATTATTCAGTTTTTCACTTTTTCATTACGAAGTTGCTTTTTGCTGTTTTAAGAAAGCAACAACAACTTATTTTGGCCACCCATAATTAGCGTAAACAAACATCCCAAATTTTGTATTTTTCTTGCTCTTCCCTTATTTTAACAACGGTTGAAAAATAAGTTTGAGACGGGTTGATTTTTCAAAAGGAAATACTTTAATTGGATTTTAAAGATAATTATGACAGTTCCATTAAACTCAAACCAGAGTTAAAATAAACTTCACTTGGTAGAGTACGTGCACTTTTATTATATATAAATGTATTTAAATGTGTTTCAAAACATCATCATATTTATAATTATTTCTCTTATTAAAGACGTAGACATATTGCACAGGAAAAATTACTTTTTTTACTCAAGGAATTTTACAATCAATACTGATTGTTAAATGAATAAATGATTTGGACTTAAATACTTAATGAACAGCGCGTTTAGTCTAACAAATAGATTTTTCTATTGGTTTATGATTATGATTATGATTAAAGAAAGAAAAAAATGTTGGTCTTTATTCGACACTGGAGTGTTTAATTTAAAAATATATAAACTTTGTCTAAAAACTAACTTTTTTAGAAACATAAATACTCTCTTCCATACTAACATGCTGTATCGTGTCCGGTGACTTAATTTTTTGAAGGTCCAATTTCTGCTCCGCAGAGTCCTCTCTATCCTGACTCAGCTTCGCTGACTCCATGGCGGCCGCACAAACGGCGGAGAACAACAAATTGTTGGACAGATGCGAATGCTTTCGGTGGGATGGAGATGAACTGGCATTTCCATCCCTGAGTGGGGACGGTGTTTTGGGGTAGATGCGGCAGGCATCGGAATGCTGTTGGTGTTGCTGTTGTTGAAACACTGCGTTAGCGAAGAGATTCTTGTAGAATTCGATTGGCGTTAAGATATGTGAAGGTGTGGGCGTAGCAGTTTTAAGTACATCCATATAGTTGTCGAGCTCATGGGCGCGACGACGCCTCAGCTGACCCTTGAGCATGATGAAGTTTCAGCACGTGCGACGCTCAAAAGTAGGCAACACTTTTATTTAGTTGACAAAAATTCACTTTCGTTTATCGCGAAGGGAGTTTTCAGTTTTCCCAACGATTTGTCTAACTTGTTCGGTCGTTATTCGAATTACACATGCACACAAATGCGTGAAAAGCCCACAAGTTAAAACAAAAACAGGAAGAATTCCAAAGAAAAAACCAAAAAATCAAATAAAAACGCATATTTTTTTCAACTTGTTTTCAGTCTTTTTCTTTGACTAAACTTTTATTTTATTTGAGGGGTTGCAGAAAAAGTTTTCAAAGCTTTTGATGTGCTTTATTTTTATGTGTGACTTGTTGAGTTTTTTTTGTTTCCAACATCAGTTTTTTCATTTATTTTTAGATGCAGTTTTGCAAAACAAATCATTTACGCCGAAAAATGCCAGCGAATGACCTTGAAAAACTTTTGCCCCTAAAACGTGTTTGTTTTTCTATGTGCATTTTATTTTGTTTTGTTTCCTTTTTATTTTGTTTTCCCATGTTGTTTAGTTTACAGTTTGTCTAGAATTTCTCTATGTTGTATTTGATGCTTCACTCCTCCTGATTTTTGTTTTGTATTCCATTGTTGTGACAGTATTTTATGACGTTTACGTGATGTGCCGCTAAGCTTTTATTTTTATAAATTTGTTTATTTGAGTTTATTTGAATTATCATTGGTTTGAATTGAATTATGGTGCACTGGTTAGCTAAGTCATTGATTTACGTAACATAAGACTAATAAGCTCAAGTAAATGTGGAACAAAGTAAATTGATAATTTACATAAATGTTTGATTTTAAATCATATGAGATTAATACTTGTAAGCAATAGAACTATATTAACATAACAAATTATAAATGAAAAAGTACAGTTGTAAAATATTGTAAAAAAATAAGTTAAAGATATGTGAACAAATAAAATTGCATTAAAAACTTTCATTTCGTTAGCCGTTTAATTTTCTTGTGTAACAACTGTTTTTTAACTTACTTTAAGTTTATTTTATTTAATTTATTTAATTTAATTTTCTTATGATTCATTTTTATTTTAGTTATATATGTTATTGGTATTATATTATTAACATTTTTATTTTTTTTTATTATTATTATTATTTTATTATTATTATTATTATTATTATTATTATTATTATTATTATTATTATTATTATTATTATTATTATTATTATTATTATTATTATTATTATTATTATTATTATTATTATTATTATTATTATTATTATTATTATTATTATTATTATTATTTATTTTTTTTTTTTTGTATTATTGTTTTTGTGTTTTTTGCACTTCTACTTTTAGGAACTTTTCTTGTTGATTTTTTTGCACTTTCTTTAGGAACTTTAGTTGCAGCACTTAACTAGTTCTTAATTAGTTACATTCAGCTTTTCTAGCTTTTCGCTTCTTTATTATTCAGCAGTTATTTAACTGAATTCATGGTACATTAGCCGTATTACGTATACTCCTCCCAAATGGGACACTTGTTTGAGTCGTAGCGCTTGATAATGATACAGTAGATCACTTTTCTCATATCCGTCATAATGTTTCTCATTTTCCCGGTTTTCCTTTTACTGCATACTTGACTTAAAGATAAACGTTATGTATATTACGCATACGCCACGTTGCTTGCGGTATGCCTTGTCGAATCAGTCAGTATGTCGATAGGCATGTCTGCGTGTGCGTGTGGGTGTGCATGTGCGTGTGTAGCTCTCGAGTCCTTGAATCAGTCCCGTCCGTCTCTGTCGTGCAGTCAGTGAGCATGGGATAGCTTGCAACAACTGAACAACAGAAACTCAAAGTGCAGCTGCTGAAGCTGCCGCAAAAGAAATTGCAAACGCGCGCGAAGCAGTCAAATATGTATACAAAGAACTATACAAATACAAGCACATACACATACACACACACACATGCGAACATATATTGTGTGTGTGTGTGTGTGTAAAAGTGTTTTGTATGTTGTGAATGTTTTCCTTTCCCACATTTTTTCTTCGACTCGTTGCCTGCGTCTCTGCAATGTCAGAGCAATCTCAGAGCAGTCGTTGCTATTGTTGTTGTTGCATTTTTTTGTTATCCTTTTTTCCTTATTTTATAATTTTTGCTCCTTGCTCCTTTTTTATGCACGTTGCCGTTATAAAGACATACATTTGGAGCGCACTGCAGCATTTTCTTGTAAGAAAACGAAGCGCATAAAAAAAATATAGCTGAATTTGCGCGATGTCCTGCAGGCAGTTGTGGGCGATAGAGATGGACATGGGGAGAGGACGTAAGTAGCAGGGAGATGGGAAATGTTGGGGGAGTTGGGAGTTTGGAGGGACAAGCACCAAGTGAGCTCCATGTAAGGAAGATGAAGCTATGGTATTACTAGGGTTCAGCGCGGCAGATTGATTTTCTTTTATACGGTTTGCCCACGTTTCTGATTTTTTATTGTGTTTTTCTTGTTGCTGCTATTTCATTTTATATGTATGTATAGACCCAGTGGGAGGGGTATGTGTGTGATGGATGTTAAAGAGTTCCTAAGAACCATTATTATTGTTACTGAAGACAAGTTGGGTGCTGAGCATTACGTACTCTATGCGAAAATACATACAGCTCGGGTGGTATCCAACTACTTGTTCCACAGTGAATTTTATATGTATTTAAAAAGAAAATTTACAAATCTTATATCTAAATTAAATATAGAATGCTAAACGATTTCTTTGAGGTCATTTTAAGTATCTAATTTCAGAAGTTGTTAATTTCTGACACTTTACCAAGGTGTTGTCAACTAGTGTCATATTTTAGTTCACTGTAAAACTTTAAACTCAAGCAACAACAAACAAATCCTGAATGTATTTGAGTGAAATTCATACGAATCTGTTGGCAAACAGAACTTCCTGCATCAAGTGAAGCAAAACGAATAGTATCTGAATATTTAAATAAGTTTTAGTGGAAAGCAAACGAACTGAGAGCAAACGGACAAGCCATGGAAGGAGGCTTTTGGGCCAAGTGGGCCAACTTGAGGCTACTAATGATTACTGTAGGCTATTGAAATTCGGAATCCATGTGTTTTTGTGTTGTTTTTAGTGTTTGCTGTAGTCACGTGGCGCCACCTAGCGTGTCGATGGTATAAGCACGCGTCGCGGACGCGGCACGTCGCGCGACGACCAATATATTTGGCCAAACCCAAGTGAACTGAAGACAACGACAGTTGCAGCCCGCCAAAGGCAACGCCAGCGCCACGAACACATGCAACAATCGACGATGCCGGCGTCGCTGCTCGCGTCGACTGCACCGGAAGCAGCGCACAAACTGCGACTTATGGCAGCTGCAATAGCGGCCATGTTTGTTGTAAGAGCAACAACAACACCAACTAAAATGGCGCGCGTGAAAAGGAAACTCAAGAAGTAGAATCAGAAGCCAGGTCCAGGACCCATAGAAACTCACACACACAAATACACACTGAGCATAAAAAAATCCAAGTGAAATTGTGTGTTCGTATGTGTATGTGTATGTGTATGTGTGTGTGTGTGTTTCTCTCGACTATATTTTTTTCTGCTATCACATGGAGCAAAAAATAGCAGCGACTGAAAGAAATACATTGACATTGCAAAAGGCGGCGACGAGCAAAAAACGAAATAATAGCAAAAAGTTGTAAAAGAAAAGCGAAACCGTGTGATGTTCTGGCTGACAACACACACACACACACACACACGCACACACACAATGGTAGCAGCAGCAACACTGAAGAAAGGATAAAAACATTCAGCAAGCACGCGGACTGCGCTGTCAGCGTCAACGTCAACGTCTGCGTCGACGTCAACGCCTACGTCAACGTCTACGTCTACGAGAGAGGTTGACCGTTAACATTTCATGAGCTCAGCTCCACTTTCTTTTCCTTTCCTTCATTTTGTTTATTATATTCTTGTTGTTGTTGTTGTTGTTGTTTTTGTTGGCTGACAATTTGAAATGAATGTTGTATTTACGATATTTCTACAGCTTGTTTGTTATTCTCGCAGGGACTTGTTTTGAAGCTAACAGGTGTCCTCTCAATCCTGTCTAACTTCTTACATCAATTTGTTGCTTAACTGTCCCAAATAACTGCTCGAGCTTTCTACATTGTCTGGACAATGTCTTAGTCCTGGCAACTCGTATTCCGTTCGTTATCCTTTCTTCTGCTAAAGAAAAAACTTATTTCTGTTTTTGCTTTGTTACTTATTTAAGCGGCTTTGCCTTGAAAACAACTCAACAAACTGAACAGGAAAACTTCCACCCGCAACTGCAGTGACTGCGCTGCCGATGCCGACGTCAACGTCAACGTCGGCGTCGTAAATGCAATGCGCGCATTGAGCACAAAAGAGAAAAACAAGAATCCTGTCCAGGACTAGAAGCATATGTTTTTATGTGCTCGCCGTTGCGTTGCTTTTTTATGTGCAAGGATTTCAATGTTCCTTGCAATGAGCATATTCCCTTTACAGCACACACACACTCGCACACACATACACACACAAAGAAGAAATAGAGCTCAAGCTGCAATTGCCGATAAGAACCAAAGGATATGCTGTTCCCTTACCAGTTGCCAAGATGCAGATACAAATAAACGTGGCCTTTAAGATGTGCTTTTCTCGGCAGAAACGGGAATTGCGTTCGTCGATAATTGAAATGAATGTGTAAAGGGTGGAAAGTAAACAGAAGGAAATAAACTGAAAATTAGTTAAAGTTACTACAAATAGTAAATTAATTATTATTTCTACAACAGACATAAAAGTACTATCTTTTAATGTTGAAAGAAACCATTCTTAGAATAAAATAATTAAATCGTTCTCTTTTAGATAAATCATGGAACTACCAAGTGGGAGGTAGTTGTTCAACCTGAAATCAGCCATTTTTAAGCAGCTAACTTTTATTACCGAAAAAGCTGAACTATTTTTAAACAATTAATTAAATGCTACCAACCTATGCCTAAAACATAAACAAACTTTTTTTTTTCTCTTTGTTTAATGTTAAATAAAGTAAACATATTTTATTATAAGTTGAAAAAATTACTACTTAAAAGTCTAATAAAATGAACACATCTCTTTAGTTGGTCATTATTGACTCAATCTTGACTCAAATGCAGAACAATTTGAGACTTGAACCTGACCTGCCCCTAACGAGTTTCTAAACGCATAGCCACAGGCAATTTGGGAGAATCCACAAGTAGTTTTCACTTGCCATAAAGGACATTTTCGGCTTATACGAAACTCAACGTTGCATGCCACTTGTTGCTTGTTTAATGTTTAATTTGGACTCAAGAAAAACATTTTGTAATTGAAGCTTTCTAATAAAAGCTTTGAGTGCAGACACTTTCGCTTTGTAATTATAGCATATCCTGTACACAAACCATACAAAATGTCCTTCGAGTATCCCATAAAAAACCAATCGTAAGTTTCAGCGTTTTTACGCTCAAGAGCTTGAAAAAAACGCTCAAAAGTTGCGAATGCTCTTCAAATTTTATAAAGAGAATGAAGCTTCTTTCTCTCACTTCCCCCTCACCTTTTTTTCTCTCTTACTCTCACTCAATGTTTTTTGGTGAGCGTGTTCGTGTGCGTGTGTGTGTGTGTGTTGGGGGCGTGTTTGTTGTCATGTTTTTTACTCGCTTTCATTTTCTGCTCTCTTTCTCTTTTTTTGTGGCTTTTAAGTGTTATTGGATGATTTTATGAAAATTGATTTGGAGTACGCCCCTTTTAAGGTGGCAAGTGCAGCTGCCCCCGTTCCACTCACGAGTGGCAGAAGGCAAATAGCAAGTTTTTAGATAATTATAACTCACCCGAAACTGATGCTCTACAGGACAGTCCAGGCTTAGGGCATAGTCCTCAACGACAGCGCCTAGAGAAGATGCAGATGCCTCCCCGAAAACCTGCTCGATCTTTATCGGTGGACTTAGTAGTACTGAACACGGTCCAGTGTTGGTTGTAGTCCCTGGAACCGGATTAATGCAACCGACGGCGGCAGCTGCAGCGGCTGCAGCAGCGGCGGCTGCTGCAAATGTGCCCTCAACAATTATTGGAGTCGCCTCGGGGCCTTGGCCAATTCCAGCTGCATGGCTACTACTGCAGGGGGTGCAGGGAGTGCAGGGCGTAGGTGGGCAAGGCGTGGCCGCATGACCGTCGTGGTAGGGTGTCACAACGAACGAAGGATAAGATCGGAACTGATGGTGATGGTGATGGTACTCGGTGTGTGGATGATGCGCCAGCTGTGGTCCTTTGTACCAGGTACCATGCATAATCATTTAAACTGGTCAACTCACGGGTTGTCCAACAGTTTTACCTTCGATTTCTAATCAATATTTTCAGTTGTTCAATTGATTCACTTTCTTTTCACACTGTCACTTCTTATAATTTCCTTTGCATAATTCGGATTTTCCTGATTTCAAGAAAATCTTTACTTTTAAGCTTTTATGTGTTGATGTAGTAATGAACTTTCATTAGAAAATATGGGAATTAAGTTAAGTTTTTCGTCAATACACATTCATTGAAGATAAGATACATTCATTTTTTTTAGTTTACTTTTGTGATTAAATATTAAGATACAAAAGAGTTGCCTAACAATAATCTCTGACATCCATTTGGTTCAAGTATTATGCATTTTTTTAACATTTTTATTAACAAATGAAATATTAATGTAAAAAGTTAAAAAGTTTTCGGACATTTACACATATATAGAAATCCCTAAAGAAACAGATATCGAATGATTTAAGAGTATTAGAATGAGAATCTTATCACAAAATGTCAAATATTGTCTCGATAAATATTTTTGTTTGCTGAATGTTAGACTTGGAGTCTGATTTCTGCCCTATTGTGGAAAAACGTTCTAACTGATTTGCTTTTCAAAAACGTTTTTGGCTAAAACATAACTGATTTCTACACTTACTTGGAGTAACATTCTAACTAATTGACTAAAACTAACTAAAAAGGTTCCCACTAAGACAAAACTGACTTTTTCCTATAAAATATTTCGTGTCTTTCTCCCACTTTTCATTCATAATAAAACATGTGTTAAATGTATCTAATATTATTTGCATTTTATTTAAAACAATTTGTTTTAAATTAAACAATTTTTAATTTTTTTTTATTTTGTGTTATTTGATTTAGTTAACTCTCTCACATATTATTAGACGGCGATAATTACCAGATACGAGTGTAACTAATTGCACAAACTTATTCACATAATAATTATTCTTTTTTAGCCACAATTATTAAATATTCACAACTGAACGCAATTTGGTTTATTTAGACTCAGATTATTTATTTTTTGTATTTTTTTTGTTTGATTCAGTGGTCAGCATACTGAACCTTTTTTTTTTTGCTTTCTCTTTTGTTGTTGTGCTTAATAATTGGTTACACTTTTGTTTTGTTGCACTTTAGCGCGCTTGTTAATTGTGATGCAGCAAACAGCTGCAGCTGCGGAATGGCGAAAATGCGTTGCACTTGGCGACTGCAACAGAATTCTTCACGTAACGCACAAAAACTCGCAGCCTGACGTCTCCGAACTGCACTTGAGTCAGGCTTGAAGCTTCAGACTTAAGCTGTAAACACGCGCGCGGTTGTTCGAATACAGTGTAGACTGGATACTAGAGTGGATGCTCGATACTGGACACTGGATACTCAGATACTCTGTTACTCAGTTACTCTGGCTGGACAGACTTAGTGTGTCTGCTTAATTTGGCGCTCGCACTGTGTGTGTGGAGCAGCAAGCAACGGTGCAAGCAAAAAGTTGCTGCCAGCTCGCAAGAATTCCGAACTCGAATGCTGAGTGCTGCCACGAAAAAAACATTCAAATGCCTCGCCGCCAAGCGGCCAAATCGCAGCCACTGCGACGACGACGACGACGATGACGATGACGACGGCAGCGACAGTGGCCCCACGAGTACTCACACACATATGAACACACACGCATACATCCACTCATTCACATAGCGTAAGCTCGTTTACTCTCTGAGCGGCTGCTGTGCTCTCGCTCTGACGGTGCACTTTGGGGGCAACTAAGACAACGCATGCGCAGCTTTTTACTCCTTTTCGAGGCGAGTAGTAAACGAATCTAAAAAAGAAGCAAGAGCAACAAAAAGCTGTCTCACCTCTTCTCTCTTTGTTTGTCTCTTCACTTCTTTCTCGCTTGCTCTCTGCTATACAAAAAAAATTGTTTGTGGTTTTTCGTGTTGTTCAGTTTTTGCTGCTTCGAGCTGCTCTTGAGCAGCTTTGATTTGATTTTGGATTTTTTGCTTGAGTGCTTTTACGTTGACTTTGAGGATGAATGAGCGTGTTGCTGCAATGTGTGCCTTGTGCATTATTGTATACAAAAGTGAGATTACATCTTAAACGCGAAAGTAGGCGTGTCATTCAATACTAAATTTTGATCAAACAAAATTTTTTATTTTCTTTTGTTTTTTTTTTCGGCAAAATTCCAATACTAATTTTTGGTACAAATTCCTTTTAATAAGTTCCGGATTTTACCATGGCAGATCCCAATGAAGAGAACGTCTCTGAGCCTGGGGAAGCACCACCTTCCGAGGAACCCCGAGAAACCTTGGGAAATCCACAGTTTCAAAATGAGGAAAATCCAGAAGAGGGCAACCAAAATGAGGATCAAGGCAACGGGGAGAAAAGGCCAACAGAAAATAAAAATAATGATGGGGAAAATGAGAGAACAATGAGCGAAAACGATTTCAATGAGCAAAACCTCAATAAGGATCAAGGAAATGAAGACGCGTATCCAGATGAAAACGATCAAAAAGATAATGGAGATGAGGACGACGATGAAGGGTCAAGTGATTTGTCCTATGGTGTTCAAATTTTCCGGGCCATTATCTTTTTTGTGGTGGGATGTACAATAGTTTCAGATCTAACGGGTGTCGTCCTCTGGCGCTGCCTGGAGAACAGAAATCATTGAGTAGTAGTAAATGGGAATAACGATATTTAGTAATTGACTATTCTCAAAACTTGGTGTATTTTCGGAACTTGATTTGTTTGAAATCATTTATATTTCTAGTCTTACGTTACCATAAGCAGAAAACAGACTTCAGATACAGATACAGATACAGATACAAATGTACACACAAATATAATTCCATGATTTTACAATATATGTAGTCTCAGTATTTGTTGTCCTCTTAAAGATAAAGATTGAATTATTATGTTCCCGTTTCCGTTTCCGTTCCAGTTTAAGCGATTTTCTAAGACTAAATTCAGGGTTAATCTCCTACAAGTAGTGGGTGGAGGGTATACGAGCAAAAAAAGATACTTCAAAGCCCTCCGACACGATGGACGCACATTAACCCATTGACCAAGTTTGAGGATCGCAATAATGAGTTTTTAATACATGTAATATTCAAATTAAAATTTTTGCAGCAACTGGAAAAAGTGCAAGCACAGCCGTTAGCAAAAACCAAAATCAAATCCATAACCGTATGAATACTCTTTTTTTTATGCCCACACTCACATACACACATGTACAGACAAGTAATAATCGGACGTATTCATTTCAAGTACACATAAAAACACTCACTAGCAAAGCAAGTGAAGCTCAAGAGCTGGCAAAGCAAAAACCAAACGTGCGCTCTTAAAAACCGCGAGTGAGAGAGGAAGAGCGAGCGAGAGCGCAACAGCAAGACAGTGTGCACAAAGAGCAGTGCAGCACGTCTAAGGCGGCGGAATTTTTAGACCCCGTACTCTAAAAAAGAGTATGGGGGTCTATTAGGTTTGTCTGAAGCGAAATGTGCGTAACAGGCAGAAGGAGGCGTGGCCGACCCCATAAAGTATATATATTCTTGATCAGCATCAACAGCCGAGACGATATAGCAATGTCCGTTGTCCGTCTGTCCGTCTGTCCGTCTGTCCGTCTGTCCGTCCGTCCGTCCGTCTGTATGAACACCTGGAACTTCTAAACTACAAGAGCTAGAGCCACCAAATTTGGAATGAAAGTCCGTCTGCTTCGCGAGCAGATCAAGTTTATTTCAAATCTTTGCCACGCCCCTTACCGCCCCCGCAAATTGCAAAAACAATTTTCACATCACCATAACTTGAAAACTACTAGAGCTAGAGAGACCAAATTCACACATTATGTGTATGGTACCAATATAACTATCCTCACCAAGTTTGATCTGGATCGGACAACTATAGCCTATAGCTCCCATAGGACAAATCGGTCAAAAATAAAAATTTGTATGAAGACACGTAATGTTAGTTGAGCGATCGCAACCAAACTTACAGAGAATGTGTGAATAATTATTAAAAGTATCCTCACCAAATTTGGTCCAAATCGGACAACCACAACATATAAAATAAATTAATCAAAATGCTGAGTTTTATGAATAAATTGTTTGTTTACACTGCTTGCAATAGAAAAGAACACAAGCAGTGCAGTGTGTTAACTAAACAATTATTATAAAAGATTTAACTCTACGTTTAGCTACTGCAACTTCAATAAGAAGCGTGGTCTAGGTAGTAGAGATGCGCGCTTCGTACGTGTTGGTTAGCCCGGGGTCCCCGGTTCGAATCCAGTCAGTGACAAATGTTATTTGATAACTTTTTAAATTTTAATTATTTACATAAACTTCAATGCGGAGTGTGGTCTAAGTAGTAAAGATGCCTGATCTAATTCTTCGCACTTATTTATATGTGAACCCGGGATCATGGGTTCGAGCGCCGTCAGGGACATTTTATTAATTTTTGTTATATAACAAAAAATATTACATGTAAATGCAGATAGTCGAGCACTTTCAATAGAGGGGCGTGGTGCAGCTGTTAGTGCACTGACGCGTGTGCGTGGAGTCCGAGGTTCGAATCCCGTCAGTGAATTATTTTGATTATTTTTTTTTTTATTTCAATTCAAATTTAAAATTAAATTTAAATTTAATTTCAAATTGTAAAACACGGCATATTTTTAAAATAAGCCAAGTAGGAAATTGTGCATTTAATTGTGTATATATTTACATACATTTGTATATAAAAATGTATGTATACAAAATGTGAATCACCCGTTTTTCTTGTTTTTCGTATGGAAAATGCGCACTTCTGTGAGTACGGGGTCTTTTACAGTCGGCTCGCTCGACTGTAGCCTTTCTTACTTGTTATTGGAGCACTTGGCGTTTCTTTCCTTCTTTTTGCCTCTGTTTTTGTGTCTCTCTTATTGCTCGCCTTTGGATTGGCATTTTTTCTACAGCCGCTTCAACGTCGGCATTTGTTTTTCTTCTCTCTTCCACATGGCCGCTATGCGCTGTTGTCGCTCCGCATGCTGTTCGTGCATTGTGCGGGCGAAGAATTGAAGAAGATTTTCGGCTCGTTCCCTGCTTGACAACTGCAGCTATTCCGTGGGGAAAAGTGCCTGCATAAAATTAAAAAAGGCAGCCTGCATGGCATTATGCAATGGCAGGTTAGTTAATCAATGCAACAGCAACAGCAACTGGAACAACAACTGCAACTGCAACTTCAACTGCAAACAGTGCAGTGCACTGCCACCTGGGAGATTATGTAGCAGTCCAGTCTAAATGGAATGCGAATCGCTCACAATGTTGCAATGTTTGCCATTTTTGCATTACAAGGAAATTGCTTTATTTAGTGCTCGATTATCCAAACACCGACGGCAACTGAACTATATAAACTCCATTAAAATTAATCACCGTCTACCGCTGCCTTATCAGCTAATCAGTTAATTTGATTATTCCATTCAATCAATTCACGAATAAAAAAAAATTACACTGCAATTAGATACATTTTTTATGTTCTGTCACAAAGTGACCAGTCACATTTCGTGCCAATCTCCATTTATTTAAGTGCAATAACAATTTTATCGTCCTTATCGTCCTTCGGCTGTCATTTCACTTGTTTGCACTGTCATCAGTGCAATTTTTACCTACTCTACTCTGTAAATAGTACAAACCTTTGAACAAACATGGCTAATTGGAGAATTGTCTGAGAAATATGATGTACTATTGAAATGTTATACAGAATATGTGGAAAATAAATTTGAAATATTTTAAGGTAATATACAAATGGGATGTAACTAAATAAAAATTGATCTTAACTGTTGAGCAGTTCGACAGACCGGTTTTCTAAGCCGAGATCACTTCAGAAATAGTTTTAATTTATTTAATTTAAATTAAATAAAACATGTAGTTGAATATCTGGTAAAGCAAATATAAATAATTTTTAGGTTTTATTTTTTTATTTATTTTTGTTTTTGATTGCAAGATCAATGCAATTTCCGTGTGAAAAATAATAGAGACCGACGATAAAAATCAATAGTAATTTTATTTATTTAAGGCCACAAATAAAAAATTATATAAAATTTAACTTTTGTTATTTATAATTTGAGCTAGAAACCACAATCGTCTTTAGTTTTCATATAATACTGCAAGAATTGAACTGGTAACATGCACAAGACAGCTTGGAAATTGAAGATATGACAACACAAACCGCAAATGGAAATCTTGAAAATGAATTTTGAAACATTTTAGAAAATTGCTTGGATAAACCGCAAAATGGTTTGAACAGAAACAGGACAAGAACAGCTGACGAGGCGAACAAAATATCAAAATGAGAAACCGCAACAGTTCTGCTCGTCTCTGGTCTCTGGTATCTGGTATCTGGCTTTTGGTTTGAGTCGGAATCGTCATGGTTGGTCATGGACGCCAAATCGGTTGACAGACTGGCTGGCTGCACGGAAATGGCGCAGGAGCAGCGCTGCCATAGGGCCGAGGCAGCGAGGCACTGGTGGAACGACAGAGAGGAGACCTCTAGTGCTCCGCCTTTTTTTATGCGCACATGGCGAGCAGACGGCAGCGAACCGCTTTTTGCCGATTGGTTGAAACGGGTTGAAACCAGTCAGTAAGCGAGATGACCACGTCGTACATTAGCTGCTCACAAGTGCGAGCGAGTGGCAAGACACTGGACTTGAAAACGTGGAAACAGCTTTGTCATTGGGACATGCTGAGCGAGAGGGCGCCATTTAACTGACAAGCAGTGCGAGTGGGAGAGCTTTCAATTTAAGAGCGCATTGTTGCTCTCTTTGCGCTCTTAGATGTAAGAGCAGACAACACGTGTTGTTGTAGGTTTGCAGAATATTCGAGTTTTTGTTTTGCTATCGGAAGCGTATTTTGTTAATTTAATTAAACAAAAACGTTTTGTTTGTGTTTTTTTCGTACCAATGGTTTTTTGCACTCCACATAAAATTGGAATCAGCACATTTGATTGCCGTGCTCGAATCGTGCACAACTTTGAATACGTTGAGCACTCTCACACTGAGAACTTTTGTTGTCGTTGTTGTCGTTATTGCTGTCTCTCTTTCTCTGGCTGTACATGTTGTATTTGTCATTAAATGACTTTTGCCGTTAAGTTTTAATTGAAATATCACACATTTTGCGATTGCAATTACAATCGCAATCACAAATGTATTTGAAGTAGATCTTAGTACTTTTTTCTTGTTTTTTGTGAGTACTCTAACCGTAATTGGCATCGTTTGTTCTCTGTTTGATCTTCCGCAGATTGATCTGCAGAACGAGCTTTAAATTAAAGCTTTCACTGCGGTATACATAAGTATGTACATATTTGTAGTATATTTTGTTTCTAACATTTACCTATTTTGTGTATGATTGTGTCAAACAATTAAAATATGTTCTCTACTTATTAGACCCTATTTTTGAATTGACATAAAAATATATGAGTAAGAGGCAGAACAAGGTGGGCCGATACCAAATACTATACTTTGTCTTGGTCAGCATAAAAATCCAAAGGGATACATATATCATTTTTGTTATAATTCGAAGATACTTCAGTCATATAAGAGACTCTTTACAAATTCTTTATTTACATTCTCCATATCTATTCGCAAACTGGAATATACACGTTAAGATAATAACTAGAGAACTATTCGAGTATGTACCAATCAAACACACAAATTAAATTAATCCCAATTTCGATTTCGATTATATAGCTGATGAACTCAATAACATGGCATGGTTTCTTAAATTCAAATCTATTTTATTTAAATTCATATAGCCCTATAGCCCTCTTTAATGGTTCTAATTTTAGTACCTACAACACCCCCAAGCTCTAAATTTTTGAAAGTTTCAGTAATACTCAATATATATGCTCTGTAACTATCTTCACTGTCTTCATAGATAACTAATAAAAAAGGCTATAATTCAAATTGGATTATGCATTGTTAGCAAAAAGACCAGCAGACCAAGTTAATGATTAAGCCTAGTTAGTGTAATTACGCTTAAGTAAATGTATTATTTGAGCATTTCAAATGTAGGTTAATTTCAACGGAAAATCAAAGTGTGTAAATGTTAAACGGAAGCCAAATTGAGTTTAATATAGAACTTGCATGTTGTCTTAAAAAACTTAGAAAGTCTGAAAGCAAAGTACTTGAAAATAAAATGAAATAAAACTTCCGCACGTGACTTCCGCAGCCCTCACTTGTGCGGAGATGAGGAGATTGACCACTAACGATGGAACTGGGACCATTGGGGCAGAGTCCACAGGTAATTGGGCATTGGAGTAATGCAGCTGAGGCGTAGGCGATTAAAAGGTGATTAAATCAATTGTGCCAGACAGGTAGACAGTGCGCTGACAGCGATGGATGGCAATAGAGCAGCATCGTCCAGAGCTTCAGATACAGCTACAGCTATAGATACTTTTGCTGGTATAGATGGCAGCTTAGCAGTTGCATTTGTGGGCTCATCTTGAGGCATCAGTCAGCTGTCAACGGAATCGGCTTAGCCTCTATGTTAATGCGCCCCAAAAACGTTGACGTTTATTGGCAGTTATTTATGGTGGGCATGGTCGGGGCATGGTCCAACACCTTTTTAGAGGCAGCTGCCAACAGTGCGCTCCAAAAAGAGAAGCCAGCCTCGGACAGCCGTCTATGGAAAACTCTGTAATTGCACTGGAGGCCACGTCAATAAGAAGAAGAAGGTGCCGCATTTGGCACATGAGCTTGGCACGCGCTCTTGACGCTCATTAGAAGGAGCCGTTGGAGGGTTGGCAGCAGTTGGACCCAATGTGGAAACCGCATTGATTCGATTCGGCGTACCGTGCCCAATCTAGTTATGGACGTTTCTATCCGCAATATGTCCATAAAATAATTAATAACTAATAATTATGACAGTTTATGAGTAAAAGTGTTTAGTCTGAGGCGCTGCCTTATCAGGCACTGCCCCCAAGGATTTGAGACGGTTTCAGTTGATCAAATCGATGTAGGATTTCGATGTCGGATTGTGTAACTAATGAGTTCATTAACATTTCTTTGGACATCTACATATGTGGTGCGTATTCAAATGGTTGCGATCCTTTGCTACCCAAGTGTGTCTCTGCTTCCTGGAAACAACAACCTGAAGACAACAACAATATCTGGTAGTTGACGACTATGAAGACACGTGCCTCAATCTCTAGTTGGTTCTCAATGGCGATCCATGTCCATATAGGCTAGTGTTCGATTTGTCGCAATACCCATAAAGAGGCATCCAATTCCGAACTAGGGATGAGCATCCCACAGATCCCTTTAGAGGAGAGTACTATTACCACTTATTATGAATGCCAACAAATATGGTTTACACACAAATATTTATACTCATTGAATTAGACAAACAACATTCTCATAAATGACTTCTTCTACTTCTTTATTTCCTTTATTTCAATTAATTCCTTTAACTGAAAAACTATTTCAATATAAATTTTGAATTATTTTTTATATCAATTGCAACTGTTTTTAACTCATTTTGAATTACAATTCATCTCTGGCAAAAGTGTATCGCTTTTTGGAGGGCAGGAGTGCCTTGAACTTTGATTTATTTATTGGTTTGGGTGTGGTGGAATTCTGGACTATTTCCTGACTTAAATCCTCATAGTCAATCTGATCCTGCTGTAGGTTGCTCGGCCAATCTGTCCCGATTGAGTCTTCTAGAAGATGGTATGCAATATGCAGTTGACCAGAAAACAGACTGCTAATAAACTCCTTTAGCTTTCCTGGTATGTGAATGTCTTCGTATTTGGAAAAGAGATACATGTGTTGGAAGGAGTCTATGGCAATGAGCGGCAGATCCTCCTCCGATTTGTCCAGGTGGTAGAGAGGGTGGGAAAACTGTTTGCCATCGGCAGTAAGAAAGTTGACATTACCGAGTTCATCCATAAGCTCCTCTTCAACGACCTTTTCGAATTCATGCACTGATCTCTGGTCGTTTTTCTCGTGAAAGAGTACCACAAAGGGACGTCCCTCCTCGGAAATCTCTTCGGCATTGTCAAATGTTAGTTCCCTAACATGGGGATCACACTTCTTCTGGACCCAACTAAGCATCTCACTGAATACGGTCATATTGCCTGGGTATTCATTGTCAAAATCTACATTATCATAAGCCAGATTCCGAATAAATGTTATTTTATTTGTTCCCGAAGGATTCAGAGACTTTGCCGCTTCACCGACACTCACATGAAACTGGCAGTGATCCCGCAAGGTGAAAGCTGTCTTTTGGAACACCTCGTATTGTAGTAGATTCTTGTGCTCAAAGTAGCCTACGATCAGGAATTTCTGGTTGGGCAGTTTCCGAAGATCATTTATTGAGTAGATATCTTCTATAGGATCTCGCAGTTGACTGTAAACAAATTGAATGATGGCATCTTGGGACCGTTGACCTCGATATTCCTTGTTTGCAACCCTTCCAAATCTCACGATCTTCACTGTGGGATACTTTCCCACATTAAATGTACTCTCCAATTCTGGATACGCATGGCAGTCGACCTTCCCCAATAACAGTTTTCCCTCCTCGCCAAATGACAACCTCAATTGATGGGCGGCTGCATCGAAAGAGGGCAAGAAACCCATGCTGAAGCCACAAGTGTCCTTGTAAAACAGAATCAGAACCAATTCATTGCCATAAAGTACATCTTGAAGATTATTGGGATTCAACATAATTGCTTCACCAACTGTCGTCCCAAATAGTTGACAAATCGTCAAAAGTAATGCCAACAAATAACCAAGTTTTTGACCCATTTTCAATGGAATACAATTAACAACTGCAGTTTGAATTGAAGTAACTACATTAACTAGATTTAATCGTCATTCGTTTTGCTGAAAATCCATTCGTTTCACGGATTTAACCATAAAACTTTGAAAGTTGCTACCCGTGACTTAATTTTAGTACGTAATTTCAACAAGTTATATACTTATATTAGTGAGATCGTTAAGTTGGGTCGTTTTAGAGTCGAAGATGTCTACTTCTATCAACTTATTTTTATAAAATTTAAATAACAACTAGACAACCATTTTGTTAATCTTAATTTTAATGTAATCAGAAATTATAACTGCAAACAGAAACTCATTACAAGAACCGCATCTAATGAAATAATTGTACAATGATATTTACAAGCACTTAATGCCAATACTATTTCAATAACAATTTCTAAATGCAGCCAATTAAAATATGCCATAATTACGAGTACGAGAATCTACTCGTACAACCGGCTGGGGTCTTTGGAAAGCCCATAATGGGGGTACTTGATCCAGAGCTAGACTCAAAGTCAAACCAGTCCCGGCACAAGTAGCAATGTTAATGACATAATTTTAAAAAGCATTTCATGAATAGCCAATACCTTAGTGTTTATACAGACCACAAAAGAGACACAGGGAGTAACAGAAATGGCATAAATACTTGAACAAAGTTCTTATTTGAAATTTAAAATAAACTGCAACTGGAACTGGAACTGGAACTGGAAATTTGATTCACATCATCATGTTATTTTCTGCATTGCTAGTGTTGATGCTAATTTAATTTTATTCTGGTATTTATGTAGCTGAATGAATGCAACCTTGTCTCTGAAAATCATCCAAACATAACATGAAAAAATAAATTAATTATACTTTAATATCATTAATATTAACTGGTTTTGTTCTCATCCCAATTCCCACCATAGAAATTATTTAAAGTCTAATTTCAACAGATATTTAATTTACGAAAATACAAATTTAGTTGAATTTAGTTGTAGATCGATTACTTAAAAAAAATTCAAGGGTGTATATGGATTGCGGGAGGAAAAAATGTTCGAAATAGGTAGAAGCAGGGGTGGCCCAGCCCTTGAATAATATATGTATATAAAGGAATGTAATTTGAGATTAGGACCAACAGTTAATACATTGATGTAAGTCGTTCTGACTTACAAAAAATTTTGGCAAAATCAGACAAGAAAACAATTGACTTCCAAAGGACCAAACGTTCGAAAATCAATGATTTGTATAGAAAAGTGTTGTGTATATTGAGTTTATTTAGTTATTGATGCCATTTGGTGATCAATTTTAGTAAGAATCGGATATCAAACATTAACATATACAGTGAAAGCTCCATTGCCCGGACAGCCACGGTTCCAGTATTCCTATCCGCCCAAGGGAACTGTAAGGAAACTGTCCGCCTGAGGAAGCTGTCCGCGAGTAAAGCTTTCACTATATATACATATATAGTACTTTAAAATCTGATCAGTACAAAATAACTACAGGACCTTTTTAGCCTTTATTTGCTGACGCTTTAAACTTAACATAAATATTCGTATCACGCTGAAAAGCGCGACTATCAACATAGCTAAGGATCAGATAGACCCGTGACTTGGGATGGCGTCTAAAAAAGTCACCGAAATATTTGCTATTTATGCTTATCTTTAGAGTTGGCATCACATCGTCTCGCGCGAACAACACCCCCGTGTTCGCGTTTGCGTTCGCGTCGGTGTCCATGTCCATGTCTATGTCCTTGGCGCCCACAAGCGAATGGGCATGTCAAATTACTTGTGTATAATTCACATCCTTTTGCTATCCCTGTCGAGTGATTTATGGGCGTCTTCTGTTTCCACAGAATGCGACCAAAACGCTGCTCTATAAATAAATAGATGCCAACTCAGTCTCAGTTCGCATTCCAAACTATTTTACTGAGCAAATTGTTTGTCTCAGCACTATTATCCTTTTGCGCAGGCACACACAGGCTTGGCATGGAATGGATTGGATTCGTTTGGTTTGGTTTGGAGACACACACATGCCGTGCCGTTTTAAGTAATTGCTGACTTTTGCCATTCCTACTTATACCATTCCTACTATACCCGTTCCCCATCCCTTTCCCTCTTCCAGTCCCAATTCATGTTGCCACTGTGAGTTATACGATTTCGATACGAAAATTTGATATTCTGACCACATGCTGTGATTAAATTGTTATGCCATCTTTTTTGCGACATCTACAATCCAAACGAATTTTGGAGGTGTGCTCCTCTGTTTTTAGCTCTGTAATTGAAAATAGTTTTTGGCACTGATGGGCAACTAGCAGATCGAAGAGAGAGAGACAAAGACAAAGACAATGACAGAGGCCAAGGCGTATCTGAGAATGTTTAGCGAGATACGATTTATTTTCAACTAGCGTAGCTTTATTACTTTCATAAAAATAAGAAAGAATGCTATAGTTGCCTCGGTATTTTACGATACCTGTTACTCAGGTTTAATATGCTATTAACAATGGGGTATACTTATGAAAAGAGTGCAATTTTTTCAGAAAAGTTTCATACTAATTCATATTTAGAGCATTATTTAGACCGATCGTCCCTATGGGAGCCATACGATATAGTATTCCAATTTGGATAGAACTAGGTCAGTACGTTTATATTATTGGCGAATGTAATCTGTGTGAGTTTCATTAATATAGCTTCGTCAACGCATGAGATTTTCAAATTATTTAATATTTGGAGCGTATTTTTGACCGACCGTCCCTATGGGAGCTACACTATATAGAAATCCGATATGGATCAAACTTAGTCAGTACATGAACTCCCTTGACATGTACATCCTGTGTAAATTTGGTTCAAAAAGAATAGTTAACAATAAAGTTTTCTATACTACAACATTAAAGGTTTTTACATCGTTTTATTGTTACATAAACATTGAACGCCCTAAAGTGGGCGTGTCAAAAAACAAAAATAAACTTGTACGGCTTGGGTATTTTATTTTTCAATATCTTTCTCTGGGCCCTTTTTAGGTCTTGTAGTCTCAGAGATCCATTTGTTACATTCATTCTAACTATTATAATATACCCTTTAACTCTACTTTTATATTTATTGGTTCTGCTCTACAAATTTTAAATAATTCCGATTATTTTAACATACAAGTTAAACGAATTATACCTTTTTACGTATGGGACTTATAGCGTTGAACTTTGGTTTCTTAATACTAACAAAAGACGAGTTAAGTGGCTACAGTATTTCTTATCTTGATTTTTTTAGACCCCGTACACTGAAAAAGAGTAGAGAGGTCTATTAGGTTGTCGGAAATGTGCGTAACCTGCAGAAGGAGGCGTGGCCGATCCCATAAAGTATATACAGTCAAGTCGATATAGCGATGTCCGTCTGTCCGTTCTTATGAACACCTATTTCGAATGAACAACTATTTTCACATGACCATAACTTGGAAACGACTAGAGCTAAAGAGACCAAATTCACATAGTATGTGTATGGTACCATTATAACTATAACTATGAATTTGATCTGGATCGGACGACTATAGCCTATAGATATAGCAACGAACAATGTTCGATGACAGACTGTTTTCATTTAATACATTCATTATATCTTAACATAATATAATAATATCAACATAATATCTCAGAAAATGATTTATTTAGTTAATTGTTTTCTCTTATGAAAGTAAACTAGATATTTTAATTAATTATTAATTCCAACTTTAAACAGAATATTTTGTAATTCTCAATAGAATTTTAAATTATTTTCAGCACAGTTTCAGTTTTATTTTGGTATCCACAAACTGTTAGCCATTTATCATATTGCAGAAATTGTGAAAACTGTAAAAACGCAACAACATTTTGCGCAATACTTTGGTATGCAAATTATAGTAAATTGAAAATTATAGCCGAGAGGAGGAGAGTAGAGCAGAGGAGTGGAGAACAGAGAAGAGCAGAGGAGAGAAGAGCATTGCGAAACCACAAAACCCATTGAGAAATAAGTTTTGTGTGAGGGTTGTCCAGGTCTAGGTTCAGGTCCAAACTTTAAGACGAACATGTGCATTTGTCATAAATTAGAAACTGTAACTTGGGGTGTTACCTTTTTGCATTTGGCTCAAGTTCGAGTCCGAGTTCGAGTCCGAGTCTGAGTCTGAGTACATGTCCGAGCACACACTTAAATTTATTACAAATAACTCTTGTTCTCGTTTTTTGTGCTTACGTTGTGTTTAAAACTCATCCAACACTCGGTGTGAGGTTTTATTTTTTAGCTAAGCAAACTAATCAACGCTTGTAATTTGGTTCGGTATGCGGGAAACGGTCTGAGGCATTTGGCCAAAAGGCAAACGGCTAAATGAAGTGTGCACATTGCGAGACCCCTTCAAGTTGTTCCCTCCCTCTCATCTATCCTTCCCTCTGTCTCTGACTATGTGTGTGCAGTGGAAAGTAAACAACAACTCGGCTATTATAAATCTTTGCCTAAGTGTTGTGGTCATTTAGCAAATGTCCAGCGATGTCCGGCATGAAAAGTTGTGGGTGCAGTCAGCACAAATGGAAGCTGGTTGTAAAGGATGAAATAGGGCTTAAAGGATGATTATGATTTATAAAATGTATTAATTAAATGCTCTCAAATGGCCTCAAATGTTGCCTGATTTTGTGATAAAACAAAGACTAGAGATGGGTAAATTAGTGAATGACTGAATCAACTACTTTCAATTTGGAGTAGAATTTTAAAGTCGAATTTAGCAGACATTAAATTGGCATAATGGCAGTGTCTGGCCATACACACAGATACAACTCGATGTACATAAGTGTTTGTGCTGTCAAAGTCAAAATAAACGCAGCGACAATAATGATTTATGTTGCCATGGCTGGAAAAAAGAAAAATCCCGAAAGGAAGCCAAGTCGAAGACCCTTTTGTGGAGAACAGTTATGGTGGGGAAGTGAAGGATGAGGGGGAGTCTTGTATCACGAAGACATATGAGAATTTGGTGACATGAGAGAAAAGGACTTGTTTCTCTTCCACACACTCTCTTTCTCCCTTTCACACACTCTCAATTCCCTTTTGATAGCAATAAGCGCGACAAATCTGTGAATAATTCAAAAAGAAATTAAATGGGCGAGGGGTAAATTCTGCAAGAGGGGATGAATGAAAGTAGCACGCGTAGAATTCAGTATTGAAATATGCCAAAATTTATTAAATAACGCACAAGAGTAATAAATCTTGAGAAAAAATTAGCAATAACAAATGATAAAACTATAGACCCAAATTAGCTTAAAGTTAAGATACAATTTTTCTGCATTTTCTGCCTCTTTGAGGACCTTTAAGTACATTCAATAATATACCAAGAAATTGTCAATAAAAACTTTTCGCAGACAATAAAAGTTTTGCACCCTTGGGCGTCAAAATGTCAATGATGTTGGTCATAAAACGATTTAGGTTCAGATATTGACCCTCCTGAA
Source organism: Drosophila cardini (assembly GCA_018903735.1). Taxonomy (NCBI): domain Eukaryota; kingdom Metazoa; phylum Arthropoda; class Insecta; order Diptera; family Drosophilidae; genus Drosophila; species Drosophila cardini. Next base: position 188,508 of record JAEIGM010000060.1, read on the forward strand.
TTGGAAATTTATTGAGTGTCAGTAAAGAGCAATCAAAGTTTTCTTGTTTAAGTAAAAAGAATGGTTTAAAATATCAGTTGTATTAACAAATGAACAAAACTTATTATTATAATAATTAAATTTGAATACATTTGAATAAATTTTAAAAAGAATTTTTCGAACCAAAAACAAAGCTGTACTTTCTACTTGAAAAACTTTTTCAAAGTGATTTAATATTTGTTTATCAAATTAAGAAAATATCTTAAATTTATAAGAAATAAGTCTGATATTTAATTATAACGAAATCAATTCAAAACAATTTTAATCATTTTGTCAGTTTGATTTTCGTTACATAAATCAGTAGATACATTTTTGAAGCAGAACTCTCAACAATTTGAAAATCACAATGCCAGAAACTTAAAGCATCTAATTGATTTTAAAACAAAAATGATAAATGAAAAATTCAAGCAAACCATTACCGAAATTGAACTCACATAACATTTGTACGGACTGTTGGGATCCAATCAGCCCAACCAGGACCCAGGCAGGGCCAGGTCAGGAGGAAGTATCTCCACCCGTTGGATGGCGTGCCAGCTCATAAGGCAGAGAAATGCAAAACCGCCATAATAAAGGATAATGTCGGCGCATATTAAATAAATGACTTCCGTCCTCGTCGTCGTTAGAGTCGTCAGAGTCGTCGTCTAGGTCTAGGTCTGTGTGCCCCCCACAACGTTTACTCAATGAAAACAAGCAAAAGGATATTGAAATGAGTTGGTGAAAATGCAAATTCATTCCAATGGGAAATGACGTGTGCAGAAATTCACAGGCCGCGATGATAAAGCGAAATTTCAAAACAAACTCAGCCAACAAAGTCGGCACTCAAGAGTGTTTAATTAAAAACTTTTAAAAGTCGTCACAACATTTAAAAGTGAATTAAAGGGTACAGGAAGTGTCAATATTTCAAGTTGTTCCACATTTTCGGTCTCTTTACATTGACCTGTTGCCCCACTAATAGGAGGAAGGATGAGTATACAAGAGAGCAGAGTCGGCTAATTGCAGGGCCTCTTTTCAGACCCAAGCCGGGCTTAATCGATGTTTAAGTACACGGTCGTGGCTTAAACGCGAATTACGCCCAATATGCACACTCCGCTCTCCAGACTCATGACCATTTAATGTAAACAATAATTAAAACCATGAAGTGCCAGCCCCCTGTCTTTAGTCACAGTTCCAGTCTTCTCCAGAGTCTTCTACAAAGTCTGAGTCTGATTCTCAGTCTGGCTCAAAGTTAGACACCCTTTGTAGCTCTCGGCACGTTATTCCCTCAGTTTATGGCTTAATAGCTGCGAATGCAGACGCTTAGCGATTACTTCTTTTCCCGATTACACAGACAAATACTCGTATGAGTACTCTTACTCACACTCAATGTAACCCATTGGCTTCAGTGCTTTATTAGTCATTCACTGGAACAACTTTCAAGGCAGTATTATCTTTATGAAAAATAATAATTTAAAACAAGTAAACTAATACTAAATGCAAAAATAAGTTGGAGTAAACAAACCGATTAGTAAGTTTAGTTTTCATATAAACTAAAAAACTATTTAAAAGTTATTTATTTTAATAATTTTTTATTTATACAAAAACTAACCATACTGATTGTTTACCTAATCAGATGTTTGAATAGATAAATACATAAGAAGTATTCAGCAAAAAAAGCTAAATAATGTTATAATAAAATTTGTCTGTTAAGTTTTCTTATGTTTAATTTCTATAACCCTCATATCAGCCTGGTGTTTGAATCATTTCCATCTGAATCTTTTAATTATTATGGCTGATTTTCGTTGTCAATGTCAACTTTGTTGCTTGCCCTCCAATACTAAACGGGATTTGTGTATATATGGTTTTATTTTGCAGATACAACTGACGTTGACTACAAATCTTAAATGTTCTATTCACCCTTAAAGCTCCTTGTTGCTGCACTTTGGGGCGTGGTCTGAATGCGATTTGGCGCAGTGCTTTGTGCGCAGTCAAGTTCTCCTCTAGGAAAGTAGGCGGCTATGCAGATTTGCAGACACTGCAAGCTTCTGAGTACTGGCATCTCTCTATATGTGGAGCTTTACTTGTAACCACGCCCACAACAAAGACTTCAATTGTTTTTATTGTTGTTTTTGTTGCAGTGTCAACAGCATCGTTGCAAATTTTGGGGGTTGCCTCCTGAAGGGCAGCAATGAGAGATTTATTTCGGGAATTGCACTTTTGACATTGCAGCTGAGTTTGTGAGTTTTCCTTCTTTATCTCTCTCTCTCTCTCTTTCTCTTTCTACCTCTCTCTCTTTCTGTATCTCTTCCCCTTTCGCTTGTCTCGAAGCTGTCACCTTTGTCTACTGGAATATGTGTTTTTGCTAACTAAACGAAAAGTGATTTCAATTAAAGTTTGCCACAAATTAGAAGTGTTTCTCATGCCTGAAATTCCAAAGTTGTGTAAATGTTGAGTTAAATACTTAATTAAATATTAAAATAATACACATTTATATAATAAAGTTTGACTGAAAGCAGAGTAACAATTCCGAGCATTAAACAAACAGAGCACGACTTAAGTAACCCTGTGCCAGACCCCAACCTGCAAACGTGTATTTTATTATCTCTCAAGACCCCTTCCTTGTACAGTAGAGCTCGTCCAGAGAAGAACCCGACATGCGCTTACAGAGTCAAACATTTATCAAAACTATTCGTACGTGCTGGGCCTGGAACTGGGAACGAGGCTGAAACTGAGGCCCAAACAGATATGCCAGTTAAGTACCAGCGTAAAGAAAGAGAAAGAGAGAGAGAGAGAGAGAAAGAGAGAGAGAGAGAGAGACGCCTTAAGGAGCTGGGGCTCTGGTAATAGTATTTTTCAACGAAAATATTTTTGCATAAATTACAATAACAGCGACAGCAGCAGCAGCAGCAGTAGCAGTAGCAGCAGCAGTAGCAGCAGCAGTAGAACAATAAGCAAGATGTCTACCAGCAAACCAACAACAACAACAACAACGCAGAAGCAACAACATTCTTGACATATAATTTAGTGTCGCTTATGAAATAAACTTATCTAAGCGGAAATAAAAAGCCCTCTTAAAGTCCACATATCCATGATGTGTTTGCTTGTGTGTGTGGGTGTGTGTGTGTGTGTTGTGGGGGAGTGTGTACAAACAGGTTGTTGTCGCTTTAGACGAAGACGTTCAACACATGCGAATCCACACATAAATTTCGCGCGTTGCGGTAAAAAGTATCTGAGCCATGTATGTATCTGTATCTGAATATCTGAGGTAGGGCAATGGCGTTGAAATTTAAATTTCTTTCGAATGTCGTAAATTATTTTTAGTGGCTTAAAACATCCGCATTGCTTGTATGTTACGCTGTGTGAAAGTCACTTCTTAGCTTTATTTAAAAAGGTCGAGCCAGTTAGTTAATTGCGATTGTGAATTGACGCTTGATTCTCAAATATCAAGAACTTGTATAACTCATTACAGCTTCCGCTGTGTGACCCGCAGGCGCTTGTGAGTTCATTCGATGCACTCCTTGACAAATGATCTTCAGAGTGGTTCAGTCTGTGTTGCAGCAACAATGTGCAACTTTCTGCCGCATTTCATTCATTCATCAAAGAGACGACACTCTAGGCAATGGGCTGAGAATGAGATTTTAGTTGTTGTAGTCGCTGTAGTTGTACATGCTGTACAAATAGAAACACGGTGCGACCGTTCACTAGTAATTAAGGCGACAAAACACTCATAAGTGGGCGTGGCACTCATAAGCGTCTGGCATTCCCGTTGATGTATGGCAAACGCTTAGGCATCCTATCTTGCCCCAATGCCATGCAACAGCAGCCACGGCAGTGGCAGTGGCAGTGACAGTGGCAACCAAAAGGTGCCAAATAGGAGGTGGCAACTAGTGACTCAGGTCGCAGAACTCATCTCCAGGCGCCAAGATTAAAGACATTTTTCTGTGATTTATTTTACTGCGGGCGCTACTGTCGCTTGGTCATAAAGTTGACTGCGACTTGCCCGAGACCCTATGCACAGATTGGAGCTCTCCAAGCTCTATTATTTGAATCTTCAAGTTGCTGAATGCAGTTCAACAAACAGTTAGTTATACTAGAGTAGAACTACATTAGCTTCCAAATCCCTTCCCCTGCTTATATCAAGGTCTCTTTGTCTCTAAGTATCCTCTTAGTTTTCTGGTTATAGCTTTATAAAATCTTTTTGTTGGCTTCTTCGCGATTTGGAGATCAGTCATTATAAATTAAAACATATATTTAAAACATGCATATATTTATTATTTATAAACTATCTTTTTAAATGACTAAACTTAACATAAATTTTAAAGATTTGATTAAAACGGATTACATCCACAAACTCCTTATACAAAGTGGAGTGAAAGTTTTACTAGAGATGACTTAATAAAGGTTGCCACTTTCAGTAAATTTGAACCAATTTGGTTAATTTTTAGACCCCGTACTCTATTAGGTTTGTCTGATGCGATATGTGCGTAACAGGAAGCGTAACCGACCCCATAAAGTATATACATATATTCTTCATCAGCATCAACAGCCGAGACGATATAGTGTCCGTATGAACACTTGGATCTTCTAGACTGCAAGAGCTAGAGAATCCAAGTACGTCTGTATGTCAGGCAGATTGAGTTTATTTCAAATTGTTGACACGCCCCCTACCGCCCCCGCAAATAAAAAAATCATATTTTCACATCACCATTACTTGAAAACGAATTGAGCTATGTAGAAGGACCAAATTTACACATTATGTGTATGGTACCATTATAAAAATCCTTACCAAGTTTGATCCAGTTTGGATCGGGTAACTATAGCCTATAGCTCCCATAGGACAAATCGGTCAAAAATTGGTGATTTTTACGGAGACATGAAGTTTTAGAACTAGAATGAGTACGGGGTCTTTAACAGTCGGCTCGCTCGACTGTAGCACTCTTACTTGTTGTTATTATGTTCTAAAATTTAAAACAGGATGCTTTTAATAAGAGTTTGACGTGTCATCAAAAAATTTAATTTGATGAAAATTTTAGAGCACAATGGTCAGACATAAATATACAAATTTCGTTACACTCAAAGGAATTTATAAATACTTTTAAACTTTGACCATTTTGTACCATTTGTACCAATGTGGAATAGAGGTAACCCGAAAATAACACTCACTTTTAAATCATTCTATTTCATTTTATTTTTTCAAGCACATTTTAATTTAACCAGTTCTATTTGATCTGATGGACAGAAGATATGTTGCAATATCAACTACCTTACCTGTAGCTAAAATATTTAATTAAAGTAGGAATAACCTGGTTGCAAATCTTCAAATATTTGTAAAAATTTAAATACTTTAATTGAGTATTTCATACTTGTTTTGGATTGATTTCAACAAAAAGTCACGAAATGTTTATGAGTAGCTTACAACATAATTCAGTAGATTGTGCACAATCTCGTTTATAAGCTCATTACTATTAGAACTTGAAACTTGTTAAGACACTAATAACAATCCAATGGCAAATTAAGTGGCGCTATAAAGCGGCGCTTTTAAATCACTTGACAAAGTTCTTAATAGTGTTAGTGTGGCTGCCCTGGAACACAAGCCAGTCACTGTGAACCCCAAAGTGTGCCCCTCACTCCGAATGAAAGACGCACAGACGGACGTACTGAGAGACAGCCAAGACAGAAGTCAAGCAGACGGGCAAAGGCACATGAACAGGCACAGGCACAGCTACAGCCACAGGCAGACAACTTGCTTGTTTAACATAATCCTGGCTCGTAAGGCTGACAAAATGCGTCGGCAATTTGTTTATTGGCGCTGACTTTGTCCCTGTCCCTGTCCTTCTTCTTGTTGTTGTAGTTGTTGGAGTTGTCGGCAAACATGCCACAAACTACGCGCAGCAAATAAATCACCAAAAATATTTCAGCTACACTCACTGCCTGGAATCGCATTCGGATTCGGATTTGGTTTCGTAGCTGAACTGAAGCTGAAGCAGAAACAGAAGCTCTACCCACACTGCCTACCATATGTTTGCGCCAGTTCCTTTGGCAGTCGGAAGTTTGCAATGTTTCAACAGGAAACGCTTGAATATTGTTGTTATTGTTGTTTATTTGTTTGTCAGATTGTCAGTTTGTCATTCTATTTGTGCTCCGTCGACTGTTATTTCGACTTTGGCCTGACACTTTGACTTTTGCATTGAAAGCCACGCATTGTATGCGACATCATTGCCCTTGATGGGCTCGGAGTGAATTGCGCTAATTCATTTGTCAAGTGCCTGAAGAAACTCGTGAATCATCGATGATATTGACGCTCCATTGTCTGCCCATAGACTAGAAGAGTAGAGTTTTCGACGAGTTTCGGTCATTGGCCTTCTAACTTAAAGCCGCAAAACACAAAATTGCAGAAATAATTAAATTTTCTTCACTTTACTTTCAGCCAAGTAATTTGTTGTGACTCAAAAAAAAAATTAAATCGCATTCCTTGCGATTTTACCATGTCATAAATCAGCGTGAAATTCTTAGTCCAAAGGTAACAAAGGAATATTTGCTTTCTGGCCACCATTTTCAAATTTTCCATGCATTGTTTTCACGCTTTTTCTATCAGTGTTACCTGTGTCAGGTAACATATGGCACATAAATTATAAAGAATGTGCGATTTCAAACAACGGAAGACTTAATGTAAATGTAATCAAAAGAGAATTCTTGCAGACACCCCTGAAGGGTTGAGTTCCAGAATGTTTTTTTATATAATTTTAATGAATGTGTGTGAAATCCTTGTAGTACAAATACTTTTGACTAAAGGTCCTTGGTGATAAGCTCTTAGAGAGCAAAGCAGCTTAACAATATGAACAACAGAGGACTTGAGTTAATTCCTTTAAATACTTAAAAATGTAAAGCATTCTATTATAGATTATGAAAAATAATATGTTTAATCTGTAGGTTTAACAAAATATATGTTTTCTTTTATAGGTATAATTGATAAATTTAAAAGAATTGAAGAAATTTGAAGCTGTCTGTTTGGGGCCCTAAATCTATACTACAATTTATGGGTTAACGTATTTACGTTACATTCTTAAGTTATTATTATTGAATTTAGATAATAAACTAGTAATCGTAATGCTTTAAAGCAAATTTATATTTTGTGTCAACTATTTTATATGCAGTACTATTTGTAAATATAAACTTAAATACTTTTATTATCCAGTCTTGTAATGCAAATATAAGTCAATTCATTTATTTAAAGTATTTATTTAATTCCCTCTCAATCCACAAAGCTTCAAAAGTTGTTGCCCCTGAGGTCGCAGGTTTGCCGCAAGGCTTGTCAAATGCCACACACACATGTCTATCTATGCGAGTGTGTGTGTGTAACCTGCCCCTTTTTAAACCGCTTAATAAAGTCACTTAAGCCCGACCTTTTGACTACGTTACAATTGACACGAGGTAAACCCCCGAGTGAGTGTGTGTGTGTGTGTTGACAAAGGCTGTCCTGTCGCGCTGCCATTGTAGTTGCTGTTACAAGACAAACACGCACAGACCCACACACTCACGTTCAGTAAGCTACTGGCAGCGTGACATCATGTCTTTTGTTGCGGTCAACCGGAAAACTGCAAAACATGTCGCCCAAACAGGCACAAGCCGAACCCTCCTTCTTCATCTTCCCCCTGACACCCATTTCCCTGGCCCTTCTACCTTATCCCCTGCATTTGTATTGTGTCTGTTCCTGCTACATGTTTATCATAATATACAAAAAAAAAGGATCACAAACAAGTCTGTCAAGTTTTCAACTTACAAAATACCTGTCGCCGTCGTTTACCCAAGTGTGTGTGTGTGTGTGTGTGTGTGTGTGTGTGTGTATGCATGTGTGTGTGTGTATGTATGTGTGTGTATGTCAGTGTTTGTGCACACTCAAATGTGATAAATACGCGCTACATAAAATTGTGAATCATTAATAAAAGCTGCCCTTGGCGTGGGGTTGGCTGTGCTTGCCCGAAAACGTAGCGAAAGTAAAATGGGCAACCCTCATCCTAGGTCAGCCTGTACAGTGAGAATTCCACAATGATCCTGTGCAAACAACAGAGCGTTCTGTGCGAAATGATTTCATTTGCCTCCTTCTTGGCCGGACTCAAGTAATTTGTACAATTTTTCAGCAGCATCATGTGTTGGCCCGTATCATGGACATTATCAGCGAATCCTCAGCGTTGTCCTTTCCACTCATAATGTTGTTGTTGGCCTTGTTGTTATTGCTGTTGAACATTACGGTCATTAAGCTGTGGCTTCTTCTGCGGCTGTTTCTGTATCTATTTTTGCGCCTGGCCTTCGCCGTCGGCAAACGCTTCATGCATCTTAATCCTTGGCCCATTTGACCATTTGACGGGTTTTCTGTTTTCTCTCACATACACATACACATACACATACACACTTGGCAGACAGCTGCACTTGTGCCGTGGGCTACCTCTGTAAATCCGGCCACTTGGTAGCTGTTAAGCCCCGTCTAACGTTATGACGGATTACCCTTAATATTACCTTTAATTTGATCAGATTTGACCGTTGGAAAAATGCCCCATTAGGTATGTTAAATTGAGGTATTTTTGTATTAGTTTATCAAGAACTTTAAGAACTGCGTGTAGTAATTTGCTTTAATAGTTGCCTGAGACTTGAGACTTTTGTTAAAATCCCCTCCTAAACTCAGTTATCATTAATAATAAGTTTTAAGAAATATAAAAATATTTTAATCTTAGTCTATATAAAATGGAAAACTTTGTGGCACCATTAACGATTAACCATAATTTCCAGAAAGATTAAGTCAAATCATTTAATGATAATCTTATTGTGGGCTTGAATATGTCTGCCTCATTAGTCTATAAGATTACGTCAATCTTTAAGTATCGGTGACTTGTGACGCAGTTGTGATTCACCGCTTTTACTTTCGCTAACAATTTCACTGAGCCAATTTGAACATTGAATTGCATCAAGGGCAAAGTCTGGGACTAAGGCTAATGCACAATAAGTGTGTCGTGCGTGTCGGAAAACATCAAAGTGAAGAGAGGGACAAGAAGACAGAGAGAGAGAGAGAGAGAGAGTGAAAGAGAGAGTGAGGCTTAAGCTTTGGATAGGGTGCTGGTTGATCATAATCGAGGGTATCTTCAGTGCCATAGACTGCAAAATGCTTTTGAGACTATGCCGACAAAGTCTGGGCAGCTGCTGTCGGGAAAAACTAATGTTGTGGGTCCTACATATACAGGGCTGCGGATGGCAGTCGGTGGTGCTGGCGGTGGTGGCTGTGTTTGGTTTACGCATAATTAGTGCAATGTCTTTGCTCATGATTAATTCGGTTTAATTAGAAATGCAGACAATGACGAAATTAATTCAATAAAAATTCCAACTTGTTTTGTGAACCTCAGCGCGGTTCTAAACTTTTGTTCTTTTTCTCTCGGGTTTTGTTTGTGTGTTTTTGTGTTTTTGCGTTAACATTTTTGCTGAGCCTAAAGATCACAATCTAATAAATTATCATTTGCACTGCAATCGTCAATGTCCTCAGCCTTCAATCAAGTTGGAGGCCTTTGATCAGCTGCCGTGTCCATCGAGCTTCTCTTCTCTTCCTTTTTTGGCTGATCAAAATTCTGACCAGATCGAGACTGAGTGACAGACGTTTACTTAGTTGTTATAATTCTGGTCGTGTTGATGTTTTATTGGGTTCGTCTTCTGTATACTGTTTCTATAACTAACCAGCTATTATTTTTGGTAAACGCTGTGCATTCCTTTCCAGCCCCAGTCTGGGACCACTCTCAGGTTTACCAAAACCCAAAAACCCAATACGTCACTGTGAATTTGATGATCCTTTGACGGATTTCTTTCTGCAGCATGCCTGGGCATCCCAAAACGCCGTTAGCTGCGGCAAACGTTGCTAATCTAAAGCAAAATATTTCAAATATTTCTGCGGCTTGCCCAAAAAAACAAAAAAAACCTTAGTTGTCCCCTCGAAATAAGAGTAAATAAAGGGCAACAGAGAATGACGTGGATCAAGCAATGTGTGGCATCCATGTGAAGGGCAAATATACGAGAGTTTTGACGGTCATTGGATCATTGTTTTTTTTAGCCCGTTTTACTTTCCGCACTATTTGCGCCAAACATTCAAAATGTTGTCGGCTCTTTAGTTCAAGTAGAAAAAAAAACCAAAATTAAACTCAAATTGGATCTGCACTCAATTGAACAAATCAACAGCTTTTCCAACTCCAAGTAAGGTCGAAAGTAACTATAATTCCAACACCTCACGCAGTGCTGAACACTGTTGCTGCATCGCTGAGTTTTCCCCCCTTATCCCATCTCCTTTCTCCACTTTTCCAACCAAACTTGCTTTACCCGACACTCTCAATTTAATTGCCACACTTCCTACTTCCGTTTTAAAAGTGTGAGTTTTTTTTGCTCTCTGTAAGCTCGATTTGAATTTTCTATTTAAAAGTGGAAGTTTTGTTGGGGTTTTCTATCGAAAGTTGTTGGGTTCGTCAAATACTCGTATTTATATGGAGTACTCGTATGTGTGACACTTTCATTTTCAATATAAGTATAATTGACATATCAGTCTCTATTTAACAAAACAAATAAGATTATAGACACAAATAATATTGAATTAGTTAATGTTTAATTTTAATGATAATCACACAAATTAATAGTTAATTAAAGACTACTCAAAAAAAAAAATGAAAAAATATTTAAAAGTTGATTTATTTATTTCACACAGTCCTTTTATAAGCATTTTCACATGTCAATCTCAAGTCGAAGCTCAATAATTTACCATGCCTCAGTCGAGATTGCTGAGTAAGTCGTAGCATACTCGTACTACTTGTACTCGAACTCATACCTGTACTCACATAAGTAAAAGTTTTTGCTACCTGCGACAAATATACTCGTAGTCGCTGTGTGTTCGACTCATATTAAGCTATGAATTTTCATGTTATTGCAACTAATTTTCATTTAATGCGTTTACAACCTCTGCAAATAGGCAGGGGCGTAGCTTGGAAGACCTTTTGAAAAATTATAATAAATAGAAAGAGTTAAAGTTATTTTGGATTAATATAAACCTTAAGTTAAATCAGAGTACTAAGCCAATCTCCGTTTTATATCCATGTTTATATTGATGCTGATCAAGAATATACATATGTAATTATTGGGGTCTGTCACGACTCCTTCTCCCTGTTCATAAATCCTTACAACTTTAATATTCCCTTTTACTCTACAAGTAACGGGAATAAATAGGATAAGCACAAATAAATAGAGTTTGTATGACGCTCTATCTACGAAACTACTCCGCTGAAATCCCCTTTTGGATGTGAATCTACGCCTCTGTCCACTGTATTGCTCTCGTCAAACGACAATCGCACAATTTTAATTGTAGACCATAAACTATCGAACGTATCGCATGCGTATCGCATAGAGTATTTAATGCCGGTCGCGAAACCGGATCGCAGAGGAAACCGCACAGACAGTGATGTTAGATTTGAGCCACTGAATTGGCTAACAGATTCTCACAGTCAACAGTAGATGCAGTCCTGTACCGCGTCGAAATGAACGTTCACGTCCGCTCTCCAAACGAAAGTAGCAGCACCTGATTTGAGCGGCAGTTGTCCACGTCTGTCACTCAGCTGCTCAGGCGACCATACGGTCAGTCCGTCTGTTCGTCATTTAGTCATTCATGCATGCTTAGAAACTTATTGGAATTGAAGTCGAAGTTGGAGTTGAGTCCGAGTCGGAGTTGGAGTCGGAGCTGAAACTGAAGCTGGAGCTGGCAACAGCTTGCATTGGAGACATAATTCAATTTCCGCTGGCGCTGAAATGTTCGATCTCTAGTGTATCAGTTACCCATATTGACACATTGATTTAGTGCTTACATGGACCGATTGCCATTTGTTCGTTATTGATTTATATTTTTCAGCTATTGATACTTGCGTTTTCTTAAAACACCGATATCTGGTGCCTGATTGAGCGATTAACGTAGCAATCCATCGACTCGAAAAGTTTGTCAAGTTATGTCAGCTTCTTGAAAGCCATCAGTCCAAGTCGATTTTACCGTATTAATATTTTAATATTTTGATTGCTGAGAACCAAGGCATCTAATTGACTCCAAATTAAACCATGGTTAAATAAATTATGTTTCCAAACCGGAGCTAAAATCTAACCATTAACATACATAATTGGCAACACCATTGGTTCAAAGGTCATACACTTAAACTATTGAGCCCCAAAAAAAATACTATTGTACTTATTCTAGTGCGCATTTTATCATACAAATCGCCAATTTTCGACCGGTTTGTCCTCTGGGAGCTGTAGGTTATAGTTGTCCGATCCGGATTAAACTTGGTGAGGATAGTTATTATGGTATCATACAACCAAGTTATGGTGTTTTCACAATTTGCGGAGGGGGGTGTTGCGAAAATTTGAAATAAGCTTAACCTGCCTGACAAATAAACGGACTTTCATTCCAAATTTGGTGGCTCTAGTTTTATCAGTTTAGAATATCCAGGTGTTCATAAGGACGGGCGGATAGGCAGACAGACGGACATTGCTATATCGTCTCGGCCGTTGATGCTGATCAAGAATATATATACTTTATGGGGTCGGCCACGCCTCCTTCTACCTGTTACGCACGTTTCGTTTCAGACAAGCTTGATAGACCCCTCTACTCTTTTATTTTGGAGTACGGAGTCTGAAAATACAGTTTTTTTTACTAAGTTATGACCATGTTTCTTAAAGACAATTGTATGTTTTAGTATACAATTATATCTAGGAGATACGTAGTGTTTGTTTGCATGGTGCTCAAATGCCATGATTAGACTGCTGTTAACGAAGCAACACCTCTGAACGACTATGATTGTGCTAGACGCCTGTCTGATTATTGCATGCGTGTGTATCTAACTCAACGACAACGGCAACAACAACAGCTAAAACTCCAACAACACTAACAACAACAGCAACAACAACTTAATCGCGTGCAAAGTAAGAGACTCGTGCTCTGTTGGCCAACAGTTCGGATTTGGTAATGATGATGATAGCTTTTTGATGGTAATGATAGACGAGGGACCCAACACACACACACACACACACACATTCTCTTACACACCCATGCACAGTTTCTATGAGCCGTGCGACATGTGTGTAATTGTACTCATCGCAATCGGAAGTCACTGAGAGAACTTTGATTGAAAGTGAAATTTGCAAAGCCGCAAATGATAATCGTTCAATCAATTAAGGTTAATTACAATTTAATGCAATTGAACAAGCCAGAAGTTTGGATATGCCCATGAGAAAACCATTTGCTGTCGATTATGCAAAAGATACCCAAAACACTCCTCTTAAGCCCACAGATTCAAAGAACAGTTAGTTTTTAAAACGAAACGCGATGATCAGCGGCAATTCCTAATTTTCTGCAGGGTCTTTAGCCCTTCCGTGTCAGGCCATAATTTGTTTGAGTCAGTTTGAAAATTGCAGTAGCCAGGCAAAAAGTTACTCAACAAAATCTCATATGCAAGATATTTTAGATTGTTGCGTTATTATGATTTATAATCAGAAATTATTGGGCTACTGGCTTTTTCCTGCGGGCATTTTTGGCTACTGCATATGCAAATTTTTATTTACCCTATGCAAAGAGTAAAGTCGTTATGACAGTCAATATGAGACACTAAGAAATCTTTAAGTCAGCTTCAATAGAAACATGGAAGAAAGGATACAGTCAAGTGAGCCGACTGTAAGAGACTCCTATCTAGTGCATGTTTTTCTATACAAATCCTCAATTTTCGACCGATTTGTCATATACGAGTAGTGGGCTATAGTTGTTCGATCTGAACCAAATTTAATAAGAATTGAAAGACTCATGGTATCACTAATGTGTAAGTTGAGTTGAGATCGGTTAATTACAGCAACATTTATTCATACAAGTCAGCTAATTTCGGATCGGAAATCAGCTAATTATGGGAGCTTAGACTATATTATTCCGATCTAGACCAAATTTGGGAAAGGATATTTACAATAGCGAAATGTGCGTAACAGACAGAAGAAGGCGTTTCGACCCTATGAAGTATATATATTCTTGATAAGCATTAACAGCCGAGACGATTTAGCAACGCCTGTCCGTCTGTCAGTCCGTGCTCCCGTATAAACAACTGTAAGAGCAAGAGCCACTTAGTTTGAAGTTAAAGTTCTTCTATGCTGTACGCAGATCAAGTTTTAAGTAGCACCACTTCACAAACCTGTTCCTTACCAAAAAAGAGCATTTTATAGTCGCTCATCTGGGGTTTCTCTTTTTAACTTTTAAAATTTGTGATTAGCTTATTTTGGGCTGCTTCTAACGGTAATATGTCTTGGCGAACTCGCTGATTGGCCGCTGCGTGTTGTTTATAGCTGCCAATGTGTGTTTATCTGTCTGGGCAATTTGCATAAACTGAATGATAATTGTTGATATGAATAAATTGCTTTGCTCTTTTCAAGGCCAGCAAGCCACTCAGTTTCCGGCTGCTATGTCTTAAGGATTTTAGCGTTTAAACGCTTAAGACCGTTGCATTTATGCAATTATGGTTAATCCATGATTATTCACTCCAACTTAAATCACTTTATGGTCAAGTGCACAATTGTTGAATAAGAGAAAAACAAATATGATCATGAGAGAACCGCAAAACGGACTTTGTTGGCCCTAGCTCAACATGGAGCAATGTTTTCAGGTTCGTTTCGATTCGAATCCATCGATTGATGATTGTCAATCAGAGCAAATTTAAACGAAGGTTAAGAGTTGCATACGCTTAATCTGACCAACATTCGCTAAACGAGGCTGTGGCTAAGCCGCAAGCAAATCATTGAAAAGCTTTGCAGCATTGCTGAGTTGCAGTGTTGCAGACAAGCAGGCGAGCGGATGTTGAGGCAGTTGTAGAAACCTCTACAGCTCCTCAGTGCAACATCGACATGGTAATGATGCGATGTGATAGAGATGCGGCGCCATTGATTGCAATCGCTTTGGCGTTTACTGTTTGCATTTGTGTTGCAAATTTACAGCTTCACCTGCAACGATGCAACATCATTGGCTTCAGTCGCTGCCACTGCCACTGACGCTGACGATACCGCAGTCGCCGCCACTGTCGCTTCCAAGGTCATAGCTCTGCGATGTGGCAATCTATGGTCTGAGCCCGATTGCAACAAATTAACCAAAGTGATGATGCGTAAAGTGGCAAAAATGGCGCAACACAGCGCACCACTGAACCACCAGCAATAGCAACAACAACACAATAATCCGGAAATTAGTTTTAGCGGTTTTTCGCCATTGACTTTTGTTGTTGGTGTGATGAGGCCATGTCACATTTTGGGTGACAGCTGCTCGAAATACGCCCACATTTTGGCACTTTGTCTTTGGCCAATTAAAATCAAATTTCATCATTTTATAAAATTTTGATGCAACATTTTGGTACTGATGACAGTTTAATTGCTACCCCCAAAAACCACTTACCACAGAGTCCAAATAATGGCAGCTGCTTTCCATTAACCAGAACTCTCATGACTTTGGTATCATTTTGTGGTATCATCATCCATTGGGTTGTTGATGCCACCTGATAAGGGAGACTCGCAATAGACGTCCACAGCGATTATTTTGAGACATTAATTAGCCCTCATTTGGTGGCCACTCTAAAAAATATATTGCGAATTTCCATTTTTTGCCAACGTCATTTTCATTAAACAATTATGAAAGGGCATTTTAAAGGGCTCATAATAAAGGGGAAGATAAGTATTATTGTTGAATGTCATTAATTGCAAACATTATTCATTTATAAAGCACATTCTTTCACTTTATTTTAAACATAAAAATATTAAAATTAACAACTAATTGAATTAGAAAATCCAAAAAAATCGAGTTAACCCAGACTATTCTCTGGGACTAATCTACACTTGTATTTGGTATTTATAAATTGTACACTTTAGCATCGTCAGTTGATTTTTCACTAGTTCACTAGAATATGTTTACTTTATTGTGGTTTATTCATAGCTTTTCGTTTCTTATATACTAGCTCCGATCTAAATTCAGTTTGATAATCATCTTCTAATAACTTATATTAGTTTTGTTAATATTTTTAAGTTATTGAAAAAGTTTCTTTAAACTAACAATTAACAACTAGAAACGATTTATTGCCGTTCCTTCAATTCATTTTTACAGTTTTGAGCGATGACAGAAACTACGTAACTCTTGCTTAATAACTTGCAGAGGAGTGTATTAGAAATGGCTACGGAAAGGATAAAAGCGACAG
This sequence comes from Drosophila cardini, assembly GCA_018903735.1. Lineage (NCBI taxonomy): Eukaryota > Metazoa > Arthropoda > Insecta > Diptera > Drosophilidae > Drosophila > Drosophila cardini. The sequence goes on from JAEIGM010000060.1 coordinate 204,791, forward strand.
AAACTTTAAGCAGTTTAGCTCAACTTAATTAGCCAAGTTGAGATCAAAAGCGAAGCCACCCAGAAGCCCGGCTCTTAAACACTAGTAGCTGCCGTCCAGGCCTGACACAAATTACCAAGTTTAATGCGACAGGCCTTCGACTCCAGACTCCTCCTGACTGTGTGCAGAAATTAACATGACAACAGCAATACTTGAAAGCTTGAGGCTTTAAGTCTAAGTCCAAACACATAGCCAAGCCCAAACCCAAAAGCCAAGAGTCATACACACTTGTACACACATCATTTTGGTGTTAAAATGAGCATAGCAGTGTTTTATTATGATTATTATGATTCTCAACTGGCAACAGCGAAAAATTACAAATCATTGTACATTGAGCGGCACTAAAATCATCAGACGAGCATCCAGTCAGTCCGTCAACCCGACAGACCAGCAACCCCGACACTAACTGACCATCAGCAAAAGAACCATCAACAGACCCATCAGCACCAGAAGCAGAAGCTTCGATGTTCAAGCGTTAGCGGTAGCAACGGTAGCCGATCGGAGTGCAAGCCAAACAGCTTTAATGGCCAACTGTTTTAGACAAGTTTGTAGTGGCATGAAAGGGAGGAAAGGGCATGGGGCGAGTGGGGAAAGGGGAAAGGGGCTCGCAGGCTCGAACGTGAATTCCGTGCATTTGCAATCGCACTTGACTGCATACACTACGTCCGGTCGCTCGGTCAGTTGGGTCACTTGGTAGCCGCATCAGCATTAACTGATGTTGTTACCGGGGCCTAAGGGGAGTGGCTGTTATTGTTGTTGTTGTTGCTGTTGTCGCTGTGCTGTGCTGTGCTGTTGCAGTCACCGCTCAATGACGACGTTGAAAAGTTTAACGCGTTTTTCGCTTTGTATGATCATTATCGCAGTTTTCGTTTTACGCAACTTCTTCTTTTTCAACTCATTTGGCATTTGGTGGCACTGTTGTACAGCTACACTGCTGCACAACTACAGTGAGTGCCACAGTTGCTTGCTGCTTTTTGGTGATCCATCAATTGCAACTGTTGCTGCTGTTACAGACGTTTCTGCTGCCCCATGATATACGCTCATTGCATTCGATTTTCGTTGGAGTTTAACTTGAAGTTCAGTTACCATTTGTGGGGCAGCTGGGCCAAAGTGGACAGGCTTGATTACTTCTTTTGTGGCATCAAAAACAAATAAAAGCTTAAATTGTTTTCAGATCATAAAGCAAAATGGGCTTAACCCATTGATTGTCCGCTGATTGCCATTTATAGCCCTCCCTCCAATCCTCTTTGTAAGGCAAATTACAGTGAGTTTCTTGATTTTGGTGGTTTTACAGCTTCACAGTTATGTTTGTTACCAGCTCATTGAACTAATGAGTCAAAGAACATGGTCATGAGCCGCGTCCTAAAGCTTCTATCAGAGCTATGTTCAATACATATTTATTTGCAAACAAAGATCAATTCGACATGCTTGCATCGGCAAAGTTACGCCCCAAAAATGTTATTGAAGCATACGTTACGTATACGCAACGTGTGTAATTAAAAGAAACGAGATGAAAATTGGCCAGTCAAGACATTTACGAGTCATAAACTCATGCCACATACATTGTAGTCAACAGTAAAAATGCAAACAACTAATTGGGTCACAGAGGCATGGCGATGAGCAGCGAGAGGGGGGCCAATGTGTGCACTGAGCACGCCGTACACCTGTTGGCAGGTGAGCGCGAAAAGTGACCGCAATGACGTTTCACTTACTGCTTCGTCTGCCTGTCATAAATAAATGTATAATTTTTGACAGACAGCAATGACACGACCTGGCAATGGTGACAATAGAAATGATGACATGACTGATAGTGCTACGCACCACTTTATGAATATACTCGTAATCATACTCATACTCATATTCGTATTTATATTCGTATTTGTATTCGTATTCGTATTTGTATTTGTATTTGTATTTGTACCTGCGTGTGGTGCACCTTTCGTCGCCTAATTGCGTCCTGCAACACATTTTGGGGGTACTCCAGCATTTTTGCCACAGCTACCAAGCAAATGGCATAAATTTAAATTTTAATTTACTGCCTCGTCGTCAATTGAAGTCGTGCCCAAGCACTTGGAACCCGTCCAGTTGTGTACGAGAGAAAAAGGTAAACCTGACGCTGTCCGATATTTTATTTCATTTCATTTATTTATTTTGAGCTACTTGCAAAATAATTGCATAAATAAATATTTTAAGAAAAAGGTACGAGTTGATCTGGAGCTGAAACTGGAACTGGACTCAAACTCGAGCTCGTTCTCAGTCGGAGCTGTGGCTGCGACTGAAGCTGAGTGCGTTCAGATTGGCTTTCCCCGGCCATTGCCGTTTGCCAGTCCTCCTGCCCCTTAATTTGTTGCATTTTGATTACAATCGCCAACAGGCAGCTTGTCCACTCTGGCCTAGCAGATGTGGCGAGGCTTCGGAGTATTCCCCTTCTCCCTCCTTTAGTCCTCTAGTACTCCGCCTCCTTCCTCCTCCTACGACCAGATTAAAGTGTAGTGATTACTTGTGTGTGTAACAGACGCGATGTTCCTACCTGTCCACTTCTCATTATTGTCGTTCTTGTCGTTTGTCTTTCTGCCATTCGGGGACAATTTATCAATGAAACGATGGATTTGCGGATGTTTTCTGCTGAGGCCTGGAGAGGCTGTCTGGCGTTTGGTGAATGTAAATTTTGGCATAGATATGCAAAATTCAATCACAAATGTATTCTAATCTTTAGGTCAACACAGACTAATGATAGACTGCCTACAGACTACGTTAAATAAATTAATTGTATAAAGAATACAGTTTAAATAATAAAATCACATACAGATATGAAATAATATTGGCATTGGCATTGTAGCTAACAATACTATAGCCTATTTTTAACATTTACATGCATTATATTAGACGTATACTTTAATAATTTATTAATACTCACAGCTAAGTTATCTCAATCAAACTCACCCATAATATGAGTAATTTAATTAATAAATTATACATCTATTGGTGACTGATTTTCGTCCGCATAAATTAATAAATAAATAGAAAAGTTTACGTAATGATTTTTGAATATCAAAATTATATCTGATCAACGACAAAATGACATAAATGAAACACCACAACAAGTTAATCCAGCAGGTCTAAAAAAAGTAATCTTCCATTCATATAATCATACACATAAGACAGGGAATTGACATACCCAGACACGATTAACAAGTGTTTAAATCACAATAAAACTTTAATCCCACAGATGAACCCATAAAAACTTATGAAAACAAAACAAGTTAAAAGAAATCGAAGTAAGCTTGCTTTGGCTCAGGGGCAAACACACTGCATGCAAAAACTGCTCAAAAAAAAAAAAAAAAAAAAAAAACTGAAGAGAACGGTAAAAAAAAACGAACTTACGCATCCAAAAATTGGTCAATAAAATCAACGACAAAAGTTTTGCTAAGCAGTCGAGTACAAAGGACACCCAGTGAGAATGTCAGTGCAGAAAAGGACAAGATACACACTCACATGAGCACACACACAAACTCACTCACAATGTGTATAAAAAAGAAAGAAAAAACTTTTGGCGGGGCGTGTGCGTCTCACATTGGTGGACAAAAAACATTCCCAGGGCAATAAAAATGACAACAGTTACAAAGTGGCGGCGGCGGGAGATACATATTACAAAGACAAACAGAAAGCCAGACAGAAAGACGAGTGGACGGACAAACAGACGGACGAACAGACGGACAGAAATACATACATTCACACACTTGTGCAGATTAAGCCAATTTAACAGATGCTTTAAGTCAACCGTCCCCTTAATCTCATGTAGGATTAACGCTTAGTAGTGTGAACTGCAAGAATCTTGTCGGAAGATTCGAATATGAGTAACGTTTATTCGATTCAACTGTGTGTTTCTTTCGAAAAGGTGACTCCTGTGGTGTTCCTGAATACCCTAAAAGAAACTATGGTGAGCAGTGCTCACTTTTGGTAGCAATATACAAATAGTAAAGTACATAAAATATTAACATTAATTTATGTCTTACATCATATTATGTCTTACAAATAAGTGAATTTATTTTATTTTTGATAGTACTTTCAAGGGTTATTTGGCGTACTTTGAAACAAATCGTTAGATAATGAAAAAACAAAAATATTCTTAATTTATTATTTTAACAATCGAATACTTTTATAAAGCTAATATTTTTTCACTTTATACCAGAAAATTTAAGATGTTTAGAAAAAAATTCAAGTGTTTATAAAAATGTTGAATTTAATGAAATTTTAAGTAGTTTTTAAAATACCTTTACAATGCATTTATTTTAGTACTTTTCACTCTATGATATTTACCTACAACTAAATTGTATTTTTCTGTATAAAAATATTTTTCTGCATAATATAAAAAATTTTTTTTTTTTTTATTTTGGTTTTAAAAATAATGGTACTATGCATTACTATTTTGACATTCATTATTTTTCTAACATCTTCAATTGAATTTCTAAATAATCCAAAGTTAAATTTATACAGCCTTAAATATGTTGTTTTCATAATATTTACCTGATATAATGTATCTGCATTAAATCCTAACAGAGACGATATTAAGTGGTGGTATCAAAAAAATATATTCTTTTTCGTGCCTTGACATATTTTAGCTACCGAATACGCAATCCACTGATTTTATGTTACTTCTTGGTCGTTTTATTTTTAATTTTTTTTATAACAAATCGAGGCATAAATTCCCAAACTTACAAACATATAGACACACATAGCCGCAGATGAAGTGAGTTCAGTGTTTCTTTTGGCTGTGCCCTCAAGCTTTGCTTTTTCCTCAGATACTTTGTCTTTGTGTGCCTGTCCCACTGTCTGCACTGGCAAATCCTTTAGACGACGTTGCATGTTTGCTTTTTTTTGGCACTTTTTTTATGCTACTTCATTTCATATAATTTTTTCCCCGTTCCCAATCGGTTTGGGCTCCTCTGCTATTGCTTAAGTTGCCCATTTGCGGCGTTTTGATATGTTACCCGGTAGCGGCTTTTTTTATTTTTCACTCGGATCTCTTTCCTCTTGGTCCTCCTTAGTGTTGCTTTTTTGATGCCTTTGGCTATGGCTAAGGCTATGGCTGTATCTGTATCTGTGTCTGACAGCATTGCAATGCCCCAACTCTTTGCTCCCATCGCAAAATGAGCCACTTAAAGCGATGAGATTTTTGGCGTCTGGCGACGTCGTCGTTGTCGGCGTTTATCAAATAAATATCTTTGAAATATATAACAAATAATGAAATGCAGCCAAACAGTTTGGGCAATAAGTTAAAATTGGTGTTATTAATTGTAGGCAATTGATTTGATTTGTTTATGGTTGGAGGAGTGAGCAGCTCTCACACTGTGTCCCATCAATCTCATATCTCTCATCTCTAATCTCTCATATGGAAAGATATATCATTCCATTGTATGTGGCATCATTAGCGTCTATCCCCAAAAACAAAGCCACAAACTGTGTTCCACAAATGAATTAATTGAAACATTACCTAAGCAAACGTCGCCCTAAAATGACTAGCTCGGCTAATTGAATTTCCTACACAAAAAAGGACTATGCCACGGTTCACGTGTCCTCTGTACCCCGAGATCTTCCCTCGTCTACATACTTGTAGAAAAATTAATGTCTCGCATTTTAAGTGTCTCTCTTTTTTTTTTAGCATGGTCGATGAGCATTGTTGGTATGTGTTTTCACGCATAAAAATTAAAGTCGTCGAGCTTTTGTTTGTGTTGTTTCAGAGGGTTTTCTGTGGCCAGTTTTCTTATCCATCCAGCCCTTATCCTGTCTGTTCCCTTTCCATTAGTTTTTCGAGCTGCTCTGCAACAATTGGCCTTTGTTGTAAATGTGGCCATCATTACTTTGCTGGCTGCTTAACACGACATTGACACAGCTTAATTATGCTTCAGATGATCTTCTTGAACAGCACGGCCAGCCAAGGGATAATAGTATAGAATAAAAGTAATGTTTTGATATGGTTGAGAAACAAGTATTTGTATTGCTAAAAAGTATTTATTTATATTTTTAAACAATAAATGATTTATTTTATAAATTTACAGATTACAACAATTTCATAATTGATTTAATTGAAGTTTACCCGCCTTCGCAGAGGCTCTTTGCTATCGACCCAGCAATGGACCACACGACACCCACCGAAGGACTTTAATTACATTGAAGCCAAAACTTTGATGGCAGCAAGACAATTCATTTAAGCCAAAGTGGACTAAAGTGGCTGTGGCTGTAGCTTTTCATCGGAATTTCCCCAGGATACTACTTGATGAGCAACTGTCCAGTTTTGGATGAAGGTGGAGCTAGCCACACCCACTGGAGCCGTTAATGATGCTCACCATGGCAGATGATTGCGATTGTGCGATTGCTAATGCCCCAGCAGTCGACTAAAATGAGATGGATAGATGGATGGATGGATGGTGGTTGACTGGCCTGGTTGACACGGAGTTCAAGTAGCGGGCTGCATCTTAAGATTGACTAATGGCAATAGAAACAGCGAGATGAAGATGAAGACGAAGACGAAGGCGACGACACGCCGTTGATTGATTGTTTTGCCATGTAAATTGTGCGACAAATTAATCAATGCTAATGACACTTTCAGACCGAAAACAAGTTGCCATTTGCAGGTTAGCTCTAAGATTCCACCAAAGGAAATGTCTAGAGATGACCCAGCTCTGAGCTGGAGAGTAAACAAATTGCATTTTAAGCGTCGACTCATCGGTCCTGTCGCAACCTGTCGCAGGATCTGCTGGTCGTGTGTGCAATTTTTCAAAAAGGCTTAAGGATGCTCCGCTTGTAGTAAGATAAAACAAATTTACACTGGCGCAATTGTTAATTACCCTTAAGATATAAGATGTACTAGCAAGATGCTTGCTCTCATTAAGCCAACGCATTCTTATATTCTGGCATAAATTGTATTTATCTTAACAATGATTTTATGCTAATGTGTCGCATCGTCTTATTAGAAACAAGATCCACAGATAAAACGCTCCAAAGATCCGAGACAAACAGCAGAACTGGCCAAGACAGTTCTCACCCTTTCCCAAAGTTCCGCAACGTTCCGTTCTGTCCTCACACAATCAAGAGTTGTTTCTGAGTTCACTGCGTCTGGGTGACGCCCACTTGGCCGCAGAGGCAGTGGCAGTAGCAGTGGAAGTGGAAGAGGCAGTGGCTCATGGCGTTGTCAACCCTTTGTGCACTTCTGGTTCCCATTTCCCAATTCCAATTTTAAGTTCCACTTTCAGTTTGCACCCTAGATATTCGCTTTTTCCAGGGGTTGATCCACGGAGTGCATTGCACATTTGTGGGCTGGCAGTTAGTGAGCAGCTACAAGTACTCAGAACACTCGTAGTACATCTATAATTACGTCACCTTTGGCTGCGTAACCGTTACTGAGTTGCAGTCACGGCACACACCCAGCAACTTAGCTGCTTTTTGAACACCAAAGCCACGACAGTACATAGAAAATAGTTCGAGGTTTAGGCTAAAATCAAACAATTTTAAAAGTCGAGAAAAACTAGATTTTCTTAGACTTAGTAGGGAGTACTAAATGTTCAAATGTTCTAAATATCTCCTTGGGGATAAAATCCTTGTACTTTAATCAAATAAAAATTTTTTTTGTACTCTATTAGCATTTGATGTGCGTAACAGAGTAGTAGTTTTCGCCCATAAAGTATCTATATTCTTGATATCGTTCGAAGATACTTATATGTTTGGTAAAACCCAAAATTATTACGGGGTCTTTTCATTCGGCTCGCCCGACTGTACTTTTTTATGTTTTATTTTGTATGCTATTAATTTATGATATCTTTTATTTAGAAATTGTTTAAATTTTTTTGGATTGTTTAATATTTTATTTTAACTACACTTACTCAAGAAACATTTTTGAATTGTATATGGAAATATAGAGTTTTATAATGTAGTATAGATAAATGACCAGCTACAATCCGATAACTATGGATGAAATTGAATGAACAAACCAGTTCTATCCTTAATTTGCGGAATTATGTTTTGAAAATGTGTTATTTTAAAGGTTAAAAGCAAAATAAACTATTGAACTAGTCCGTTTATAGTTTGAATTTTGCCCAAATATAATATTAGACTAAGCTTATAACGTTATAATTTGACATTTCTAAATGGAATAAATTATAAAGACTTTAAGTCTGAGTTAAACATCAAATCTGGAAAAAGTTTACAAAGTAAACAATTTTTATTAAATATAAATAATTACTATTTTTAAAATTATATTACCCAACTCACTTCTTCACTTTATAATATTGTTTAATTATCATTAGTTGATTAAGAAATGAAAATATACCAAGAAACAGAATACAGGATTCATCCAACCGTACGATACCCTGTGAGAGTAAAGAAACTTGCTTGGATTTGTTAATTAAAAGTGGATCGAATCAGTTAATGTATATTACAAAATCTTTAGAATATCTACACTAGAAAATCTTATTTAAATAATTAAGAAAAGTAAAGCATAAATAAAATCTACAACCGGTTCGATCGAGCCGCCAGGGTCTTCCCTGTATTCGTTTTGGTACACGATTTTTGATGAAATACAAGCTTTTTGTCCTATGGGAGCTGTATGATATAGTTCTTCGATTTGGACCAAATTTGGTCAAAATATTGTAAACACATAATGTGTGAGTTTGGCAGAGATAGATCAAATAAAAACAAATTTTATCATACAAATTTCCAATTTTTTGCCGATTTGACTTATGAGAGAGCTATTTGACATAGTTGTCCGATCCGATCCAAATATCATCACTATACTTCTTATAGTAGCAAACACATATTGTGGTTATTTACAATTTGCGTGCGCAGTAAGGGGCGTGCCAAAATTTTAAAAAAACTTGATCTATACGACGCATAGACCTACTTTCATTACAAATTTGGTAGCTCTATCCTTAAGTTTGGGTATATGCAACACTTAACATTAACTTTATAACAATATTATTCTGAATCATATGTTATACAAATAGAAATCGCTTTTCAGGTATATCGTAGATTTCAAGTAGTACGTGCATGTTATTGATCCGTTCTCAAAACGTGTTGTTCAACTTTTTTAGAGTGAAATACAGTTTTAGCAGACAATTTGGCAAGCTGTCAGCGCCACTCACTGCAAAGAGGCGTGGCAGGGTAGGGCGAAGGAATTGAACACGGACAAAGGAGAGGAACAGAGGGGAATCCGAAGCTAATGACTGTCTACAAATGCTAGGAAGCGAAGACATCAATCAAGTTGAATTGAATCAACCCCGTGGACGAAGTGGAAATCAGGCAGGGTGAGATGCAGTCACTTGGCTGTTGCTTAAACAAATAAACAAGTTATAAACTCATTCAAATCATATTTAAAATCATCGAGCAGCATCGACAACGAGCAGCGCCAACAGCAGCTGGCCACATGCGTCTGCTCATTCATGAATTATTTGTGGAAGCTTATCAAACGTGACCAAAATGGGCAAAAAGTTAATAATAAAAAAAAATGGGAACGAAGAAGTGAAAGAAGCGTGCCAGCTGGGTGACAAGGGCAACTGGACAACAGCTGGCCAGGGCTGGGCAAGTGTGAAAAATCAGCAAAAACATTGCACAGTGAAAAACTGTGATAACTGTAAGAGGACAAGGAAGACACTCAATGTGCTCGTCAGCTTATTTTTGAATACATGTGAGTGACTGCGAGTATTTGTGGAAAAACTAGGCCCGCACGCAGCTCTCCTCATAGCGCTGTTATTATCATTTGCCTGACCACAAGACGTGTCAACACAAGGTTGAGCATACGCCCCGTTAGCCCAGTTGCACAACTGACACTCCGCTTACACATGCCACACATACGAAAGCAGAATTCTTAGTCGTCTACTTATAAATCATGTCCAGAAAAACTTTTGCCTGCGGTGGACAACCCAAAGAACTTCACGTTGTATCTACAAAATATTTATTTTACGGAAGCGGCTTACAAATTTAATAGTAATAAATTCCAAACCGCTTACAAGTATTGGCCAACATGTTGCTAGAGTATAGGTAAGTCAGTTTTTGTCCAGTCCCATTCCTATCAGTTTGAGTAAGTGCTGTGGTCAAGATATCGTCTAAGTCTACTAACGTCTTCGTTAGTTGTGGTCATTGTTGCTCCTTTGGCTTAATTGATAACTTTAAACTTTAACTTTAGCCAAAACGGTAACAAAGAGCTCTTTAGTCAACTTTCTTTAATTTAAAATACTAATGTTTAAAATTTTAGTAAATTTTCAATACCGTCTATTTAATCCAAAGTAATTCTCATACACGGTATTGAAAACAAGTAAGAAAGGCTACAGTCGGGCGGGCCGACTGTAAAAGACCCCGTGCTCATTCTAGTGCTCATTTTACCATACAAATAAGTAATTTTTGACCGATTTGTCCTATTGGAGCTATAGGCTATAGTTGTCTGATCCAGACCAAACTTTGTAAGAATAGGTATAGTGGTATCATACACATAATATGCTAGTTTGGCTACCATCGTTCAACTTAACCTTCATGTCTCCAAACAAATCACCCATTTTCGGCCGATTTGTCCTATGGGAGCTATAGGCTATAGTTGTCCGATCTGGACCAAACTTGGTGAGGATAGGTATAATGGTACCATAAACATAATGTGTGGTTTTGGTCCCGATAGCTTTAGTCGTTTTCAAGTTATGATAATGTGAAAATAATTTTTATAAATTGCGGGGGCGGCAAAAATTTGAAATAAACTTGATCTGCCTGACATATAGACGGACTTTCAGCTCTTGTAGTTTAGAAGATCCAGGTGTTTATAGGGACGGACGGACAGACAGACAGACGGACATCGCTATATCGTCTCGGCTGTTGACGCTGATCAAGAATATATATATTCTTTATGGGGTCGGAAAAGCCTCCTTCTGCCTGTTACGCACATTTCGCTTCAGACAAACTTAATAGACCCCTCTACTCTTTTTTAGAGTACGGGGTCTAAAAAGGTTCATAAAATGAATTTAAAACTATGCAGGAAGAGGAGCTATAGTCGACTGAGCTGCCTGTTAAAGACCCAATACTCGATGGAATATTATTATAAATTTAGTGTCTCTATCTTCAATATCTCTGATATAGGCGAGCGGCAGGCGCTTTATCGAATTTTTGATGCTAATCGAATAAGCAGAATATACAATAATATGTGCTCTGCTTGAAACGCACATTTTTTTACTCTTTTTGAGTACGGAGTCCAAAAAGCACCTAAGATGACTCGCACATAAAAATTAGAACGCGACGAATATTTGTTAAAAGTTATAAGGTTAAAAGTAAAATTGTTTGAAATAATTCTTAGCTTTGGTCCCCAATGAAAGTAATGCGCATTAATACAATTGTCTTAATACAGAAAATATACTTTTTTCCACGGAGAGTTAATGTTTTGGCTTGCCTAACTTGAGGCTTGGCAAATGATAAACTGTGCAGTCAAGTGAACGCCTTTGCCAAGTCAGACCAGATCAGTCAAAAGGAAAGGAGAGGATTGGCAGGATGGGGCCAGAAAGAGAAAGAGAGAGATAGCGAGAGAGAGAGAGAGAGAGGGAAATCTCAACCACATGCGGTCGCGGTCATATTTGGCTTATTATAAATGAGCGAATGTGAACTGCCTGTCATGTTTTATCTTTATTTTCGTGCATTTTTGGACACATTTCTCTGGGAGAGAGGGCAGAGAAGGAGGAAACTGCTGCCGGCATGTCTGCACATTTTCCATTTTCCGATGTGCTTTTTTTTTCGCTGTCCGAGAGACACAACGTGATGATAATGGCGCTTGCAGGCCGACTGACGTTTCTAACAAAGTGAGTCGCATTAAGGATAATAGAGGCAACTAAAAGCAAAACACAACAACATGAGACATGAAACAAAGCAGAGACAACGCCAAAGACAGCCAAACAAGACGACTGATGATGGGCTCGATTTGCGCGTCATTATCCTTGCAGGCACAGGACAGTGTCTGCTTTCTATGTTCGTTTGTATATGTAGTGTATGGTGTGTAAGTGTGTGGTATCGCCACAAGGCCTGTATGTCCATCAAGTGTAAAGACGCTGCAACGCCTTGCGCCTTCCGTATTCCGTATTCCGTATTCCGTCTTGGGTCTTTCTCCGTTGTCCTTTTGCACATCCTGCGCCTGACATTTTCGTCGTCATCGCTTGGCGTTAGGAATGATTTATGATTAGATGGCCGAAAGTGGAACTCAAGTGGCTCACCCAACCCAAAGCCACCCTGAAGCTGTAGCAACCCGCTGACAACTTGAAAACGCTCTGCAATTGAGAATTGTCCAGGCTCAGGTCTCCAAGACCTTGTAGTCATTCAACTACTAGCCTAGGCAGCAAATAAACAAATATTTATTAAGCAAATTAAAGACGAGCTGGCAAATCCCACGAAACAAATGACTTGGGGATTTTAATAGAAATATTTTGTAGTTGCAAACCTTCAACATGACGTGACACTTTCCCTGGAACAAATATTCATCCATTGGCTAGTCGAATTATGCGCTCTAACGCGCCTTCCAATCCTCAGTCATCATTAGTCAATGCTTTAAACCCATTTAATCAATGGCCAAAAAGCAGCTTACTACCAAACTTGGCCTCTTCAGCTCTCGTTTGTTGGTTGTTAACATAAACCTTGTTGCGTGTCTTTTCGTGCTAAGAAACGTTTCGAAATTAAATGAAATACCTCACGTGCCATATGCAATGTGGCAGCTGCTTCTGCCGCCTGTAGACTGCCATGTTGCAGGTCCAAAAAAATAAAATTAAAAACATATTAAAAAGGGCGCCGATCACATCAACTGAGGGAGACAGAAAGACCGGGAGATCGAAAAAAAAGAGAGAGAGAGAGAGAGAAAGAGAGTGAGAGTGTGTGTGAGGGACAACAACAGAGACTTACTCTCATTAAACAATTAAAGTTTTTATTCTTGTTTCAGTTTTTGGCAATTTTGGCTTAAATCACACCACTTTAAAAAGAATCCCATAAGTCCGACAACACGTATCTGGCATATGGCTACCGTTTCCCAAACTGCATCTTATTGTTACACATAATTATGAGTCAAAATCGTTCTTAAAAGTCTAACATTGCTTTTTTTAGACTAGAGCGTTCTTTAATAATGCTAAATTATGCGCCGGACTCAATAAAGTGCCTTAATTCTTGATTAGCATAATCAACAGACTCGCTAGATCCATAAAATATCGTCAGTTTTAGGAATAACAAAATGGAGTTTTAAATTTAACAACAAGTTAAGGAAATCTTACTGTAAAGCGTATTTGGCTACAAAACAAGTAAGAAAGGCTAGAGTCGAGTGAGCCTTCTGTAAAAGACCTCGTACTCATTCTAGGGCACGATTTTCCAACAAATTTGTACTTTTCGACCGATTTCAGGAATCAGTGGTCCACTCCGGATCAAACTTGGAGAGCATATTTACAATCATGATATACACATAATCAGTGAGTTTGGTTGCGATCACTCAACTAACACTACATGTTTTCATACCAATTTTCCAAATTCCTATATTCCTATTTTCGACAGATTTGTCCTATGGGAGCTATAGGATCAAGTTATCCGATCTGGATCAAACTTGGTGAGGATAGATACAATGGTACCATACATATAATGTGTAAGGATAGCTCGAGTAGTTTCCAAGCCATGGTGTAATAAAAATAGTTTATTTTAGGGGTGGGGGCGTGCTAACAATTTGAAATAGACTGACGGACAGTTCTACATCGACTCGTCTGCTTATGCTGATCAAAAATGTATATATATATACTTTATGGGTCAGAAAAGTCTCTTTCTACCTGTTACGTAAGTTTCGCTTCAGACAAACCTCTTTTTTTGACTACGTGGTCTAAAAATACCGCAGACTACTCAAAACATAGAGCCTTTATATAGTATATATGTCATGAACTCAAAAGTAAATGAGTCACCATTTTTCGAATATTTCTTCATATTAAAACTAAATAATAAAATTGTCCGATCCTAACTTAACTTAAACCTGCAGGCCCAATTTCGTTAAGAGTTTATAATCTATGTAAGTGGTATAAATATGATATGTGGAGGGATGTGGTGAAAATCTACAAAAATCATTATATGTTGGAAGCACTGATTTATAATTTTAAGACTCTAAGGTCAACGTGTTAATATAGAAAGGTTGTTGATGTTGATGAAAACAATTTGTTCTGTTCGGGTCACACCGACTTCTGTTAAGTGCATTTTAGACCCCGTACGCAAAAAGAGTACAGAGAAGAAGCAGGCTTTTCGGACCTCATAAATTACATATATATATTCTTGATCAGCATCAAACCATTGTAATTACCCCTACCAAGTTTGATCCGAGTCCGACGCTTATATCCTAAAGCTCCAATAGAAGAAATCGGTTGAAAATAGTAAATTTGTATAAAGACATTTAGTGTTACTTAAGAGATCGCAAACCAACTCACATATTATGTGTATACCAAGATTATAACTATGCTTACCATGTTTGATCCGGAGTGGACAACTATATCCTATAACTCCAATATCACAAATCAGTCGAAAATTGCTTATTTGTGTGGATAGATGAGCACTAGAATAATTACGGGGACTTTTACAGTTGGCTCGCTCGACTGTAGGCTTTTTTTATTTTTTTAAATATTTACGGGTTATTGTTCTTATTTACCTTATTTAACATCCTATAAAATAAAATAAATATAAAATAATTTATTTGTCCTATAAATCAGCTGTTTCACAAGTAAATATTATTGTTAATAATTTTTACAAGTAAATATTATTGTTAATAATTTTTGTTTTTCAAACTTATTTTTTTAGATAATGCCAGACTCATATAAACTGACCCAAAAATAATTTTAACAAATACATTTTGGTAGATTTAAAGCAAAACTATTTAAATTAACTTTAAGGGTAGAATGCTTTTTAAAAATAGTGTTGAAAAATCTCAAAGAAAGCTACATGATGTTAATGCTTATCACGACGCTTATATCCTAAAGCTCCAATAGAAGAAATCGGTTGAAAATAGTAAATTTGTATAAAGACATTTAGTGTTACTTAAGAGATCGCAAACCAACTCACATATTATGTGTATACCAAGATTATAACTATGCTTACCATATCCTATAACTCCAATAGCACAAATCGGTCGAAAATTGCTTATTTGTGTGGATAGATGAGCACTAGAATAATTACGGGGACTTTTACAGTTGGCTCGCTCGACTGTAGGCTTTTTTTATTTTTTTAAATATTTACGGGTTATTGTTCTTATTTACCTTATTTAACATCCTATAAAATAAAATAAATATAAAATAATTTATTTGTCCTATAAATCAGCTGTTTCACAAGTAAATATTATTGTTAATAATTTTTACAAGTAAATATTATTGTTAATAATTTTTGTTTTTCAAACTTATTTTTTTAGATAATGCCAGACTCATATAAACTGACCCAAAAATAATTTTAACAAATACATTTTGGTAGATTTAAAGCAAAACTATTTAAATTAACTTTAAGGGTAGAATGCTTTTTAAAAATAGTGTTGAAAAATCTCAAAGAAAGCTACATGATGTTAATGCTTATCACGACTAACGTTACTTTTCTGCTGGTAGAAAAAATTTTATTTGTAGGATAAAATAATTAAAAAAAACACGTCATTATCAATGTGACCTGGAGTGTTCGGCAATTTTTTTATTGAGTCATTTAAATAAACAATCTAGTAAAATATTGAATTTATATTTCGTTCTTGTTTATTTTAGCTTATTAATGAGCATGTTTCCGCCATATTATATTAATTAAATTAACTATGCAAACAACTGGGTAAGTGTATAAATTGCGAAGTATTACAACAATCTTAAGTCAGAACCAAGTCTCCAATCAACTTGAATAAACGCAGTTCACAATGTCGAAAACTCATCTGGGTCGAATTATATTTCTGGCGGCGTTACTTATTGTTGGGAGCCAGGCAACTCCCATAGGTGATCCGGTGGGTTCCTTTGGTAAGAAACCACAATTTATTCCAAACAAAATGCTCTTGAAAAATCTTGACTTTTTTCAAGTACGAAAAACCCCAGATGTGTATGCTGTTGATTTGACTGTCCGCCTGGGCAAGGGCGCCTCCTATGATGAGATTAAGGCTAAGATTAAGGAGGCTGAGAATGGCCCATTGAAGGGTATTTTGGGCTACAACGACGATGATGTGGTCTCCACTGACTTCCTCAGCGACACCCACTCCTCCGTGTTCGATGCCAAGGCTGGCATCTCACTAAATGATAAGTTTGTCAAATTGATTTCCTGGTACGACAACGAGTTCGGTTAATCTAACCGTATCGTTGACTTAATCAAGTACATGCAGAGCAAGGATTAAATTAACAGTTAATTAAACGCTGTCTAAATCTGCATCTACATCGGCATTGCATACGCAACAACAACTTAAACATAAAGTAAAACATAAGTAATGTGTAGTTTCAAATATTTACATAAAGACTGAATAAATATTTATATTTTCAAACTAAAACCAATCGATAGTAAATCGATATAATGTGTGGTGGTCGGGCGATATATTTAAAAGTATGACCATACAGAATAATCAAGTTATCTGGCAACTCTGGCTAGCGCAGCAAAACCAGAAACAAATTTATCAAGCTGAATTGGTAATTGTGTAAACAATGTGCAAAAATGTCCCACCTTCTTGATAAGAGCTATTTGGAGACGTTATGCCTCGACCGCTGCATGTCCTGGTCCAATTACAACAAGGTGAGCATGACAACTTCAACTCAGATGCAGGTAAAACAAAGACGCGTCTCTTTCAGTCCCGCGCGGAGAAAACAGATGGCAAAGAAAATGATTTGCAAGTAGTTGGTGAGATATTCAAGAACAAAGGTGAAGGCAGTATAGTCGCAACAGAAGAGGGCGAAGAAGAAAACGTAGAGAATGCCCTTGAGAAATTAACGCAGTCCGTGTCCAATAGTGAGCTCAAGCGAATGCTTTTGGGCGGAGAAAACGAGGGTCTTCCGGACGAGACGCTGCCAAGAGTCGAGGGGCACGTGCGGAAATGGAAGGCAGCTGGCTTGGATCGGATCCACGACATCTTCGATGGCCACAAGATAGACTATCTGCGATGCAACAATATAACTTTTGGCCAAAGAACTCCGTTGCCGAAGCCACCATCTCACGTATGCTCCTCCAGCAACAGCAACGAAAGTGACGCGGATTCCCTGCTCTCAGTAGACACTGCTCGCTACATACGTGCAAGTCGCAAGCGAACCCTTTTCACCGCCAGCAAGTACAGCAGTCCCATGACCACAATCAAGATGTACCGAACTCTGGCCAGGAAGCGAGCCGAGTTGCGTGCCAAGTACGGATGCGATGGGATCAAAGAGGATCAGGAACATCGGTATCACATGCGGGCGCTGCTCCATCGCCGCAACCAGGTGCTTAAGAGCAGGCGTGAGCGTAATCTCAGCCGACACACTACTGAGCGGCACAGCTTCTGTGGACGGCAGCGACGAAAGCAGCTTTGTAAGCGTCGTGAAACCTCACCCATGTATTCCACGTCGTCGTCCAGCGAGCATGACTGCGACTATTTCCACAACAATTGTGCACGAAAGACTGTATACTCATGCTTCAGACCCCGCAGCTGCCGCAGGGTCAACTCTAACAGCAAGCGACTGAAAGTGGAACCCCGGTCATTTGGGCTTGTCCATGAGAAGCAACCGCATGGGAAATAAGTGTTGGTGCTGCAGGAAAGAGCGATTGTCTTACAAAGGGGTTCGCACTGCCAACAGCTGGACGCAGACATGGATGGAGAAAACCAAATGATGTAGAGTCGCCTTCGCAAATTACCCGAAGGCGATTAAACATCACTTGAAAGACTCAGTCCTCTTACACTTACAAAAGGAGTCACACATCACTCCAAAAAGACGTGGACGGAACAGAGCAGTCCATGCCGAGGAAGCTAACACTAAAATCCAATGAACAGCCTCTTTTTAAAGCCGTCTCCAACGAAGTAGACTCAAAACACACATTATTGGCACAGGATCTGTCTGCAAGTGACACTCGCGGTGTCCAGAAAATCCCCAAAGCCGACAACTCATTGGACTGATAGGTCAGAGAGTTTAACAAGTTCCAGAGAACTTGACCCAAACCCCCAAGTCAAAAATACTGAGCAGCAATCGGATCTCATCCGTGACAGTTGGACCACAATATGAATCATTCGGCATTACCAGGAAAGGGTTTCTGCTACGTGAACCCACTCGGTTAGAGTGCTCAGCTGACCAGGGGTGCGACATCGGCTTGAGTAAACTTAACGACTAATTCACACTCACGGAGCATTATATCAGTCCTATAATGGGAGAGCGCAGGACTTGAGAGTTCTTCAAGTACCACATGGAGGACTGCACCTACGACAGTCGCTACTTCATTTACTACAGGCCATCGGCTAAGGTGTTGGCCAAATTGAATGGAATTAGCCAACTGCCAACAGTTGAGTTGACCTCTTCCAGCCACAGCGAAGACGAAATACTTGAGAAACTTGGACGTTATGGGGACATACGCGCTGTGCTGGAGAAAGCAGCTGAATCCTTAAATTAATAATTCCCAGATAAATCTGTAATACAATGCTAAAACCATGTTACACCTGATTATCTTATGTTAGATATATTTTAATACTTACAATTAAAAAAAATCTATTTGGAAATGACACTTGAAATTATTTTACTTAGCCAAACTGCAAAAAAATATAATAATTACGTATTTGGTGCTTAAATTAGATTTGTACATATAGTACGACACATAGATGGCGGCAGATTTTTAAAATCGACCAATTTGGGGCGTTTGAGTTTTTGTAACGCCATCTGTTGACAAAATAATAAATAACAGCTTCACTCAAAAAGCACTGTAGAAGTCAAAGAAACTGTATTGTTAAACGCATCAGTATTTTTAAAATTGCGAAAACTGGTCACATTGTTCCCGCCGGCGTCGCTTCATACATTTTATGTTGTGAAATTTCCAAACATAAATTGAGTAATTAAAAGTTAAAAAGTAAATTACTAAAATGGAACATTGGGATCCCCATCGTGATGTCGAACTGACCGACTCCGAGGATGAGATCGCCATGAAACGTGATTATCATGGACGCGAGGCGATTCTGTTTGTCGTTGATGCTAATTTGCGGGTACTTTGCTTTCAATTTCGCTTTCCTTGTGTTAATTTTATAGAAAATATTACATTGTGTACTTTTGCAGATAGAAAAGTTGATGGAGGCACTTAATTTGATTCGAGGAGCCTTTATATCTGGCATGTTGGTGAACAACAGGGACCTGATGGGTCTTATATTCGCCAACACAAAGAACAGTCCGCCGCCCCTCGAGGATCTGGACAACATTGTAATACCGGAGAACTGTTCCGTGTTCCTTCCTGTCCGGCAGTTGACCAAGTACATCGTGGAACACTATTTGGAATTTTTAAGCACAGTGGAGGAGATATTTGCCACCGACTATGGAGTTGCCGAGCCCAATGGACGCGGCAACTTTGCGCACATGATTCGTTTGTGCATCAATCTGTTAGAGAAGTGTGGCAAGAAGTTGAACAATGCCAAGATTGTCTACATGACGGACGTGGAGCAGCCACACCCGCCGTCCAGTAAGGAGTTTCAGTCGGCGTTGCACAAGGCCAGTGATCTGGAGGGCAAAGAATTCGAGTTTCAGGTCATTCCTATGGTGGATGACTTCGACTATGAGCCTTTCTACAAGGAATTCATAACACTGTCTCGAGGTAAGAATTTTTAAATGGATGAGAAAACGCGACATCTGTTCCCCTTGTTGGCGTTCAGTTATAGCCATCGAGGTTTTAAGATATCGCAGATCAAGCTTGGCAAATGATTCACTCGCATCCAAGTGAAGTTCAATTGGGTTGCGCTTTTGGATTTGCTTACAAATTTTTAATCAACGTCATTTAACCACGTTGTGAGAACTAATTCTATTTATATTACTCACTCGTTAGCCATAGAACTGGACGCTTTCCGGGTTCCCGATGCCCAGTTGCAGCGAGATATTCTGGAGGATCGTAAGCTAAGACAAGACTTCCTGCGCCGTTGTCTGGGTCACTTCACATTCTCTCTGGGCCCCAATCTGACCATTTCCGCGCAGTTCTACAACTATTTTCAGCGGCGCTCTTTTCCAAATAAAGTGCATATAATGCGCAGGGACAACAGCGTCGTGCGCAAGAAGCGGATGATCATGGTGAGAAAGCAGGACGAGGAAACACAACAGATTACTCATGAGTACCAGATCAAGATGACAGGAGGCTGGTACGAGTGCAAAGTGGGCGACCAGACTCTGCGTGTCACTACGGAACAGCTGAACCGCGTCCGCAACATGCATCCTCCGGGCATGATGCTGCTAGGGTTCAAGCATCGCTCTGCGCTGCCTGACAACTATTACAGCAAACCTTGCAGCTTTATGTATCCTGATGATCAAAACATCGTTGGCTCCAAGCGGCTCTTCTGTGCTCTCTGGCAGCGCTGTCTGGAGCGGGAGAAAATTGCGATTTGCCTGTTCATGTGCAAGCGCAAGTCCGTGCCCCGCTATGTGGCACTTGTGCCCGTTGAGGCTGCCCAACAGAATGACAAGAACTACCACTCCCTGTTGTCGGGAGATGGCTTTAAAATTGTGTACTTACCCGAAGCCAGAGACATTCGCAACCTTGATATGTGTGAGTGGAACAAAATTGACAACACAGCGCCAAACGAGGGTGTTGAGCTGTTTAAGAAGGTCATAAAAAAACTAACTGTTGATTACCAGCCCAACCTTATCAATGATCCAAGTCTGGAGGTACTTCAGTCAAATCTACTTGCACTCGCTTTAAACATTAGAACAAATCAAGAGGATCTCAGCCAGCTGCCCGATCCAGCAGAGCAGAACAAGCGCATTGAAAACATTATTCCAGACTATGAAAGCATCTTTGGAGAGGATAAGGAGCAAGCCAAGAAGCGAACAGCCAAATCAACGGCCGAAGGGGCAAGCGCTCCAAAAATGGCTAAAATCGACGACGAGCAGATAAAGTCCTATGACTTTGTGGAACAATTGATCACTGATATGCGTCTCACAACTTGCACTGTCTCTCAGCTGCGATCGATACTGGATGTACATTTCGGCGATAAACCCGCTAAGTCCGTCGCAAAAGCTGGTCTAATTGATCGCATCAAAATGTTAAGTGCCGAATCTAATTAGTGGCATCTATTTACTTGTTAATTGTCGAAATTGTGTTAAATTTATGAAGTTAAATTATTATTAATCTTTTCTAAGAGTACTCAATAAAATTGAGCATTCCAATAAAACGAACTTATTTTACTACTATTCTTATTTTTCTGCTATTCTTTTTTGGGAATCCGACAAAGTCTGAATTCATTTAAACAAGATGTAACACCACGTCTTATAGAACTCAATTTGGGTTAGGAAACAAACACATTTGAAACTCAGAAAAGGTGAGTCAAAGGAAGCAACTGTTTGAAGTCCGGAATTGCGTAATTTGGATCTTAACCTGATTAACACCAAAAAGGATGCACTTGAGGAATACAAGTAAAAGTTTTGGCGACTTTTGGGTCAGAAAACTTTGCACTCGGCATTGTCCAATACGCAAGTGAAAAAGAAGCGAGAAAGGTGAGACGTTCTGGTTCTCCAGTGAAAAATGAGTTCAGAATTATTAAAACTCACTGAAGGACTAGACGCAACAAGGATTACAAAGTACAGCTGCCTCCCACACGCGTTGGCAACAGTTTCCAGTAATACGGGCAAAAACAAAAAATATATAAATAGAAAAAAATAAGAGACGAGCTCACCCGACCGAAATATACCATGTGCGATTCTTTGGTACTTCTAGAATATTAGCTTCCACAACATTATATGCGTATACATTGGATCAACTGGGAACTAGACTGGATAACAAATTTCCAATCCTATTTGGGTTCTTTAGTTTTTTTTATTTGATGGTCGAAAGGGGACTCCAAATTGAAGAGCAATCTCGTGCTTACCATTTAGTACTTACCATCCGCACATATGGATAAAACTATTTCGACTCTGCTATTGATATTGATCAAGAATATAAATACATTGTACGTTCGGAAGTTTGTCCTCAAAAACAAAATACCCTCACACAGGGTATAGAAAGAAACAAGGAATACGGAAGTCGAGCTGTGGTCCGGAAGCTGTTTCAGCTGCTTTTGCTTTGGCTTTAGCCAACTTCAAGACGGCTAACGCACTGGCCTTTTACTTTCCTAGCACTTTGTTTTAATTTTTTGCGGCACTGCCGCTCATTCTGAACTTTTTTGTTACCACTTTTCTATGCAGGTTACGGTGGAAATTGTTGCTAAGTAGAAATTACTTTAGCGTGCGGTTTGTACACTTTCTTTTACTTCAGGTCAGTTGGCCAACTCTCCAGAAAGCAGGCGAGAATGAGTCGCTTTTAGCCACAGGCAAGACATTCTGCTTATGTCCTTACCAGGATTTACTGTAGGCAGGTAGGAAAACTCAGGGAACTTTTGTGAAACTTTACTTCGTTCTATATTTGAAAATGCAGTGGACCTTTTCTGTGTAGAGTGTAGTGCTCGTCAGAAGCTCTGTCCCTTAACTAATTTATGCTCTTATGTCTTTATAAGCTTGTTCTGGGGATTAACAACTTCTTTGGCAAGAACGGCTCAATTTGGTTGTGTTTTGAGGCTGGCAACGAGTCGAATGCGTAATATGGCCAGGTTTACTTGAGTGAGGAGAGAGTTTCTTTCAAGACTTCGCCAGCCTGTTGATACAGGGTGGTATCCTTAAGATCGTCATTCAGGTCCAAAAACTTTTGTAGCATATCGTGATGAATCTGAATCTGGCGAGAATTCTCAGCCAAAAGCAGCTGAAAGTCACGAATATGACACACGTGCTCCACTTTCTTACTCATCGAGCCGTAGTGCATGACGGAATGTCGAAAACGCTTCTCCTCGGTAGCAATCTGATGCAGATGGAAATTCTGTCGGTTCAGAAGGAAGAACAGTGAATTGATCATGTCCTTCATGTCACGGTTGCGTACATCATCCATGGCGTTACTAAGTAATAACAATAATAATAATAATGGTTTTCCAAATGAGAATCAAGTGATTTGTTTTGTGTATGAGTTTGAGTTTGAGTATGAGTTATATATAAAGCTAAACAATTTATGGCTTCCTAGTTAACTAGATAAAATTGACACAAATGACAAATTCTCAATTTGAGTTTACCAAAATTGCAATAAAACAAACTTTAGCAGAAACTATAAAATAAAAGTAAATACAAACAACATATTGCCATGAAACCAGAAAGCCAGAAAACTGCAACCAAACTAACTTTTATCCCACAACTTGCAATGCCAACCAGATGAAAAAGAAGAAGAACGAGAAGCACAGGAAAAATAAGTTCAACTGTAATCAAGGTAACAAACACCAAAATGACACGGCCACAAATGTCCAACGATAAAACTAGAAGCTGTTAAGCTTGGAGAAGGTCAAATTGTATCGAGTTATGAATGAAGCACAAGAAAGAAGTTTCAACTCCAAACTGCTTTCTAATTTCACGCTTAAACTGTCAAACTGCAAAGAAAGAAGAGTTCTCTGATAGTTATTTAAAAGCAATTATTTAAAACTTTAAGCGAAACTATTAAAATTAACGACAAACTGAAATCTCAACCGAAACTAAAACTGAAACCGATATGACAAAATAATGTTTGATTTTCTTTTGCTAAACTATCTGCTCAACTAACTACTAATTCGATAAACTATAGTTTATGGCCAGATCCATGTTTAAAAATTTAATTTATAGACAACGACAGCGAGCTCCAGATGTCATACTCGGAATTAGTCTATTTAGTTTTGTATCATTATACTATCTCCAAGAGTTTATTGGGTTTGTGAAAAGTATGTAACAGGCAGATGGAGGCGTGGCAGACCAAATAAAGTATATATATTCTTAATCAGCATCAAAAGCCGAGTTGATATAGCCTTGTTCGTTTGACTGTCTGTCTGCCTGTCTGTCCGTCCGTATATATGTTAGTAACTATATCAGTAACTATGGTTCTTGGGAATACAAATGTTGGTACGTACTACGTATGCTCCTAGAGACAGAATAAATGAAATGTCATTGAAATATTTGGGCTGCCAGGCCTTGTTAATTCGATTTAGTTAGTTAATTCAATTAGTTA